>OU015754.1:49218993-49240804 GCA_907169655.1 Acomys percivali | reverse complement strand
GATAGATAGATAGATAGATAGATAGATAGATAGATAGATAGATAGATAGATAGATCAATGCCTTATTCAGTTATGATCAGAAACAAAAATTCCCCCTGAAGTAGATGGGAACAGATGCAGAGACATACAATCAGACATTGTGTAGAGAAAAAGTCCTTGGAACACACAGTTCTAAATGGGATATCTCCATCAAATCTCTCCCTCAGAGCTCAGAGAACCCTGAAAAACAGGAGGCAGAAATAGTTTAAGAGCCAGAAAGGATGGAGAAAACCAGGAGAACAAAGCCCCCTGAATCAATTAAGCAAGGTGCATATATGCTCCCTAAGCTGCAGTCATGGGTCTGTAGCATGTTCTCAGAATATACATTATAGCTTTAGCTTAGAATTTTATGTGTCTCCTGAATATGACTATTAATGGGACTCTGATTCTTGTGCCTGCTCTTAGGAGCCTTTTTTAAATATTGTTGGTTTGCCTTGACTGGCCTTGATGTGATAGTTTTTGCTTTATCTTATATTTTATTGTGTCATGTTTGGTTGTTTTCTCTTAGGAGTTTGCTCTTTTCTAATGTGAAACAGAAAGGAAGGGGCTCTTTAAAAGAGAGGAGGTGGTGAAGGACTGGGAGGTGTAGAGGGAGAGGAAACTGTAGTGAGGGAATATGGTATGAGAAAAGAATTTGTTTTCCACAAAAGAGGGAAAAAGAAAAAAGAAAAAGAGGGAGAAACAGGAATCCAAGTGGTAGCATACAGTGTCTCAAGTCAACTATTTCTCTCCTCACAATTTTTACTTGTGCCAATTCAGTCAATAATACTTTATTCTGCTAATTAAACTGTATTTCCTTAAAGAATATCTTTTAAACTGTTTGCTGTTGTGGTGTGCCAGAAACTGGATATCAAAATTCTCATTCTTTACATGTTAATTTAGAGTTTTCTGCTGGAATTCTAGATGCTGATGTTCCAGCAGAATATACTAGTCAAAATTCTAAGGATAGATTAGAGCTGTATAAATTAAGACAACATTTGTATATGTAAGAAATAGAAGTTAGCTGAAAAGTGGTGGTGCATGCCTTGAATCCCAGCACTTGAGAGGAAGAGATAAGCAGTTCTCTATGGGTTAGAAGCTAGCCATATCCTCAGAACAAATTCTAGGACAGTCAATGCTAAAGTGAAACTCCGTCTAAAAAAGCAAGCAAATAAATGAATGTTGAAGCTATGTGAAATAACATAATTGGTGAGAGGAAGGCAGAAAAATAAGATGAGTGCCTGAAGCAAGCTTAAGACTAAATTAACATTGCAATTTGAATAGAAGCTAAGTAATTCTAAGGACTTTGAATAATTTTTATATTGTATAAATTTATCAGTAAATTTTGAAGTAAAAAAACCATAAACTAGTCACCTAAGATACATAAAATCATATTTTAAGGAAATAGTTCAATAAAAATAGGATGTATTTTTAAAAATAGAAAACAAATTATCTAAGGAAAGGCTCTGTGATGATTAAACTTAATTGCCACCTTGATTGGATCAGGAAAGTCCTTAATCCTACAGAAGCATGCTGTTAATTATATCAGTGGGGCATTTACAGAAAGGTTAGTTGAGACAAGGCCTGCTCTAAGGCAGGCAGCACCATTGTTGTAACTTGCTTAACTGCTTCAACTCTATAGGTCCTCAGTTGAGACCTACTTTGGTTCCTAGCACTATACCTTCTCTACTAATACCAACTCTTAGCATATCAGAAACTATTTTGATTCCAAATCTCCATTTTCATTATAAGGTGAAATTAAGTTCAAGTTCTCAGGCCCTATGTGCCTGAAACCAGGAAGGTTCAATGCTTGCTGCTTAGAATAGATGATAAATGCATGTTCCCAGAGAGCAGGAAATTCCTCAGGAGCTCTCCTATCATAAATGCCAGCCAATCAGCTTAAAATTCTTTGTCTAGCCACCTGATTACATTGTGCTCAGAACTAAATTAATTCTCCTTGTGTTTAACTGGTCAAAATGATGTAATGTTATGCTCCTCTTGCTTACCACTTGGGTACCTGGTTACACTTTTCTTATAAAAAGCCTGCCTTAGAAGCAGATTAATGTCACAATCTAATACCCAAGTCCCAACCATTGCTCTGACTGATCAATTCTTGTTACCAATGCCATAGTCTGAATTTACAGGCTGTAACTCTGATGGGTCAGTTCTTGTTCAGCATTCAAACAAATTTCCATCAACCTGAGTCTGATGTTCCAGTGGTCAGTAGGCAGCTATCCCTGAACCCTAACACCATCACATGGATGTAGTATAAGAACTGAATTCACATGAGGAATCAAATAAAAAATTCAGGCTGATTTCAAAGGAGAGCTAACAGTAGTTGGAAAGGAGTGCCTCTGGACACAGTGGCACTGTGACAATGGTCTCACAAAGTGCTCAGCACAGGATTTGAGTCAAGGGTTTATAGCTAGTGGGTAAGGAAGGTGGAGAGTAGGATTTCATTAAGGCAGAGTGAGAATAGTAACACTCTTGTTTTGTTTTTAGATAATTTAAATATATTTTGATTAAAGGAGGAGGGATAGATCTGTCTTTTTCTGGAGGTGAAGTCAGATGGTTTTCTTTTGTAACTTTTAGGAATTTTCCTGCCTCACAAATATGTATGTCAGATATATTGGGCTAGAAGGCCAAAAATGATGCTCCAATGTTATAGAATGTAAGGGTGGCTGTTCAGGCAGTAAATTGTCTCAGTCAGTTTTTTCATTTTGGAAGCTGCTAACCTGAACTTCTAGTTCACTCAGGTATTTAAGTTTTATTCCTTCTCAAGACTCTGATGGGGTTGAATACCAGATTTTTAGTCTCACAATTAAGCTTAGTTGGTTAGGAGTTAAAATTTTTTTAGATCAAGATAGATGTTTTAAGTTAATAGAGATAAGATATGATAGATATTGATTTTTCTTTCAGAAATTTAGACCCAACAAGATAGGAAAGATGTTTACTTCAAGTTTGCCAAATACAAAAGCCAAATCACTATGAATGTAGCATTTACATAATTCCTGATTGTCTTGTGGTTCTTCCTGCTGTATGTGGTTTATTTTATTCATGTGTAATAATACAAATGTATATGGTAAAAAAAGAAACATAATAAAAAACTCTGGTGCCCCATATCGGACCATGTCCCTTGGATGGGGAGGCCTGGTGGCACTCAGAGGAAAGATAATAAGTGACCAGGAAGAGACTCGATACCCTAGGAGCATATACAGGGGGAGGAGGTCCCCCTCAGTCACAGACATAGGGGAAGGAAGTAGAGGGGGAAGCGGGAGGGAGGAAAGAAAGGGAGGATACAGGGGATGGGCTAACAATTGAGATGTAATATGAATAAATTAATAAAAAATGTCAAGATAAATGAAAATAAGTGGCTGACTCCTTAGAATTTTGAGCCTGGTTATTATGACTTACTATCTTTAAAGGGAAATGCAAGTTTTCTTTTACTTCTCTCTCTCTCTCTCTCTCTCTCTCTCTCTCTCTCTCTCTCTCTCTCTCTCACTCTCTCTCCATCCCTCCATCCCTCTCTCTCTCCCACTCTCTTCCTTCCTTACTCTCCTTCCTTCTCTTCCCTGTCTTCCTCTCTCTGTCCTTCAACTTCCATAACTAGCATAGTAGTAAATCAATGAAATGCTGCTTTTTTAACTAAAGAAAGGCTATTGTAAAATAAAGTAAATGCTTATGAATAACACCGAGCAGAATTTACTCTGGGTCAGCGAGTTTTTTCTACGTTTTATACCTAGCTTTGTACATCTTCTTGATCATCTGAACATTTGGACAGAAGAGATGTGAAGTTATAAAACTTTTCAGTGTGTGAAAAGGGATAAACTCATTCAGGAAAATGGTACAGAAGCTTCAATTACTCAAAATCAGTACGACTCAGCCTGCTACTGCAATACAAACTTTGTAGAACTGAAGAAAATATTAAAGAAAATTGAGGCCAGATGTAAAAGCATGTGATTGTAACTCCAACACTTGCAAGGCTGAGGTAGGTAGATTGAGACTATATATAACTTCAATAATCCCTTAGACTATACAGTGAGTTCTAGATTCACCTAAGGTTATATAGCATGTCTCTACTATTAGGAAGAAATTACGTATGAACATATTTATTTCAGAGTATTACTTTATCTTTTTAATTCATTCTTTCATATTTTTGTATATGTCTATGTGTTTCAATGTTATCCACATCTATTGCCCCTCCAACCCCTCCCAGACCAACTCCATCATATGACTTCCACTTCTTAGTTAAAATACTTCTTGGTATTCTAGCCCATTATCTCTGCCAGACAGATTTGATAGGCAGGAACTATTGAGGACTTTCTTACCCTGCCTTGTCAGAGTTCAGCCATCAACTCTGCCTACATCTAAGCTTGCCCATTTTTAGGCAGAATTCTGTCTGTGGCAGGAATGAGGACAATTTTCCCAGTGCCTTTTTTGCCAGATTTGTAGCCAGTTCCATAAGGAGGTTCTCTGATGTCGAACATCTTCTTTGACATAGGCTGGGTGTTGCCAGGAGTTAACTTGTCTTGTCAAAGAATCTTTATATTAGTAAACATCTGTAAATGTCATATTATGTAGGTCTCTGAGGTTTTTGAAGACCTTATTTAATTATTTTACCTTATATATCTATAAAATCATGTGTATATGTGTACATGTACATATACATATACGTATATGTATATGTAGTTAAACCTAGGACAAAGATGATTCTCCAACATTATACAGAGTATTGGGTGACAGTTCAGGCAGTAAACTGTCTCAATCATTTTTTTTTTTCATTTCGGAAGCTGCTAACATGCACTTCCGGTTCACTCAGGCATTTAACTTTTATTTCTTCTCAAGTCTCTGATGGAGTTGAAGAGTTTAGTCTTACAATCAAGTTTAGTTTGTTAGGAGATAAGATCTTTTTAGATCAAGATAGGTAATTTAAGTTAATAAAAATGAGATATGATAGGTATAGACTTCCATTCAGAAATTTGGACCCAACAAAGTAGGAAGGATGGTTGCTTTGGGTTTGACAAATGCAAATGGCCAAATCACTACAAATGTAACATTTATACAACCTATGATTATCTCATGGTTCTTTCTGTGGTATGTAGTTTGTCTTATTCATATGTAATAATATAAATGCATATGTTAAAAAATAATAATAAAACAAAAAGTATACATCTCATTATTTCTGATGCTGATTTACATTTTTAAATTTAGTAGATGATAAAAGGAACTTCAATTTTTAATCATTTTTATTATTTTCAAATTTTATAATATTATCACAAAGTTTATCCTATAAAATCCTATGTTACCAATTTGACACATCATAGCACAGGCTAAATGGCAAAAAAAAAAAGTGATTTGTTCTCACTTCTTTGAACTAAATAATATCTAGTTCATAAAATTAATGTATTGTTTTAATGTCACTTAAAAATTATATGTAAAACAGAATACATAGTCAAAGTATTTTGAACTGGTAAAGCACTGTATTTCTGCTCTTAGTGGGATTCAAAGAATTAGCTTCAACAGCAGAAGTTGCAGTTTTACATGGCTGAAATAAAGGATCTTACCACCTCTGCTCTTCTGTGTTGCAAGAGACAACAAAGAAACTCCTTGACACAGTTCCAGTTGTTGTTCTCAGTTAGTCAAAGGGAAAATATGACTCATACAGAAAGACATTTGATATTAATTCCACTTTACTTCCCTTATTAATTCACACAGTGAGTGCAAAGATAATGACTGGGTTGCTTCTGTTGTTGATGGGAACTCAACATTTATTGTAAAATTACTATTATACCAGCATACATGGTGTACTAATATTAATTTCATCTAATGATGACATGTTTCTCAAGAATAAGACACAATCTGCAGAGTCGAGCACTTGTCCTGCAATTCGGTGTATGCTCCTTTATGCCCCACCGTGGGAAATTCCAGGGGCTCCTCCTGGAAAGGCTCCTAGGGACAGTTGTTTTCCCCAGCTCAATCTCCAAACAAAGCAGTGAATATCTTTTCCTGCAGGGAGTTGCAGTGGAGGAATCAGCACCCCTGCAGGCAGGCAGTCATACTCATTTGCACATCTGTGCCAGGACCTTCCATTTAGAGGCCATTTCTTTGGGTGCTGCAGCTGAAACCCCTGACAATTACATCTGTTATTGTTAGAATTTACAGAATACATCATGTCCAAAGGTACTGTCCTGTATTCTGACTCAGAACCTTCTTGTATGCCTTCCTGTCCATGGGATTAGAGAGACCCTTTGTACTGAGATTTCTCTCACCTAAGAAACATATCATCTGATTGTAAAAGTAATTTTCATTCTCTTGACATAATTGTTGTCTCAGTGGCTTAATGCCTCTGTCCGCCAACCTAGGCCTAGTCATAGAAGCTTTTAGACTCCATACAATCTAATCTAGGCCTAGAATATTTTCAGCCTCTGAGACTTATTGGTGAATAATCACACACTTTCTACCTCTTTCTGAATTCTGGCTACTTCAACTCAGCTGTTTTGACTCAAGCTCTTCTACAGGCTGACTGATTCAAACTGTGTTCTTTCAGCTTCTGACTGAATTGCTCTGATTGGTCTCAAACTAACACGAGCAATCTGTTCTAGTCTTCTGGCTCCTCCTCATTCTCTGGTTCATCTGTCTTCTCATGTGTCTAGCTTGTTCTCTCTAAAATCTGTCTCTGTAAAACTGTCCTGGTAAAACTGCTTTCTCTCCTCTCCCTTAGCACTGATCTTTCTTAAGTCACTTCATGTTCCTCTCTGTTTTTATGAGAGTTGGACATATCCTATTCTGTCAAATATTTCTCCTATTCATTACTTTGTCTGTCAATTCAACATCACTTTCATACATGGGTGCTTCCATCTAGATGTGTTCTAAGGGGGTGTCTGTATTCCAGCCAAATCATATCATAATCCAGGGCATGTTTGCATTCCATCCAGATCACACAGACTAAGATCTTTGGATGTGATCCTTTGCCATATCAGCCATGTTGCTGGATTAAAATTTCTCTACACCTTACTTTTACTCAAGTGTCATTCTACAGTGGTAAAAATGTAACAGCAAAATGTCAACACAATACTTCTTAACATAACTTGACTTCAGTATAAAAACTTGACATTTATTCTCATTTTACTTTGTCTTAACAGATCAATACCCAGCAGTTTTCAGAAGAAATCATAAAGAAGGCAAGATTTAGTATAACATTCTTGGCCTATGGAAAGGAGTGATCTTTAAAAAAATTCCTTGTATTGACCAAAATTGCTCACAATAATTTTCTGTTGCATTTGGGCATTAAAACTTACCTGCAATACAGAGTGTCCATTGGGTTGATCAGATATTTTTAATAGATATCATAAGGGTTATAAGAGATTCATAGATAGAAGAATAACATATTAAATCATTTTCTTAGCTTGTCTTTCCAGTTCTATATCTTTCCCCACTTTTATCAGAAAAGTGTATTTGCACAATAAAGTCATGGCTTTTAGCTTTGGGCATTATTTAGGGTGTTTCAAAGATATGTGGCTACAATCATAAATTACATGAATCTTAAACATAAAATGTGACATCAATCTGTTAAAACTCAGAAAATTATTATATGAAAATTAAACTATATTACATATGCATAAGTTTGTGTGTATGTGTGTACATGTGTGTGGGTATCTACGTGCTCATGTGCCATGTCACAGGTATAGGGTTCAGAAGACAAATTTAGGAGTCTGTTATTTCCTTATACTGTGTGGATTTCAGGGACTGAACTCAGTTTGTGAGGTATGGCAACAATCAACTTTATCTACTGAGTCTTTGGTCTGTGTCTATTTGTGTGGATGTCACATGTGTGTGAGTACTCAATATGGGCAATGTTGTAATCTGCTTAAATCTGTAAATCCTTTGTTAAAACATGCTTTTGTCTTTAGCATAAGAGAAGTCATTGTATTTTTAACTCTACATTTTGTTTTTTGTTTTTGTTTTTTTTGTTGTTGTTTCTTTATTTGTTTTTTTAATTGACTTATTCAGGTTACATCCCAATTGTTATCCCCTCACTCATATCCTCCTGTTTCTCCATCCCTCCTTCTGTCACCCTATTCCCCTCCCTTGGTCTGTGACAGAATGGGCCCTCCTCCCAGACCATATGGTCACAGCCTATCAAGTCTCATCCTGGTAGCCTGTTTATTATTTCTCTGAGTGCCACTATCCATCCCCACCAAGGGAAAGTGATTAAATATGGGTCACGAGAACGCATGTCAGAGTCAGGGCCTGTTCTCCACATAACTGTGGAGAATGTCCTGTCCATTGGCTAGATCTGAATAGGGGTTCAATGCTTAGTGCATTTATTGTCCTTGGATGGTGCAGTAATTTGAGCAGAGCTCCCATGTGTCAAGGTCTGTTCTTCTTGTAGGTTTCTAGGACCCTCTGGATCCTTCAATACAGTCAAAATGATGTAATGCTGACCTCCCCTTGATTCTGAACTGGTTACCTGCTTGTTACCTGGTTAAGGTTTTTCTTATAAAAGGCCTGCCTGCCTTAAAAACAGGCCAGTGTCATAGTCTGGTTCCTGAGCCCAGACTGTGTCTCTGACTTGTCAGTCTTTTTTCAGTGTTCAATAAACTTCAATCAATCTGGTGCTCGAGTGGCCAGTGTGCAGCTATTCCTGAACCCATAAGAGACAGAAGAGGGATCACCTGAAGTTGGAGTGATAGTTACCTGTATGGCACACGAAGTCTTTTGCCAGCACCTTCCTGTTTCATGTTGCATTTTCCCACTATGATGTTAACAAACTCACTTAGCACATATTCTTGTGGAATCATGACATTATCTCCCTTTTTCCTTTTCATCATTCTCTTTCTTATGGTATACAGATAGAACAACAGCAAAAGACATAACAACATGAAAATGTAAAATGAAACATCTATGATATTGTATTTAATAACCATACTTTCTACATTTCATATCTAATACAATTCTTAGAAATAAAATTTAATAATAATATAATCCTTATTCTACTTTTGATTTTGGTCTTACATATAACAAAAAAAATGTCTTTCTGTTTCTGTATTCATTTATTTTGCTATAGATGAGAGTATTACATTCATGTTTGAATGACCAATACTCAATTGTGTATGCCAACATTTTTCCTATTCATCTATCAATGATCTAGGCTGATTCCAAATCTTTGTTGTATTGAATAATTGTGCAACAAACAGGATGAACAAGTATATCTCCTATAATTAAGCAGAACTCTAGAGAATAATAGTAATTATTTGCTAATAAGTTACTGAGAAGTATATATGGAAAAATTAGCCCCTAAAATAAGAGGTGAGTCTACAACTGTAGAAAACTTGGGCTTCAAGTAAAGTTCAAAGTGAAGTATCTTTTTTTAGTATTTAAAGACAGAGGGTTTTTTGTAGCCTTGGCTGTCCTGTACTCACTTGTAGACCAGGCTGGTCTTGAGATCACAGTGATCCACCTGATTCTGCCTCTTTGAGTTCTGGGATTACAGGAATGTGCCACCATGCCTGGCCTAAGTCAAATATCTTTAATTCTCAAATTTTAGAAATTTCTCTTGAAAAATATTCAACAGAACAACTAATTTCAGTAACACTATACATATCAATAAAAATTAGAGATGGGATTAAATGATACACAAACCATCACCTGATTACACAGAAATGCCAATAGAACTCTGTTTTCTAATCATAGAGAAAAATGGTGTGAATGTGGATGGGAAGAACTAGGAGAAATACAGGGTGTGAAGACTATAATCAAGATATAATATGTGAAGAAAATCTGTTTTAAATAAAAGGAAAAATAGCATCTTGAAAAATAAATAGGCCTTGGTAGAAGAGAGGAGAGAAGGGTGGTTTTATAAATTTCAACCCCTGGAATCTCTTATGTGCTTCTGTCCCCCATGGCTGTACACTCAGAGGGGAGTAATAACAATTCAGTCTTCTCTTATTTTGGAGGCACTGGCTTTTGACAGAGAGAGAATTTTAGGAAATCCATTTCTTTCAGTTCAAAATGATTTTTATATGCCAACAGAGGCATTCTGGATGAGTTCAACAAAGAGCACAGAAAGATGGGCATCACACTCAACCGAA
This sequence comes from Acomys percivali, assembly GCA_907169655.1. Lineage (NCBI taxonomy): Eukaryota > Metazoa > Chordata > Mammalia > Rodentia > Muridae > Acomys > Acomys percivali. Next base: position 49,230,695 of record OU015754.1, on the reverse strand, counting down.
AAGTGAAGGCATTCTATGAAGAGCAATTGACACTTCAGTGAATATCTGACCTGGTGGTCTCACTTTGTCACTTATAGTGGCCATGGCTCTACAGGCTTCAGTTCTAAGTCCTGGCAGGTGAAAAGCTAGCAATGTCTACTCCTCCTCCTTCTTTATTTCTCACTGTTGTTAAGAAAAAGGAATTAAAACATTTTAAATTATTCTTTTTAAGTAAATGCTTTAAAATACATGTATCTACATAACAGCTTCAGAAACTGCTGTCCTGAAGACAAGCTCCCAGAAGAGTGAAGAGAGAAGAGAAAGTCTAGTGGATCCATGGTAGAGAGAATTGACTAGGCAGTGAACAGCTGGTTAAGGGAAACCAACCATTAGAAAAGAACTAGCTATAAGAACTAGCTGTTGAGGAGAGGTTGAGTAATGTAGGAAAAAATAAATATTAGAGACCCAGGAATATGCACTACAAACTGAAGGTCTTAAAGTCCAGGAGAACTTTATTTTTCTATCTCTCTCACATGCTTACTGTATGTCTGTCTTCAGTTCTCCTTGGGCCAGCCCCAGTATTTTATTTAAAGTGAAGTTAACTTTTTCATTACAGATTACATCATGATTTCTCTCATCTTTTACAATCAATAGGGCATTAAAAAACCAACAAAGCAAGAGAACAGTCTAAGAAGGAAATACAAACAGTTCTGTATAACCTACAATAAAGCACACAATAAAAATCAATCAACATCCAAGCAATGGTCAGCATGACCTGATTTTTATTACTTAAATAATACTTGAGAAAGTTTAATCATAAATTTCCTTGAGCTTTAAGCCATTTGTTTTCGTGATTTCCAAAGCAGCATAACTTGAGCTAAATGTTCTCTAATAAAGAAAAAACTTGACTTACTCCCTGTCCCAAACCAATAGGTATGCTATCCAAGCCTAAGCTATCTGCCAAGAGGTCCTCTATTGTAAAATATCTGTAAAGCTTCATGTTACAAGGTCACCTTCTATTGCTGTCAAAGCAAATTCTAAAGAAACGTTTCTGCAGCTAACAGTATCTAGCCAGGTACTGTTAAGTCAAGGTCCTAACATTCTTCTAAGCAGTTTATGCTTGACTGCACACAGTCAGAGCAAAAACTCTATCATTATCTCAAACATTTGGCCAGATGCCTTCTTTCAACATTCTCTGCAGGAAAAAGTTTTCCCCCTGTGAATTTCATTAAGACTGAGAAATAAAGAGAAAAAGACAGTTTTAGGAGAAAATGCATATTTTTAGACAAAATTCCACTTGGACCATAAATAATATTTAAGGGCATTGGTGATCCTTGGAGCTTTGTCAAACAAAGCTTCAAGAGATGGTCTGGATGTCTACAGGGCATGCTGGATAGTCAGAAGTCTCTGGAACTTTGTCAAGCAAAGTCTCTACAATTTGCTCTCATGTCTGTGACAAGAAACTATATGTGCCAAGAATTGTAATAGCTGCATCAGACAATAAAGAAAAATTACAAGACTGATAACACAGACCACCCTAATGCAAAGGAGAAATTGGAATTTCATTCATATTAAGCATAGTAATACTTTTTTATTTCAACTCTACTTATATATAGATTATATATTTAAATATCTAGTAAAAGAAATATATTAAATTCACTGTAATACTGTGATTTCTTATTATTTATTAAATATGTCAGATGGATGCTAATATAGAAAAAAATAATACATAAATTATTTCTGAATGAACCAAAATATAATCATGGGTATTTTTGTTCTAAATAGTTTTAAATTCTCAAACATCTTAGTAGATCTTTAACAGAAGACATAAGATAAGTGAATTTTAAAACAAATAATAGAATATATATACCTAGAAAATTACAATTAATATGGATACAAAATAAGGAAAATAATTAAAAAGCAAAAAAGCACATTAAACTTAAAAGAACCATATTCAAACATAGATTGCATTTAAAAGATGCCCTATCAAAGTTAAAATCTTAGCAGCATATATTAAATATGTATAATAATGAATTTAGTTATATTGTTTTTATATTTATGTGTAAAGTATTATGTCCATAGTAACTTATTTACTGTTTTGTGAGAATATTTTATTCAAAATGGGTAGAAAAGAAATAATAGTGAAATACAAATTTTAAAAAAATTAATCAGAAGCGGGACAAGATAGCGGTGAGTAGTGAGGACCTTGTCTAGAATCCAGAGCAATTGAGTCTGTGAAATGGACTGATTTGTTAACCAGGAGCACCAAGCTCTCCCCTCACTGCAGCAGGACAACTCCATGGTTCAAAAGGAACAAATTTTAAAAATCCTGCACTACCCTGAATAGAGGAAAGATCAGGGACCCCCTGAGGAACAGAGCATCAGAGGCAGAGGCCGCTGCACTCAAAACAAGCAAGGAAGATAAAAAGAAACCCCTACTCCCACCACCACCTCCCAACCTGCCTGATCTTCCCATGGGTTTAAGAACCCCAAGCTCTGAGCACATTGCACTCTATAGAGTCTTGGAGCAGTGTGGTCCCCCTGTGGAACAAAGAATTAACAGTATAATCCACACAGTATCTGGCTTACAAGCAATGGTTCCAATGTATGGCTGACTTCTCAGAGGACAAGAAGTAGCTAGAGGAACCCTATGAAACCACTGATCCTAGGTGGCAGAGTGTAGATGAATATAGATACAGGAAGACAGTGTCTGCCATCACTATAAGCAGCTGCCTTCCAAAGGTACTCACCCCTGTGACTACCAGCTTAAAAAGCTCAAGCCCTCTCAGCAGATGCCTAAAGGAAAAAATAAGAGGGCAAATAACAAAAACCAGGACAATGTGGCTCCACCAGAAAGCCCAGACACCAACAGATACCTTAATACAGCAAAATCACAAGAAAATTACCTTAAAACTATGCTTATACACTCATTTGAGAATTATAAAGAGGAAATTAATAGATTGTTCCAAGAATTCCAGTAAAATACAAACAAAAAGAAGCCATCCAGGAGAAACAAGAAACCACAAGCAAACAAGTGAAGGAGATAAATAAAACAGTTCAAGACATGAAACCAGAACTAGACAATATTTTAAAAATTCACAAATTGAGAAAAACCATGAAATGGAACAATTAAAGAAAGAAGCAGAATCCAACAGACAAGTATAACCAACAGAATCCTACATATGGAAGAGAGAATCTCAGGGGCCGAAGATACAATAGAAGTAATTGATACATATCTCAAAGAAAATATTAAAACAGAAGAATTTGTGACACAAAAAATCCAAGAAATCAAGGACACCATGGGCTCACCAGTCTACAAAGAATCCCAGAGCCTGGCAGGAGACCAGGCAGCTGGGGATACACCCCCAGACACAGTGCTAAAACAGCACACTCAGGTGGTCTAATCTAAGAATGTGGAGTAAGGGTGCACACTGTCTAACAGCTTGACAGGTTCCTGCCAGTGATCACCAGGATATTGGTATCTGAGGCTGAACTGTGGGCAGTGTAACTCCAGACTGGGACTGATAGCCCAGGAAAATGGGTGGTTCTGTTCTCAGAATGACCAGCAAGTCCTAAGAAAGCCTCAGGATCTGGAAACCACTGGAGGGTGAGAGTGAAATCAAAACTCTGAGCCAAGAATGTTTGCATCAACTGTGCCCCATGTCTTCTTCTCTGACAACTTGCGAGCCTGCTGGCCCAGGGAGAGTGGAGAGTGTAGATCAGGCCCGCCAGTCCTCGGAGAGACCCAGAGGCCAAACAAGGTCTCAGGCAGCTTCAGTCACACCTCCAGCCACAACTTTAAAGCTTCCCACTGCCTAGTAGGCATACCTGTGGATTTGTCACACCAGCCCACCCTCTGTCTCCCTCTCTGGATGCTTTGTGGGCTCATTGGCCCAGGTGGAACAGAGAGCAGGGATCAGGGTCCCAACATTAGAGACAGCAAGATGACTAGAGGTCAATGCAAAACCATAAACAACAAAAACCAAAAATATATGGCATTTACAGATCCCAAAGGTCCCAAAGAAATCAACCCTGAGAACTCAAGCACAATTGAAATACAAGATAATGACCTCCAATCCATAGTAATGAATATGATAATGGAGGAAATGAATAAGATCCAAAAACAAATGCTGGAAGATGCACCCAAACTGATTGAAGACCTTAAAGAGGCCTAGAGAGAGGCACTGGAAAAAATTCAGGAAAAGATAAACAACCATATTAAGGAAATCAATAAAACGGTTCAAGATCTGAGGATGAATGGAAACAATGATAAAAACACAGACAGAAGAAAGACAAAAACAAGTGAACTCAGAGAAATATGCAAATAATACAGACCTTAGCTTCTCTAACAGAATTCAAGAGATGGAGGAACAAATCTCAGCAGTAGAAGAGACTATGGTAGAACTTGAAACAACTTTTAAAGAAAATGCTAAATCTGAAAAATTCTAGACACAAAACATTCAAGAAATAAAGGACACCATGAAAAGACGAAATCTGAAGATAATAGGAATTGAGGAGAGAGATGCCGAGCTCCAAGGATGAGAAAATATCTTCAACAAAATCATAGAAGAAAATTTCCCCAATCTAAGGAAGGAGGTGAAGATAAACATACAAGAGGCCTATAGAACACCAAATAAAATAGACCAGAAAAGAAAATCCTCCCACCACATAATAATCAAGACACAAAATATATAGATTAAAGAAAAAATATTAAAAGTGTCAAGGGAAAAGTGCCAATTAACATTTAATGGCAAACCTATCAGAATAACACCTGATTTCTCAGCAGAGACCGTAAAAGCCAGAAGGGCCTAGACAGAGGTCCTGCAAGCCTTAAGAGACCACTGATGCCAGGCAAGACTACTCTATCTGGCAAAACTTTCAATAACCATTGATGGAGAAAACAAGATATTCCATGATAAAAACAAATTAAAACAGTTTCTAACCACAAATCCAGCCTTACAGAAATTAATAGAAGGAAAACTCCAAACCAAAATGACAAACTACAACCGAAGCTACACAGGAATTAGATAACTATACCCTTGCAAAAACATAATCACACAGGTACTCTACCACAACCAACATCAAAATTAAGGGACTTAACAGTCACTTGTCATTAATATCTCTCAACATTAGTGGTCTCAATTCTCCAATAAAAAGACACAGACTAATCAAATGGATGGATAAACAATATTCAACATTCTTCTGCATCCAAGAAACACATCTCAGACACAAGAATAGATATTACCTCAGGGTAAAAGGCTGGGGAAAAATATTACAAGCAAATGGGCACAAGAAACAAGCTGGTGTAGCCATTTTAATATCTAATAAATTAGACTTTACACTAAAACTAATCAAAAAATGAGGAAGGATACTTCATACTCATCAAAGGTAAAGTCAAGGAAGATGTCATCACAATTCTGAACATCTATGCTCCCAATACAAGGGCACCCACATTTTTAAAATACCTATTAACAAGGGTTAAACCACATATCGATCCCTACACACTAATAGTTGGAGACCTCAACACCCCACTTTCACTGAAGGATAGGTCATTGAAACAGAAACTAAACCAAGAAGTAACAACATTAACCAATGTCATGAATCAAATGGATCTAACAGATATCTACAGAACTTTTCACCCAATCACAAAGGATTATATCTTCTTCTCAGCACCCCATGGAACCTTCTCCAAAAATGAGCACATAATATGTCACAAAGCAAGCCTCAACAGATTAAAGAAGATTGAAATAATACCATGTATCCTATCAGATCACCATGGTCTAAGGCTGGACTTCAATAACAACAGAAATAACAAAAAGGCTACACACATATGGAAACTAAACAACTCTCTACTTGATGACACCTGGGTCAGAGAAGAAATAAAGAACTAAATAGAAGATTTCCTGCAATTCAAAGAAAATGAAGGAACAACAAAAGGCTTATTTTCATGAGGAGATGATTACAAGTTATTATTTGTCTTATACAGAGAGAAAACTATGCTGAACTCAGAGATGTCTCTCTTTTCCTCTATCTTTCATCTGTAGGTAAGGAGATAGGAGCTGAAAGAAAGAAAGGGGGATATAGAAACATAGAGGTAGGATAGATCAAAAAGTAGATGATTGAACCTACTCCTTAATTCAAGTCTTTAATTGTTATTCATAATGAAGATTATTTCTAAGTCATTGGTATAGAATCTTGTATGTTGATGCAAAGCATGGTCATGTCAAATACTAGTCAGATTTTAGCACAAGAATATGTATCCTAAATCTAACAGATAGATATGATTCTATAGATATATGAGGTAAAATAGTTAAGTAAGGTCTTCAAAGGCCTCAGAAACCCACAGAATATGGCATTTAAAGATGTTTTATTATTCTAAGGATTCTTTGACAACAAGACAACTCCTGGCAACACCCAGCCTACCTCAAAGAAGAAGATCAACATCAAAGAACCTCCTTATGAAGTTGGCTTCAAATGTGACAAACAAGCCACTGGGCAAAATGTCCTCATTTCTGTCACAAACAGAATTCTGTCTAAAATGGGCAGCTTAGGTGGAGGCAGATTCATCAGGTGAACTCTGCCAAGACATAGTAAGCAAATCTTCAATAGTTCCTGCCTCATAAATAAGTTTGACAGAGATAATGGGCTAGAAGTCAGAAAATGAGGCTCCAATGTTATAGAGAGTGTTGGGTGCTGTTCAGGCATTAAACTGTCTCATTCATTTCTTTTTTTCATTTTGGAAGCTGCTCACCTGCACTACTGGTTCACTCTGGCATTTAAGTTTTATTCCTTCTTAAGTCTTTGAGGGGAGTTGAAGACAAGATAGTTTAGTTTCATAAGCAAGTTTAGTTGGTTATGGAATAAGATCTTTTTAGATCAAGATAAAGGATTGAAGTTAGTAGAGATGAGATATAATAGATACTGAATTTAATTTAGAAATTTAAACCCAATAAGATAGGAAATATGTTTACTTCTAGTTTGACAAATATAAATAGCCAAATCACTATGATATAACATTTATATAACTCATGACTGTCACATGGTTCTTCTTGCTGTATGTAGTTTGTTTTATGCATGTATAATAAAATAAATGTATATAAATAAATTAATCAATTGGGTAATATTAGATAATAAACTAAATAAGAACAAACATTAGCACTTACAATATGAATTTTACATTCTTTCCCTATATAAATGAAATATTAACAATGTTAATATGTCAAATTTGAAAACCCAAAAATTTAATATTAAAAAGCACACAAGTCCCATTCTCTGATAACATTGAAATTTATTGGATGTCAAGAAAGATGATAAATTATTAATTACACTAATATAGAAAAGAATTTAGAATTTCAGTGAAAATTTGTATATATAAACATTTGCATAGAAAGACAATTCTGGAAGATGTTAAGTGTGACTTAATAAATAAATCTTTCTATTTCCCCTACAAAGACACAACGCAGTTAGGACAAGTCAACTAAAGAAAGAAAGCAACAACAGCCAGTGACAATGTATACTAGATGACCAAATATATAAAATGGAGAAATAGTAGAGACTAGAAAATGTAAGAAAATATTGGTTATAGCATAAACTAAATATGATGTAGAATAAATGCTAAAAATAGCTAATTCAAAAACAGTGTTACAATGTTAAAAACACAAAGAACTGATTTTTGCCTTAGCTGAGAACTCTGTATACCAGAGTATGCACATCTGAAAAGTTAAAAATAAGACATACTTTATTAAAGTCACTACATAGGCAAACATAACCATCATCTTGGTATCTAAGCAAAACAAGAAGTTGTAATATGTAATAAATGGGGGCTGGAGAGATGGCTTGGCCATTAAGATTGCTTGTTGCACTTACGGAGGACACAGGTATGGTTCTGCATCCACATGGTGACTCATAACCATCTGTAATTCCATATCCATGGGATTTGGTCCCCTCTTCTTACTTGTGTAGGCACCAGGCATAAATGATGCACAAATATACATTCAGACAAAACACTCACACATAGAAAAAATGAGCAAATCCTAAATTTTTATTGAAAAAACTTGGGAATGTTTCAACAGCATTAATTTAGAAAGGAGAAAATATTTTCACATATTTAATATAGCCAAGAAGCATCGATTTGAACATGAGTTTTATTATCTCAAATTTTTATCATTGTTGTTCAGTTTTGCACTTGGGCTATCATATATACTATGCAGCAACTTTGAGAAAGTTTTTATGTGGTTCTTATTTTATTTTTTATCTTATTGTTTATTACCATCATTTCTTCTTTATTATTTTGTTCTGCTAATATTGGTCTAATATATATATGAGGTATGAATATTTTTATTTTTTATATTTTAATTAGACTACAAAATAACAGGATTAATGTGATATTTCACTTATGCATAGTTCTGATTGATTAACTCATGCCCCAATTTCCATTCCATCCTCCTGACATCACCTCCACTTTACCATTTTTCTCAATAATTGCATTTCTCTTTCCATTTTCATACCAAATGTGAGGTATTATCTGAACCCTTATTTCTAAGATCTTTTATTTTTTATCTTATGCTACCCTTTCTGGTTTCTGGCCTCTATCCATACATGTTTCCACCTAAATGCACAAAACAGTCAGATCCAGCATCTGCATAACATTATTTCACTTAATATAGTATTTTACAAGTCCACCAGTTCTGAACAAATTCCAGCTTCAGTTTTCTTTATGGATAAATAAAATCCCTGTGTGTATCTGTATCATACTGGAGCTTGGCTTGCTTTATCTATCGTGTGTGTGTGTGTGTGTGTGTGTGTGTGTGTGTGTGTGTGTGTGTCTGTGTGTGTGACCTTTTTTCAACTCCTTTCTTTTTCTGTAGTTGCCAGGTACTATCACTAGTGGCCTCCACTTGCTCCTACCAGTGGTAGCCTCCACAACTACGATAAGTTTCAGCCTAGAAAATCAAAGTTTTTGCCCTAGATAAAAATTTTCTGGGTGACCAGTCGCTAACTCTGTGCCTTTGTTCAGTTTCCACCAAGATGTTGAAGCTGGGCTTTAACACACATATGTGTTACACACACACAAACAGAGAGAGAGAGAGAGAGAGAGAGAGAATAGCTTGTTCAACCAGGAGTTATCTGCTTCTGTTATACCAGAAATAGAGGTAATTGTTTTACTGTGTCATTGGCCCTTTTTTATTTAAAAAAAAAACTTCTCCTTACTGTCTTTCTCTGTTCTAAGTGATCTCTAATCTATTCTGGTCTTCTTGAAGATATTACTTGTCTCAATACACTCGGGAAAATATGCTGAATTTCTCTTTCTCTTTCTTGCTTGGAAATAGCTTTGTTTGAACTAATGTTTCTTTAACATGTTTTATTAGACATAAATATCATAATGCATTACTGATGTGAAATTGTTTATATTTTCAGATAATTATGTTTGTTGTCATGTGAATTGTTCCACTTTCATCGTTCCTATGACTCATATTCTGATGATATTTCTACTTTTTATTTAAATTAAAATGACTATTTCCCAAAGACCTAATAATGGAATGCAAATCTAAGTAGCAAGTGTTTTCTTACCGTAAACAATCATCTGGGTATGTCTAAAATTCTAGATCCATATTTTCCTCAGGGATCTTAATCTCTTGTTATACTGTAGTTTCGGTAACCACAGTTCCAGGTAAGAAATAACTTTTTTTTTAGTCCCTTACCTTTTGTAGACACTCTGCCAAGAAAATAATGTTTGCTCTAGGTACTGTTAACTCATGCCTTACTAAAAATAAGGATACTTGAGAATAAATGTGATAACATACTGACATCTTGTAAGATGCCAGAGGAATTTTAAAAAGGCAAAAAGAAACAATTTTGATTCAGTCATTAATGAACTTGAGTCCTCTGGTTTAAATCAATGATAGTAAAATACCTCTAGGGAGAATTTTCTTATTTATTTATTTATCCATTTATTTATTTATTTATTTATTTATTTATTTATTTATTTATATTTGTTCACTTTACATCCTGAGTATAGTCCCCTCTCTCATCTCCTCCCAGTCCCACAATCCCTCCCCCTTTCCTCTAGTCCTCAGAAAGGGAGAGCCCTTCACCGCTATTATCTGGCCTCAGACTACCAAGTCTCATCTAGACTGCCTATAAGGTCCTCTGAAAGACTCCACCCATCAGGGGATAGAAGCAGATGCTGAGACTGACAGCCAAACTTCATGGTGTAGCACAGGGAGTCTTATGGGAGAATTGGGGCAGAAAAGAATCTGAAATGGACAGGAGCTCCACAAAGAGACCAATGGAGCCAACAAATCTGGGCATGGGGTGGAGTGCTGGGTAGTGGGGGTGGGGCATTCCTGCAGAGACTGAAGCACTGATTATGTACCAGGCATAATGAGGACCCAGACCCTTTGCTTAGATGTAGTAGATAAGCAGCACAGTTTCCTTGTGGGTCCAGTAATATGGGTATTAAGGGTTACTTCTGACATGGACTCTGGTGCCCACTTGTTGGAGAATTTTTCAAGTAAAACAGGCATCTTAGAAAAGATAATGACTAGATTTGACTATTTCTTCTGAAACTGCAGCAAATGGTGTATTGAGAAGAAGTGCCAAAGATACTTGCTGTCTTCCTCTTTGTCTGTGTGTCTGCCTCTCTCTAAACTCTTGGAACTAAAGTAACAGTGAACTGCCACAGGCTGTGCTTAACTTAGAAGAAGATGTTGCAAAATAAAATTGGTGCATATACGAGAGACATCACAAATTATCCAGGGTGTGTGTCCTTTTAAAATATGTTATAAAATTCTCTTCATACTCTTATATATCCTCTTGAGCTGGAACTTCCAAAGTATAAGCTATAGAATTATAGCAATCAACCTTTTCACATAGGAGGACAAACATGCTGTTTCAGGAAAAGGGTATAGAGAGTCTGTCGACAAACATAACAGCAGATTTTATCCCAATACACCAAAACAAACTTTGTAAAACAAACAAACAAAAAAATTAAGTGACTTTGGAAATGGATGACATGGACTTGTAATCTGGGAGGATGATGCATGACCTAAAAGCCTGCTTGGGCTTCAGGATGGGTTCCATACTAGCCTCAGTTATATAGCATTTTCATATTGAAGAGTATAAAAATTATACAGAACATACACGTATTTGGGGACATTGCTGTTTTTTAACCAACGTTAACATGATAAATGGTACTAGACGTTTTCATCTTGAAATTTTAAAGTTAATTGAAGGCATTTGAGTCAGAAGTTGTAAAAAGAACTTTGATTTGCCTGTTTTAATTGCTGTCTTGGAGGATGACCCCTAATCTAGGCCTAGTCCAGGAAACTTCTAGCCCCCATACAATCTAACTTAGGCCTAAAATGTTTTCATTCTCTGAGACTTACTGCTTAAAGCAGGTGCTCATTGAAATACTGAATATGTACCTATGGCATGGTGCACACACTTTAATTTTACAAGCTCAAATCTCATTGCTTCTCAGTTTGTCTGTGGCAGGATCTCTTTGTATGTGAGATCATGCCTCTCACTGGAGAGTCAAAATGTTGTTATAAAGAATGAAAAGCCCTGGTGGGCATGGTGGCACTGTGAGTTCAAGGCCAGCCTAGTCTACAAAGTGATTCCAGGACAGCAAGGCTACACAGAGAGAACCTGTATCAAAATACCAAAGAAAGAAAGAAAGAAAGAAAGAAAGAAAGAAAGAAAGAAAGAAAGAAAGAAAGAAA
>OU015754.1:49196906-49211567 GCA_907169655.1 Acomys percivali | reverse complement strand
TATATATATATATATATATATATATATATATATATATATATATATATGCCATGAACTCTGGAAGGAAGATAGATTACTTAAACTTTGTTAATATCTTGGAATTATCATCCTGTGTCTGACACAACTATAGTACAAAGTTTTACTTTTCTATTAAAGATTTAATTGAATAAAAAGAAGTTGAATGAAAAATAAATGAAAAGATATTTTGAAGAAACTAAATTATCTAAAGTGGTTGATGAGTTATTCCTAAATAATTCTGTTGACTTTTCAACATGCCTTCCATCATCTCAATTGTAAGCATTGGTATCATGAACACATATAAACATTGACACATGCATGGTTATTTGACAATTTATAAGGCATATATTAAGTTTTATCTGAATTCACTTATATAAATATTACATGCTATATTTGGAACAGTTTTCACATTGGTATATATAACCAACAGAGATTAGATGTTTATGTGTTTGAGAAATAAGTGGGTAAGGTATAAAAATAGAATTAAGTTATACAGTGCATTAAAAGGAAATAATAATAAAAGAATAAGAAATGAAAAAAAAAACAGAATCCCAGGTGTGTAGAGGGGACATACTTTTAGGTTGTTTTGTGTAAATAGTCTTTAGTAAGATGGCTGATAATTGAACAGAGAATTGTAATAGAAACAAGAGAAACGAGTAGAATATACAGCATGCTGAGAGTAAAAGATATCAAAAGTAAAGATCTCAGTGTAGGACTTAGTCTCCATGAATAAGACACAGCAGAATTTATGTGAATAGATGTATGTGGACAATGGAGGTCCTTAGAAGATAAGATCAGAGAAGGTAATGTGCACACATAACACAGAACACCATGAGACATTTATTCTGAATAAACTGCAGGGACTTTAACAGAGAGTAATGCTTTATTGCTTTAATAAAGTCTTCTCTCATATTGGTTTATTATAGTTAATCATGGACAGGAGTAACAATGGGTAACTACTAGGTTTCTATTGATAAAACTGAACATAGATGATGGCATCTTAAAATTGCATGGCAGGGGTACTATGGTCAAAAGTAATGATGAGGAATCCAGTCATCAACTGAACTCCATTTTTTCTCTCTGGCATGTTCTTTTATGAGTTTGTCTACATCTCAGTATATCTTAAATTCCCAGGAGCATAGGTTGGACAAACACCTTGTACTGTGAGAAGATTCCCCATAGTCCTTAAAATGAAACAACTTTCTTGGCACCATTACCATGGTGTCTTCCTCAAAATCCATCAACTCTTTCATTTGTTCATTCTCTTAGGTATAATATGACAACAGCTGAACCTACAAGTAGGACAGCCATCAGATTCATTCCAAACTTTGACTACACTGAAATTAAAGTTCCATATCAGCTTATAAGTGTGTGTGTGTGTGAGTGTGTGTGTGTGTGTGTGTGTGTGTGAGAGAGAGAGAGAGAGAGAGAGAGAGAGAGAGAGAGAGAGAGAGAGAGAGAGAGAGAGAGAGCGCTTGCATGCACATTAGGATATCAGAGGACTACTTGTGTTAGTGGGTTTTCTTTTTGCCATGTGAGTCCCTGAGATCAAACTCAGTTCACTCGCCATCAAGTCCTTTATCTGTTTCTTATTTTAAATACAGGACTGAATCTAAATCATTAGATCCCAGAATTAAATTTCTGTTTTTTGGAATACAATTAACAATGAGACTGATTCGCTCTAGCATTTTCTCATAAAAAAAAAAAAGGAGTCAAGAATGACTTCAAGAATTTTGTTTAGAGAAGCTGAATATATGAAGTATAATTTGGAAGTCAGTGAATGAATCAAGCTTCCTCTATGATAGATAGCTTTTATAGTACTGGAAGTTTCTATGAAGGAGGCTGGTGGAGAAAAAGCATCAAGAGACATAATTACTCCTGAACCCTGCATCAAATAATACTGAGATGTCAGGCAGGATGTGCCTACTGGAGTAATAGTGGCACAACTATACAATGGTAACCACTTCCTGATTTTGTTTGAGATCTGCTCCACAGGAGGGAATTTTATGCCTGATATTGTAATCATATTCAAAAACACACAACAAAGAAACTCATAAGCAATAGTGTAGAGCCTGCTGTTATTATTTTTCTCAGTGATTGTGTGGTTATACTCATAGATCTGGACTATTCTCAAACTTGGTCATAGAAGCTTCTTTTGCAATGGGAAATAGTCAATGGTCAAAATGATGAGAACAAGATAATGGATACAAAGCACCTAAATATGACATCTGTACTACTCTCACCATCATTAAAGGCATTTCAGAAGTGAGGAAAGAAAGAATGTACTAGCCAGAGAATGGGGAGCAGTGCTATAAAATTAGGTCTTCTGTATATGGCATTATGTACTCATGAACACACAGCAGCTATACAAGACCTTCCAAAGATCAAGACAGTTAAAATGCCAGCATAAATAGGGGTAAGTGATCTCCAGGCCCCATTTCAAACTGAGGAGCTATTCGAAGGACATAATTGCTGAGGGAAGGTAATCTGTTCTTGGTTGGAGATGTGGCCACTTGGTGGTTTCCTACCATCCAGTGGATGTCCAACAGCCACATCCATATGTAGAGCACTAACTACATGAAGTAGGTTATCAATAACAAAAGTGCCATGGAGTTGGGTGATATGTTAAGGATATGGGGGAATGTAAAAGGTGGAAAAGGGATAGGTATGATTAAACATCACTATATACATGGCCAAAATTCCCCCAAACATAGAAAAATTTGAAATTGGCATATAACTCCAATCTCAAGAAGACAAAGTGAAATAAAAAAAAATGTGCAATGCGGAAAAGAGAATAATCAAGGTAGAAAAATATGATGAATAAAGTAAAATAAAGTAGAGCTGGGAAAACCAAGTCAAGAAAGAAAATGATTCATTATATTTAGCTTTAAATCATTCTGCAATGGCTAATATTAAAGAACAAATAAACAGACTCTACCTGATAGGATAACACTTGTCTGTCCCTTTTGGCCTGTCAGAGTGTTCTGAAGGCAGCAAATGACTTTTTGGAGGGAGCTGTCTCTAATGAGAAGGGATATCTTCATGTTGAACAGTTTGTCTCTATCCTGTGAATGAGATTTTGACACAGCTGGAATTACCTCTCCTCTGCTGTCTCTCCATTCCATGAGAGGCTCTGGGAACCAACCTCTGGAGTGACACTCCACTATCACACCTTTGGTATTAGGAGGATGCACGTGAATCTGTACTTGTAAGTTTATTGCTGGTTAGGAACACAAGAGTAAAGTCATATTTTAAGTGAATGGAATGGTATATAAAACAGAAAAATAAAATACTCTCCCACATATTAATTGATTACTAACACATAAAGAAGCAAGAGATCTGACTTCATGGGTTTTTTAAATAGCATTGAAAGACACAGTAGATCACAGGCAACACATTCTATATTATCTATTGATTTATTATAAATATCTATTTATCTATTGATTTACTCAAAATATTATATGTGTATCTATTAGTCACTCAAAATATTTACTTCTTACTAACTTAAGAATAGCCTAGGTCCTTGAACTATAATAATAAACATTATATCTTCATAAAATCTGTGGCTTAAAATGTTTTCTCCATAGCCAACACTTAAGCACTGTTGAGCCCCAAATTTAAATCATGAAGTCAACAATATCATAACGCAATTTTAAGTCTTTAATTGAAACTTCAACTGAATATCCTGCATATCCAGTTTGTATTTACATACAGTCTATTTCATATGGAATAACTAATATATCAGTGTCTTCAAAACCCATTACATAATAATTTGGATCAAATTATTGTCTTTGAAAATCTTAAGACATTATCTGGTATACAAGAATTGACTAAAATGTGGAGAGAAAAGAATTAAGATTTAAACTAGCCCCAAAACAACTCTAACAAAACTTTCTGATATAAACAAATTATTTTATATAGCTTCTACCTGATACAGTCCTACTTTTTTCATAAAATGGTTAAAACTATAAAATGTAACAAGTAATACTAAAGAAGAGAATGACTGAATATATATGCATATATATATAGTCATATATATATATATAATCTTTGCCTTTGCAATGGTAATCTTCCTTACTTCCTCCATACCTCCATCACCTCGTTTTCTCTCTTTCTTTCTTTATTCATTTATTTCTGATACTGTGTCTCACTGTGTAACTCTGGCTGCCATGGAATCATCTACATAGACATAAATGACCTAGAACTCTGTGTAGACCAATCTGGCCTCAAACTCATGAAGATCTGCCCTCCTCTACCTTCTGTGTACTAAAGGAACTAAAGACCCATGTCAACACACCTGGCATCAAAATATAAAATTAATTAGTTACATAACAATGCCTAGGTCAGCTCTTAACTATTGGGTTGGAAGAACATATGACACTCACAAATATTAACTATATATGAGCTTAGACTATAAGTCACTATTTTTCCTCAATTCCTCACTTTACTAACATCATGTTGCCACTCATACAGCTTACAGGGTAAAAAGACAAATTTAAATGTTATATACTTACAAAACTTATTATTTAGAAAAATTATCCTCACACGAAGTATAAATGAATTGATTTAAGAATTTTGAATAAGAATTACCACAAAGAAAACTAGTTACTGGCAAATATCACATTTCATTAACATGTTGTTAGAAAACACTGAAAGAATAAAACAAAACTAAAAGGGTATTATTGCTAAATTAGAAATCTGCCAATCTATATAGCCTAAAACAGAGTTTACTGATGGACAAAATGTGTACACAAATGTAATTTTATTTTTGACTTAGGTTAAAATTAAATTCATGATAAATGATCTTGTTAATCAAACAATGTATTATAGGCACAGAAACACTAAAAATTTGTCTATGTTTCAGACCTTGATGGAGTAAGACTGTGGATAATCAAGGCTAGCAGATCTGGACCCAGGGGGGCCTGCACAAACTGTTGTACCAACAATGACAATGCATGAAGTAAACCTAGACCCCCAGTTCAGATTTAGCCAATGGACAACTTATTTTCCATGGTTGTGGGGAGAGAGGGGACTGCCTCTGACATGAAACTCTAGCCCCACCCCCCATTTGATCACTTTCCCTTGGTAGGTAGGCCAGGCAGCACACAAAGGAAGAGGAAATAGTCTATCCAGATGAAAGCTGATATGCTGTGGCCATATAGTAGGGGAAGAGGTCCCCTTCTCTTAGAGGTCTAGGTGAGCAGAATAGGACAAAAGAGGAGGAAGGGTGGGAACAGGAAGATACAAGTGAGGGGATGGCATCCAGGATGTAATCTGAATAAATTATAGTAAATTAAAATTTTTTAAAGAACATGGATTCATAGAAACCTCAGAAAGACCTATGCATACCTGTAACCTTGACCTCTGTGATGTGTTCTTCATAGAAATCATTGTCTTTAAAGACACAGTGGTAAGATCCATCATCATCAACAGTCACATTAAAGATCATGAGGGTCACTTTCCCTTCTCCAATCATGTCTTTCAGGAGTTCTGTCCTCTCCACATACTTCAAGATAATTTCTCCAAACATGTCTTTACCATTTTTGTACAGGTGCACGGGCTCTGTATAGCGGTTCCGGAACCAGCGGATCTCCATGTGTTGTGCTTCTTGTGGTGGGGACAGCTGACAACTGAGTTCTAGGTTTCCACCCAGTGGAGCCAAGACTGGCCCCTCTAAGCCAGTCACTGTGAATTGCCCTGGGAAGGAACACAAGAGCCTAAGATGGTAGTGACAGACATAATTTTTATTTAAATCAATCTCTCTCCCTACTCCCACTCTGCTCCCTCTCCACCTTCCCTTCTGCCTCTTTCTCCTCAACAAACTGCAGTGGGGAAATCAACCATTATTTATAAATAAATTATATTTACTTCATTGTTAAAATATCTTAATTTATAAATTAAACTGATTTTAATATTTGGTGTATTTTATTGTAAACTATTATAAAATTTACGTTTCTTTTTCTCTTAAAGAAACACAGAGCATTTTAAATTATGTAATTGTTATCTTTGTTAATTTCTGCTTAATTCTTACCCATTGAATATTTATGTCCTGCCCTCATTTACTACAATCTCTTACCATAGAACCCTCTCATCTGTCTTTAGAATCATCAACAAGATATACTAAACTATGAAAATTTACCCCTTTAAGTACCCTGTTCAACTATATCTTTGTTGTTACTTTTTTCTTTTGATACCAGGGGGCTACAGCATGTTCTCTTTAGTTAGAGATTCAGGAATTCCCAACCTTGATATCAAGTCCTTCAGTGGAATCAAGTCTGGGAATTGAAAACATTTTACAGTCTCTCATTTCTGTCCATTCAGTAGAATGGAAAAAATAGTTGATACCCTTCGTATTCTAATTTTCCCAACAAGAAATTGTCTTAAATTTCAATCACTTCTGTTATTCTTTCTGAGTTGATCAAGATTATTGCATCATTTTACATTGTTCCAATTGCCTATATATAATAGACAAGTTGATATTCAGAATAAAAATATTTTGCATAAAATAGGGCTTTAAATGTCTATTTTAATGAAAATGTAATAATACAACAGTGTGATTGCATAATTAACCTTAAAAAACAATTTTAATGTGTGAGCATTGCCAAAAACCTTTTTATTTCCTTGGGGAATTAAACTCTATCTGATGATTTGGGTTTGTGGACCTCAGATAAAGAGATCATGTGATATTTGTTTTCTGTGTCTGGCTTACCTCAGTTAATATAATGTTTTCTAGTTCTGTTCATTTTCTGAAAAGGTCATGGCTTCAATTTTTACAACTGAATAAGTAGTATATAATTGTACATGTGTGCCACTTATTACTTGATGATCATTTAAGTTGTTTCTACCTGATTTTCTAGATAATTTTCTACCTATTGTAAATAAAGTAGCAAGAAAACAGATAAGAAAATATATATGAAGTAGAATATCAAATTATTTGGGCACATGCCAAGAAGCAATATAACTGGGCCATGTAGTAGATTTATTTTTTATCTTTTAGTGAATTCCCCACACTTATTTCCAGATTAACTGTACTAGTTGGAAACCCTACCAACAGGGAAGAAAAGTCCCTTTTCCCACCAGCACCTGTTGTTACTTCTGATAGATGAATAGCTGTCCAAGATTCTCTACTACTTCATGGGCTTCCTTTTCACACAGTTGATTTTTCCTTGGGTGTACAGAAGCTTTTTTTACTGCTGCTGCACTATGCTAATTCAATATAATTCCTAACTGCACTCTAAATGTTCATGCTTAAACTTAAAGGAAAATGTGTTCTCACCCACCACTCATCAATGAAGCTTCTTTTTGAAAAATACAGGGTCCATTACAGAAAGCCAAACTGGTCAAAATGCAGAGAACAACTGACCTTGGGCTGCCCAGCCAACTACAGAACACAACCCCTACAAATAAAGCTCAGGGAAAATCTATTTAAATAGTACAGAATGATTGTAAGAACAAGAGGGCCAGGAAATCTGCTGTGAAGGTGTGTCTAATAGATATGACAGAAAAGCTACATCCATGAAATGTCAACAAAACAACTACCTAAACAAGACTGGAATAGTGACTGTATCGACATGCCAATGTGGATAGAGGAAATCTCACTGAGCTCCACACTTAGATGAATAACTACAAACAATTAATGAACGCTGAGAGAGGAATAAATACTCTTCCCCAGAGAGGAGCCTCCCTTTTGGTAATCCAAACCCAAGTAGCTAGCTTTAAAAGCATGTACATGTTATCAACACTAAATGGACTAAGTAGGTTATATTTATATATTCATTCGTGTGTGTGTGTGTGTGTGTGTGTGTGTGTGTGTGTGTTTGTAACAATTTTAGAGACAACGAGGCCAAGGACAGGAACATTAGGAAGGTTTGAAGGAAATAGAGGAAAATTATAAGTATATTTTAATTAAAATTTAATAATCTGCTTCCATCTCTTTTATTTTAAACAACTATATATTCATGTATTTAGTTTGTTGCTAGGCAACTTTAGAGTTGATGGGTCTTAGTTTTGAAGTAAGCAAAGTAGAGTCAATATACAATTCACTAGGCTGTAGGAACCAGACACTATTACTCCATCATTAACTCTAATTTAAACTTAAATGTTTGCTAGTAATAATCTACCTAAAATGACTTAATTGTAAGAAATGTATCATTCTAGCCAGAGGTGTTAATAATTATGGAAAATATACTCATATGATGTATACAGAGTTGGGATATTTTGAAACTGTCTGTATTTGGTGAATAGTTTTCCTAAAATCTTGAAGATGCTCTGGAAAATACAGTTTATAAAACTTTTCTCATGGTAGATGCAAAAAAGAGAAAGAGTGAGAAAGATGAGAGAACATGAAGTTTGGTGGGGAGGGAGGTGGAGAGGAACAAAGAGGATTTGGGAAAAGGTAAGAATATGATCAAAACCTATTGTAGAAAATATTTTTAATAAATTTTGAAAATTAAATGTTGAAAAATAGAAAATGAAACATGATTGAGATTTAGGGAATCATTGTCTTCAACAAAATAATGAAAGGTAAAAAAAAAAGCCTTCTACACATGTCAAATGTATATAGAAATTCTTTTGAATTCTTGGAGACTACAGAAGAAAGAAAATTCTTAGTATGAGGGGTTGTTAAAAAGCAAGAAAGCAAAGATTAGAAATGCAAGATAAATAGCACAAAAATGCACTTCAGAGAAAATGGCAAGTTTTGAAATAGAATTGGCATTATTAATTCAAAAGGAAAGGGTAATAACAGAGACGCTATTTTCTCATCTGTAGATTCAAAAACAGCTTTGACACTGGTGAGACCTACCTGGCAAGCTCATACACAGCAAAGGTGCAGAATAACATTTCCAATATCATAGCAAAATGGCAAAATATAAACATACACCAGCATCTTTACTGACAAATATTTACAGCCATATTGCATTATGCTCAAGATTGAAAACACATTTGAGGCAACCTAGCCAAATGTGGGTCCCGAATAAGTATGATTCAATAAGAATTTTATCACTTAACATGCAGCTTTTATTAGAACATTCTATATTCCTGTGGCATTTATTGTTTCATACCTTTATTTTATGCACCTCCAAAGAATCTATATATTGAGTGCACAAATTTTCCTACAAACTCAAATGTGTACCATTGATCAAGATTTCAACTTTCCTCATTGTATTGGTAAGTCCCATTTATTCCCATATGAATCTATATCCAGGACCATGTCCTCAATGTACAGGTGGTATATAAGTCATGTTTCTCAGTATGAATACTGGGTCCTGGGAAAAAATATTGATGTTCTTCACTTATGTTTTCTCCCAAGGACCTGGCACAAATCTAAGTAAAGAAGATCTGCTGGTTAAGAATGATTCATTGTTCCTAACCCTGTGGGTACTGTGCAAGAAGGAAAATTGCCCCACAGGTGCATATGTTTGAATACTTAGTCTACAATTAGTGGAACTGTGTGGGAATATTTAGGAGCTGAGGCCCTGTTGAAAGAGGTGTGTGATTGGAGGTTGGCAGTGTACCCTCTGCTTGTCAAGATATGAGCTCTCAATTGTTCTGGCTACAAGACCTTTATTCCATCATCATGGACTCCAATTCTCTGAAACTCTCAGTCCAATTAAAGTGCTTTCATTTCAGGTTGCCTTGGTGGTGGTATTTTATCACAGGAATAAAAAAGTAATTAATGCAATTACCTAGGAACTTAGGAACAATGGTCTTAAATCCTGTGCATGTTATTGCTACTTACTATTCCTAGCACACTTGGTATTGCTGAAGCTACAAGGGTGAAGGACAGATTTATACCTGAGCTTGATGTAATCATCTGAAGAAGGAACATGACAATGCAGTATCCATAAAAAAATAGTCCTGTAGATTCCATTGCACCTGTGAAAAATAAGGAGGCAAGTTACAAAGAATGAAAACATTAATAAAAATTTGCAGAGGTGAAAGACACAGGGGAGTAGAGTAAATAAATTAGACAATATACGGTGAAGATTTTTGTAAAATTGTGGCATTCTTCACCATTTCTGACAGACCTAGAAGATGAGTATAAGAAGTAGTGGATTTTCAAATATTGAATAAGTATTTGAGAAGAATTTTGGAGAATTAGATAATCTTTATACTAGTTCTAAAGAAATTCCTCATCTTCTTCATTATTATAGGAGCTATTAGTAAGGTTTGAGTTCAGTGTCTTTTCTAAAGGGGTATAGAATTGGAGCAACATTTTATTTAAATACTCACTGTGCTAAATCTTAATCTAAGTTAAGGACACTGAAAGGTAGCATGAAATTTAACTTTGCATAAGGATAGAGCCTTTCATGGAATAAATAACATGGATTTCCTGACAATCAGAACAATTCACCTGTAACCAAGGAGCCTCACGGTTATCTGGTAACATATTCATAGATGTATTAGTCACTTTTGTCATTACCAAATACCTAAAAAGAATCAAATCAATGAAAGATATTTTTGTTTTGCCTTACAGCTTAAGAAGGGATACATTACATCATATTTGGAAAGACATGGTGGCCAGTGTATAAAGCAACACTGAGTCTACCATCAGGAGGCAGAGAGTATAGAAATGATACCAGGCTATCAAACTACCTCATCAAAGTTCCATCTCCTTAAGTTCCACAACCTTTCAAAACAACTCTATCACCTGAGAACAAAGGATACAAACATGATCCTATAGAGACTTTGATTATAAATATTTCTGGTCAACTTGACCATATATAGAATTATCTATGAGATAGTTCTCTGGGGACATGTGAGATAAATTCTATACCCGATTATTTGTGGTAGGAAATAATCAGTGCCTAACTGTGTGAGACAGTTCTCCATGGGATGAGGTTCTGGAATGAATATAAAGAAGAAAGTCAGGTAAATAATGTCATTCACTCATTTCCAGACAGTAACCAGATAGTGCTTCATGTTTTTGCCAATATGATTTTCTTGCCATGATTGACTTATTCCTTGAATTTTAAGCTGAAATAAACCCAACCTCTCCTAAGTTGCTTTCATATCTGGCATTTTGTAGCAACAATAAAGAGGGTAACTAATAGACCAGCATTTCAAACTCAATCTACAACATTCCACCCTTGTCCTCATAGGCTCATAGTCATCTCAAAATGACAATGCATTCATTCCAATCCCCAAAGTGAGGAGCAATAAGATAGAAATATTAGATCAAAAGTAGGATTAAGAACAAACCCTGAGCATGGCAGTTCCATGCCTGGCATCTGGAGCTTATGATATAATTATCTGTGTTCTAAATTCAACCTTCCTCCTCAAGTTCTGCCATCTTCCACACATCTAACCTTTGTGTGGGGTCAACTGTACTCTGTACCTACAGCATTCCTCATTTGAGGTCTCCTGGACTTGGCATTCCCAACTTTCTGAAGTTCCCATCAATACTTATGCTTTCCTTCTTTGTTTAATACAATGTTTTCTTGGACCTTTATACTAGGGCTTCTATCTTTGTCACATAGGGTCTCAGTGGGTTTCAGAAACTTTCATACCTGCTTCTATGGTGCCTCACTGTTGTATGTTTCATGCATTCAAGGCTGGTACCATGTAGATGAGGTTGCCAACTTATTCTCAACAGGTAGATACCCTATGTCGTTGGATCTGGATTTTCAAATTATAACACTTCACAAGCACTGAATTTACATATATATATATATATATATATATAGTTTTTCATCCCCATATTATTATTCTTTCATGCATATTTATTTCTGACCAAGTGGTTCATTTTGCAACAAACTATACTGCCAACATACTAAGAACAGTATATTCTCTTATCCTACCATGTACAGCTGCCTTAAGACAATAACTCTATGACATATTGCCCTGCACACTGGCTCCAATAAATAGTAAAGAAAGAAGAGAAAGTCTTGATGGATCCATGGAAGGGAGAATTGAGAAGGAGTGAACAGCTGCTTAAAGGAAACCAACTCTTGGGGAGCAACTAGCTATAGGAATTAAATATTGAGGCGAGGTTGAGGAATTGTGGAAAAAAGAAATACTAGATTCAGGCATAAATTGTGATCCAACAGCTGAAAGGTCTTAAAGTCCAGGAAAACTTTACTTTTATGTCTCTGTGTCTTTCTGTCTAGTTCTGTCTCTGTTACTTCTTGGGCAAACCTCAATACTTTATTTAAAGTGAAGTTCAGTTTTTTTTTTCATTGCAGATTACATCATGATTTTTCTTATCTTTTATAAACAATGGAACATTTAGAAAACAACAAAGCAAGAGGACAGTCTAACAAAGAAATACAAACAGTTCTGTATAGCCTACAATAAAGCATACAGCAAAAAAATCAATCAATTTCTGAGCAATGATCAGCATGACCTGAATACTATTTCCTAAACAATACTTGGAAAAGTTTAATGATAAATTACCCTGGGCTAAAGCCGTTTTGTTTACATGATTGTCATAGCAACATAACTTGAGCTAAATGTTCTCTAATAATGAAGAAACCTGACTTACTCTCAGTACCTAATGAACAGATATGCCTTAGCTAACTGCCAATGGGTCCTTTATTGCCTACAATATAATATCTGTAAAGCATGACATTCTAAGCCCACCTTCTTTTGCTCTCAATTTAGATTCTAAAGAATCTTTTCAATAGCTAACAGTATCTAGCCAGGTACTATTATGTCAAGGTTCTAACTTTCTTTCAAGCAGTTTCTGCTTGGGTGCTCGCAGTCAGAGCAAAAATTCTTACCATTGTCTCAAAGAAGGCCAGATGCCTTCTTTCAACATTCTCTGTAGGAAAAAGTTTTCCCAGTGTAAATTTCATTAGGCCCAAAAAAATAAAGGAAAAAAGGCAGTTTCAGAAGAAAATCAGATTTCAAAGTAATTTTAAGGCAAAATTTCACCTGGACCATATATAATATTTAAGGGCAATGATGATCAGCTGGATATCTTTGGAACTCTGTCAAGCAAAGCCTCAAGAGCTGTTCTTGACTTTTATAGATCATGCTGGAGAGCTAGAGGTCTTGGAACTTTGTCAAGAAAAGCCTCTACAGTTTATCCTCATATCTGTGACAACATATCATATATGTTTTAAACTAGAAGCTGGCAGTTCCACCTTCTGGTGGTAGAATGCACATGAATGCAACCCAAAAAGTAGTTATTTAAAACTCTGATATCATTAAGTGTGTATAGGACCTACATTACCAACTTTTCTTTGCCTTTTATGCCATGTTATTGGAGGTTCTAAGATCTCACCAAACAATTTACATATGAGTCTGATTGATTGGAAGCTGAAACTCCCTCATAGTCACTTAGAGAATCTCACATTAGTGGACACGGGTTATATGGTTGGGTCGCTGCACACTGCAGAGAGTGGTTGAAGACCAAATTAATAACTTGACTAATAGTCATAGTCAGTAGAAAACTGAAGTGGGTCACAGATGCCTGTAATTCCAATGATCTGAAACCCTCTTCTGACATCTATGGACATTTCATTAATTAACTATACAAATAAAAGCATACACACATAATCAAAATGCAAAAAAAAATTTAAAGAAGAACCCCCATGGCAACACTTAATGTGCAAATACTATTAATATGCTAGAGTTCAGTAACTATACTACTGTTTTGAAATATTTTGTTTTCACATTTTGTCACAGATATTTTAAGTAATACTACTGGTATCCCTCTAAATTTCAGGCCAGAAAAATGGTCAAACTACTGTTTATCAGGCTATGACATCTTAAAAGATTGGAAGTCTGCTATAGTGATGATTTAAATCTCATGCACCTGATGGATAAGTCTGAGATGTATACTAGAACAAATGTGGACTGCAATGAATAACATCTTATGTTATCCAAAGTTACTTCACTAAGCCATTTTTAAAAGCACATCTGAGTGAAAGGCAAATATCAAAATATTCATTTACACTATGGAATACTACTCAGCTATTAAAAACAAGGAATTCCTGAAATTTGTGGACAAATGGATTGAACTAGAAATGATCATAATGAGTGAGTTCACCCAGAAGCAGAAAGAGTCAAATGGTATATACTCACTTATATCTGCATACTAGCCCAAGGGGCATGTCCTATGAAAGTCTTCACTAACCAGGAAACTGGGACAGAGGGGAGGACATCCTATTGGGATTCTAGATGAGAGAGGCATGGGAGAATGGCAAGTTTAAGGATCCAGAGAATCCTAGAAACCTACAAAAAGAACATTATGATAGGCAGATTTGGGCTCAGGGGTTCTGCTCAAACTATGGCACCAGCCAAGGACAATGCGGGCTGTAAACTTCAAACCCCTACCCAGATCTAGCCAATGGACAGAACATTCTCCACAGTTGAGTGGAGAGTGGAGTCTGACTTTCACACGTACTCTGGTGCCTCATATTTGACCATGTCCCCTGGAGGGGGAGACCTGGTGGCACTCAGAGGAAGGATAGCAGGCTACCAAGAAGAGACTTGATACCCTATGAGCATATACAGGGGTAGGAAGTCCCCCTTAGTCACAGTCATAGGGGAGGGGAGTAAGGGGAAAATGGGAGGGAAGGAGGAATGGGAGGATACAAGGGAGGGGATAACCATTTAGATGTAATATGAATAAATTAATAAAATTTTAAAAATATTTGCATAGATGAAATGAAAGTAATATTCCTATAGAAAAAA
>OU015754.1:49186022-49196506 GCA_907169655.1 Acomys percivali | reverse complement strand
GCTTCAATAAAATACAGCCATTGTACATTTTGTATGATACTGTATAATATTCTATGTGCAGTGCTTAAGTCAGGACTATTAACATAGTTTTTCATTGAACATTTGCATTTTCTTTGTGTTGACAATCATAAGATCTTTCATGAGCATCTCACAAAGGGATATTTTTCTCTGTGTTTTTCTTATTTGTAAGCAGCTATACACAAATGGTATTCTGTTTGACAAGAATACTATGGAATGAGATCTATTCTGAGAAATAATATTAAAAGGAATATTTCTTTTATTCCTTATCCAACCACACTCCAGAAAATAAGTCCATTGTTTATTGGGAGTTGATGCTGTAAGAGGAATTTCAGCTGTCACTTTTAAAAACTTGAGAAAAGTTTCTCCCTTCTAGGAGACTATTACTCTTACTTCGACTCCCTAGGTCTCACTAGTCTTCAGATGTAGGTCAAGTGATGGGAAACGTGGGGACAGAGACCCTCCCATGAAACATAGGGAGTGGAAAGGATAAAAGAAAAGGTCATCTATGGAAAGAGAACTTGCCCCATATCTTACTAAAAGTTCCCACTTACTTGACCCTGGTGATCCTGGGTCAGCTCCTTCTTATTCCTGTTGAGATGGTCCCAGCTGATTCACCCAGATGTTTGACAGTGCTTTGCTGATTGCCCTGTAGCCAGGGCAACGTATGCCAGAGGCGGATGGAAGCCAGAAGAACTCGTTGCCAAAGCTTCTTCTTTGGCATCACACTCTGAATATATGATTCTCTGGCTCTGATATTTATATTACTTCCCAAGGGAAATTTCCAGTAGACTGATAACCTCAACATGTAAATGAAACTATTATTCAGTTCAGTTCTAGCACTTGACATTACTCAAGTACTAACATGACTCTCCTCACCGTGGGAAGAGGCAAAACAAAATCTCACTCATACATTTCATGACTCATAAATGTCAGTGCAATCAATAGTTGTGACAATCTGATTTTTAAACCTGTACTTAGAAGGGAAAATGAAACAAATAAATGCCCCAGCTAGATTAGACATTCAAGGGAGATTTCAGAGAACTCATGATCGCTGCAAAGTGTCTTGAAACAAAATTGCCCACAAGCCCAGTTAAGCAAAGAAATGCATCAGGTAATCTAGGCTACAAGCAAAATGACCTTAAGAATATTGAGTGTAAATTTCACATAAAGTACTTCACTATGGCTGGAACGGGAGATAGGATGGGAAGGAATGGTGAGAGGTGAGCTGCAGAGAATAGCAAATGTGAAATAAAGAATGAAGTTTTAGCAAACATGATTTCCAGTTAAGTTTGTTTATATGTGTATACTTAAGCCTAGTATAATATACAAATGTAAATATTTTATATTATATAGACAAGAAACATATTTATAATAATTATACATAATCACATATATAAGCATATAAATATGTATACATATATGCTACAATTACACATATGTATGTATGTATGTAAGAAAGTGTGTATCTGCACACATGTATATTTATGTCTATATGTATACTAAATGTACATATTGAAACACACATGTGTTAATTCTACATGTGTACAGATATATGACAAAAATCATATGTGGATATATACGTCTTCATATATATAAATAATGGACCACATATACACACACATTATAAATATATTTATATACACACACAAATTTACCTATCTGTCATAGTAGGGAAGTACAATTACAACTTAAATTATAATGCTATCAGAGCACATAATGTACACCTGAAAAGATCTGAATTATAGTTGAGGTATAGAACTGACAGAACAATAGATTAAAGAGAAGTTATGGCTTATAATGTTTCCCAGATTTTTAGCATGTGCCTGACAGGATAAATAGACATAATATTATGTGAATCATGAGTTATGGGAGAACAGCTTTTCATAAAGTAAGAAAAATATGGGCTTTCAGTGAATAAAGGCTTTGTGTGGAACATAATGACCTTTGTGTACTTGGTTAGCCTTTGTTATATGCAAGACAATTTGATTGCCTAGGTCTTGCGGTCACAATGTTTGTAATTTTTCTATTTCCAATGTACTTCCAATGCTTCAGTTAGGCACAGGGTCTACAATCATTTTTACTACCAAGACCCTAGAACACCATCTTGATCTTTCTTATTCCCCTTGAAGGTTTCAGGCATAAAAGTCACTATCTTGAGAAGAATGGCACAAATGGCTTTGTTTTTGTATTTCTTAATGCATCCTGAGCAAGGTAGCTGGTGACTTTCTTTTTTAACATATATATTTATTTTATTATACATGAATAGAACAAACTACATACAGCAGGGAGAACCATGAAACAATCATGACTTATGTAAGTGTTAAAATCATAGTGATTTGGCTATTTCTATTTGTGAAACTTGAAATAAACATCTTTCCTATCTTGTTGGGTTTAAATTTCTGAATGAAATTCAATATCTATCTATCATATCTCATCTCTATTAATGTAAATCCTTTTTCTTGATCTAAAAATATCCCCTAACCAAGTAAATTGATTGTAAAACTAAACTATTTGATCTTCAACACCTCTCAGAGACTTGAGAAGGTATAAAACTTAAATGCTTGAGTGAACCGGTAGTGCAAGTTAGCAGCTTCCAAAATGAAAAATGACTGAGACAGTTTACTGCTGGAACCGTCACCTAACTAACATTCTCTATAATGTTGGAGCCTCATCTTCAGTCATCTAGCCCAATATCTCTGCCAGACTTATTCACAAGGCAGGAACCATTGAGGGTGTGCTTACCCTGTCTTGACAAAGTTCAGCCTCCAAGTAAGCTTACCCATTTTTAGGCAGAATTCTGTCTATGGTAGAAATGAGGACATTTTGCCCAATGGCTGGTTTGCCACATTTGAGGCCAACTCCATAAGGTTCTTTGATGTTGATCATCTTCTCTGAGGTAGGCTAAGTGTTGTCAGGAGTTAACTTGTCTTGTCAAAGAATCTTTAGAATAACAAAAACATCTTTAAATGTCATATTCTGTGGGTCTCTGAAGCCTTTGAACACCTAATTTCTTGTTCAAGGTCTGTAAAGAACTGTGCTGGAATTTTGATGGGAATTGCATTGAATCTACTACTTTGGAATACAACTATTTTGGAAATCAATCTGGCTCTTTCTCAGAATGTTGGGAATAATTCTACCTCAAGACCCAGCCATATCACTCCTGGGAATATATCCAAAAGATGTTCCACCATACAATAAAGACGTCCCCCTGGCAAGATGCCTTACAAGCTACAGAGGAAGAGGATGCAAGCAGTCCTGATGAGGCTGAGGTCTGCTGGTAAGGGATAAGGGTTCCCTCTCTTGGAGGACTAGGGGAGAGGTATAAGGGAAGGGAAGATGAGAGAGGGAGGATGGGACCACAAGAGCATCTTTATCCATTCTTCAGTTGAGCATCATCGGGGTCGTTTCCAGCTTCTGATTATTTTTAATATATTTTATTAATTTATTCATATTACATCTCAATTCTTATCCCATCCCTTGTATCCTCCCATTCTTCCCTCCCTCCCATTTTCCCCTTACTCCATTCCCCTATTACTATGACTGAGGGGGACCTCTTGCCCCTGTATATGCTCATAGGGTATCAAGTCTCTTCTTGGTAGCCTGCTATCCTTCCTCTGAGTGCCACCAGGCCTCCTGATCCAGGGGATGTGGTCAAATATGGGGGTCCTGCTCAAACTATGGCACCAGCCATGGACAATACATGCAGAAAACTTTGAACCTCTACCCAGATCTACCCAATGGATAGGAAATTCTTCACAGTTGAGTGGAGAGTGGGGTCTGACTTTCAGAGCTTCTGGTTATTATGAGTAACACCCCTATGAACATAGTTGAGCAAATGTCCTTTTATGGTGGAGCATCTTTTGGGAATGTCCCTGCAGTGGTATAGTTGGGTCTTGTAATAGAGCTGTTCCCAGTTTTCTCAGAAAGAACCAGATTGATTTCCAAAGTAGTTGTACAAGTTTGCACTTTCACCAGCAATGGAGGAATGTTCTCTTTTTTCCACATCCTTGTCAGCATGTTCTATCACTTGAGTTTTTGACACTCTGACAAGTGTAAGATGGAGTCTCAGAGTTGTTTTTATTTGCATTTCCCTGATGGCTAAGGAGATTGGGCATTTCTTTAAGTGCTTCTTGGACATTTAATATTATTCTGTTGAGACCAGTGCAAGAAATCAATGAACGACAATGAAGATCTGGTTCTTTGAGAAAATCAACATTTTTTTTCTTTTTTAATAAGACTATTTTTAGGCTATAATTTAATTACACTTTTCCTTTCACTTTCTTCCCCTCAAACCTTTCCATATAACCCATCCCACTCTCCCTCAAATTCATGGCCCTTTTTTCAATATTTTTTATTGCATGCATATATATTTATATATACATCGGAATATATAATGTATATTATGTATGGTTATTTCTAAATATAACTTGCTAAGTTTGTATAATGTAACTTGAATGTATGTTTTCAGGGCTGATGAGTTGGCACTGGATAATAAATTGGTAGCTCTTTGCTGAGGAAATCACCTCTCTTGTTTCCAGGCTTTCGTGTTTGCCTATAATTCTTTGTATAGGGTGGGGAGCTCATGGGCTTTTTCCAGTCCAATTTGTCCATCCATGATATCATCCTTGTTCTTCTCATGTTCAGTCGACACGTGGATGAAGAGGTACAAGTTGTTTTAATAATATGACAATAATTGGTAGAACAAAACATATTGTCAGGAAACTTATCAAAATTAGCAATTCAAATATCCAGTAGTTATATAAGGAAAACTGAGGATCTGAAAGAGAGACTAAAGAAGGTGCAAAATTAGAAAATTAGTGATATTGTGTACTATATAACAATCTTTTTTAAATTTATTTATTTATTAATTCACTCATATTACATTTCAATTGTTATCTCATCCCCTCTATCTTCCCATTCCTCCCTCTGTCCCACTTTCACCCTATTCCCCTCCCTTATGACTGTGACTGAGGGGGACCTCCTCCCCTTGTATATGATCACAGGGTATAAAGTCTCTTCTTAGTAGCCTGCTATTCTTCCCCTGAGTGCCATGGGGCCTCCCCATCAAGGGGACATGGTCAAATATGGGACACCAGAGTTCATGTGAAAGTCAGTCCCCACTCTTCACTCATCTGTGGAGAATGTTCTGTCCATTGGTTAGATCTGGGTAAGGGTTTGATGTTTACTGCATGTATTGTCCTTGGTTGCTGCCATAGTATGAGCAGAAGCTCTGACCCCAGATCTGCCTTTCATATTGCTCTACTTGTAGGTTTCTAGGACCCTCTGGATCCTTCTATTTCCCCCATTCTCCCATACTTCTCTCACCTAGAGTCCCAAAAGGATGTTTTCATATCTATCCCGCTTTCCTTGTAGGTAAGGACTTTCATGGGACATGTCCCTTGGGCTAGTGTCTAGTTATAAGTGAGTATATACCATTTGACTCTTTCTGCTTCTGGGTGAACTCACTCATTATGATCATTTCTAGTTCAATTCATTTGTCCACAATTTTTGAGAATCCCTTGCTTTTAATAGCTGAATAGTATTCCATAGTGTAAATGTACCACAGTTTCTTTATCCATTCTTCTACTGAGGGACATTTAGGATGTTTCAATGTTCTGGCTTTTATGAACAAAGCCTCTATGAACATGGTTGAGCATATGTCCTTGGATGTCTACATGTAGAAAAAAGGAATTGGTCCCATATTTGTCACCATGCACAAAATTCAATCCAAGTGGATTAAAGACCTCAACATAAAACCAGAGACACTAAATCAGTTGGAAGAAAAAGTGGGATAGAGCCTGGAACACATTGGTACAGGAGACAATTTCCTGAACAGAACACCAACAACCCGGGCCTTAAGGTCAACAATTAATAAATGGGACCTCATGAGGCTGAGAAGCTTCTGTAAGGAAGGAGACACTGTCAAGAGAACAAAGCGACAGCCTACAGACTGGGAAAAGATCTTCACCAACCCTACATCTGACAAAGGTCTAATATTCAAAATATATAAAGAACTCAAGAAATTAAATACCACCAAACCAAATAACTCAGTTGAGAAATGGGGCTTGGAACTAAACAGAGAATTCTCAACAGAAGAATATCAAATGGCTGAGAAACACTTAAAGAAATGCTCAACCTCCTTAGTCATCAGGGAAATGCAAATCAAAACAACTCTGAGATTCCATCTTACACCCATCAGAATCGCTAAGATCAAAAATTCAAGTGACACCACATGCTGGCGAGGATGTGGAGAAAGAGGAACACTCCTTCATTACTGGTGGGAATGCAAACTAGTACAACCACTTTGGAAATCTATCTGGTGCTATCTCAGAAAACTGGGAATAGGGCTTCCTCAAGACCCAGATATTCCACTCCTTGGAATATACTCAGAAGATGCACTAGCACACAACAGGATCAATCTTTTGACAGGTGATGCACACCTGTATGTCAGTGTTTTGAAGGTTGAGGGAACCATGAAACTACCAGAGTATGGTCTATTAATCAAGTTCTGCATAAGGAAAACAACAGTTGACATGCCAACATGGTTGGCAGAAATCTCATAAGGCCCTATCCCCAGATGAAGAGCTGCAAGCCATAAACAGCTGCTGAGAGAGAAAAAAATCAGTCTTCTACAGGGAGAAGCCATCTGATAATTGTGAAATATGAAATGTGTAGCCCTAAATACATACATATAAGCAATACTAAATGGAACAAGCAGGCTCTATTTATGTATTATGTATAAGCACACATACATATATATGCATATATTAAAAGGCAGTACTTAATAAAGAGGAATAAATGAGAAATTTGAGAGGTGGGAGGGCCACAAGAGGATATGAAGGTGGTAGAGGAAGTAGAAATGATGTAATCATATTAGCCACATATGGAAATCTGAAGAAAAAAAAAGAACATTTAAATTTAATAAATAAATAAATACATTTCTGAAGTACGTATGGCACCACAAGATTTTCCCTAATAGGACAAAGGAACTTATACAAAAAATTCAAAATTAGAGACATTATGCTTCCAATTGTGTACTTTTTCATGACTACGGGATGAACCCAGTCTTATGCTTGCTAGGCTACCTCTATATCACTGGGCTAAATCTCCAGCTCCCAAAATCCAGTATAATGATACAACAATAACAACAATGTAGTAGTGGCATAGAAACAGAAAGGTTCATCAATGGAACAGAAGACAGAGCAGAGTGTGACTAGAAACACTCTCATGAATTTTAGTCAAGGACACTGAATGTATACACTGGTAAACAGATCATCTCATCAATGAATAGTGCTGGGATAACTAGATGTCCACATGTAAAAGAACAATGTAAGACCTTTGTATACCTCATATGACAAAAATATCAATTCAATAGATTAAATAACAAAACTAAAGATTGACATCTTAATACTTCTTTTTTAAAAAAAGAGAGAGAAATTGTTGACATTGATGTCAGCAATAATTTCCTGAACACATCAAAGGTAAAGGCAAAAGAAGCAAAACTAAGAGAAACTCCTGGAAACCAAAAATCTTCTGGACAACAAAGGAAATAAACCAGATTGGTTTAATTTTTTTCAGAGACAACTACTGAAATGGAAAAACAGGAAAATTATTTGTAATCCATGTACATACACACACACACACACACACACACACACACACTATCAAAGGTTAACACATGAAACACACAACTCAATAAAAAGTGCTCCCTTGTCCATTGTTAGATATGCAAATTGGTGCATCTTAGTAGTTTCTTATACAGTTATACATATACTCAACATAATATACAGCTCGACTTATAGTTATTGTTCCCAAAGAAATCTCTACTATCCCTGTGTAGACAATAAATTCAATAAATCTTTGATAATCAAGAATAATTTAAAAGCTGAGATGGTCTTTGTACTGGTCTTCTGGCTCATCACATTTTCTCGTCTAGAATATTTAGGAGCAAGAAGAACACTTGAGTTGAATGAAGACATTCAGAGAATGTGCGTTTTGATGTTTTCTTTTCTTTTGTTTTGTTTTTGTCTTCTCTTGCCTTGGATCTGTGTGCTTACATTTTGAATGACAATGTACTTATATCATTGAACAATAATGAGCAGGACTTCTTTTATCCCCTGGTTTCAGAAATTCTAATGTTGTAATTTTCAAAGGAGATGTTTGACATACCTGTCTATACATACTCCTTCCCAAGGCCTGTCCAGCAAGATGGTGGGAAATGGAGAAATAATGAAAACCCTGCTTGGAACCCTATACTTTAAATTTTTCACTTTTATTTTTCTAAAAATAAAATATTCCTTTGCTTTGATTGGTGACAACTCTTTTCTACATGCATTTCCCTATAAGCCTCTAAATAATGGATAGTTGCCAAAGCATTAAATATTATTAGTATAACTATACTGAGCATTAATTCAATTTTAAAATAATGACCATATGATATCAGTTATGGGCCCATAAAAGGATTTCAAAGTTTCATAAATGTCCTAAAATGGCATATTTTATCAAGATATTTATTAGCATGGGAAATATGTGGTGAAAGTTGGTATCTAGTATGTTTTCACTGTAGACTATGAGCGGGTCTACATAGTAGTACATACTAAGATGCACCAATTTGCATATGCCTATGTTGTTCATAGGTTCATATTGACAGTTAAGTTATCCGAGCAAATACTTAAAATTGATTTACTAGATTTGATCATATTTCCTGGTCATATTTTTTCTCTTTATGGCAGAATAAGAGGATCAGATGTTCAGTGCAGCCGAAAACATTGTGGACTCACTAAGAGCAGCTGTAATCCTTGATTTCCACAATTATTTTAATGCTTTAAAATTATCCTTTGAGATGTCATCAAATCTAAGGGTCTCCTAGTACTGTTGATATTCTCACTTAACTAAACCTCCAGGAAACTTTTTTTCTTTCTTTCTTTCTTTCTTTCTTTCTTTCTTTCTTTCTTTCTTTTTTTTTTTTTTTTTTAGGAAAATGTCATCAACTAAGGGATATCCCACCACTAATAATTCCATTTACCTCTGCTCCGGAGTGGTAGATACACAGCAAAGAGTACTACAGTACAGGCTAGGAAACTCAGTATTTGAACAGGGTCTGATTTCAACACAGGAAGACATCTGTGTAGGCATTCAGATGCATACCCTAGAACAGATAAAGGTAGAATCTACAAAGAAGAACACATGGTTGTAGGATACTAGCCTATAGACAACTACCTGGGAAGGCAGGAGTCACTGTCCCGTGCCTTCTTGATCTAGTAGGGATCCATCTGAAAGTCTGGTCTGCAACTGGTGGCAAGAAAGAATGAGATAGAGTTTCTGCACTAGGGGCTCTAGACTTGAAGTAGTGCAACTTGGGTCTATTCCATTTTGAAGTGAACCACTTCTTAAGAAGGAAATTATTCCTTTAATTTCCAGGATTTATTTTTTATTCATTATATTACTTCATTATATGCTCCTTTAGAGTTATAAAAGTGACTGTGGGAATTAAAAGGTCATAAAGCATGTCTATATGCACCATCCCTAAGAACAGCCATGCCTTTGGAATATAAAAAGTATCAATGTGAAATTCAACATTTCTAAGGTGAAAAACAGTCATGAGCCTGCTTATGGTAATCATGGAATTAGAAGATCAATGTTATCTAGCTTTGCCTAAATACACAATTTGACAAGTTTCTTTAAAATACCTTAATGATTATACCTTCATCATATCATTACCTGATCCTGTCCCAAACCAGCCAATCAATATCGGAGATAGAAAGATGATGAGTGTCAGAAATACAAAAAGCATTATCCATCCGATGGAAACTAAAATGTACATCCAAATGTGGTCTTGATTAAAGAGCTCATCTAAAAAAAAAGGACAGAATGTCTTAAAACAAATATGAATACTACAAACTGCATTACTAGTTTGGGAAATTGTTGATCGTAAATACACTCCTTCTCCTTAAACTCCGAGAATCTGATGTCTGAGGTGTGATCATTATACAGTTTCCCTACATCAGGAGGAAAAAAATCTCCATTCAGACTCATTTCCATGACTTTTAATCATTCTTATAAAATATCTTTCATTACATATTCAACATATTGGGAAATCTCAGCAGAATTTGTAGACTATCTCTGTCTTTGTCGCTGTGTCTCTATGCATCATTCTCTGTCTCAGTGAGGTTTCACTATGTAGCCTAGACTGTCCTTAAATTCTCCATCATGCTTACCTAAGGCTTATAGGTGCTGGGGTTCAGACATGTGTCATCATGCCCTGTCTTCAGAGATTATTCATGCGTACTGATTTTCTGTGATCACAGAAATCATTTCTACAGACTCACACATATTCAGAAAAATATTTATTTTCCTGTTTATTTTCTGCTCTTCTAAGAGAGAATGAGAGCAAAAGAGATAGAGGGAGAAAAAGACAGAGAGAGAGAGAGAGAGAGAGAGAGAGAGAGAGAGAGAGAGAGAGA
>OU015754.1:49168529-49186012 GCA_907169655.1 Acomys percivali | reverse complement strand
AGAGAGAGAGAGAGAGAGAGAGAGAGAGAGAGAGAGAGAGAGAGAGATTTGACTTAAGGCTAGATAATTATTCCATGAAGTGAGAGTGAGATCTAAGGTATATATACCAGAAGCACACATCCTTCTCCTACAATAATCCTTCACATAGCCTTGCTAACTGAAGGTAACTTTGCTATACACTGGATACAACTTTTTTCCAATTTGCCTTTGGCATTCAGCGATGACACTTCCAAAGACCCAGCAATGCAAGAGTAAGTAGTCTGTGTTTTAGTTGAACATGTTACTTTCTACTGGTTTTACTGGCTTCAATAAACTATCAGTCAGTACTATTCTCATATGGAAGAACACTACTGAATATAGCATGAGAATAATAAACGCTTTTTGTTTAAATTCATTCAGGAGTCATTAAAAACTATAAAGATGCCTAGAAAGCAAAATGGCATACACCTTTAATCCCAGAACTCCAAAAGTTGAAACATAAGGATAGGAGTAAGTTGGAGACCATCTTTGTCAATTTAGCAAGTTCAAGGCCAGCCAGGGATACACAGTGAGATTTTATCAAAACAGTG
Organism: Acomys percivali; assembly: GCA_907169655.1. Taxonomy (NCBI): domain Eukaryota; kingdom Metazoa; phylum Chordata; class Mammalia; order Rodentia; family Muridae; genus Acomys; species Acomys percivali. Next base: position 49,185,443 of record OU015754.1, on the reverse strand, counting down.
AACACAAAACAACAGAAATCATTAAATTGAGCATTTAGTAGGTAAAACTGCTTGCCATGCAAGCTTGAAGACCCAAGTTTAAACCCTGGAACCTACTATGGAAGAAGAAAACTAACTCAAGAAGTGCTCCTCTAATCTTTATATATACATCATCATGTGTGTTCACATGCACACACTCACACATGTGTGCATGCACACACACAGTAAAATAATTTTTAAAACATGGCATTAGTTATATATTCATTTCCTAAATGCATATTCATAACTTTGATAAAAAACATAGATCAAAATAACAACATAATTTTTAAGGTTACAAAAATATATATTGTATTAAACTTACATGAAAATATCATGTCTAATGAAATAATATTCAATGCAAATAAGGCTGCAATATGTATTTTTATTACATATTATCATTGTCAATTTATCCTCTAATATTTTTATCATAGCACCTGGCAATACTTGACCTACTGAAACACAAACGGAGCTCCATAACATAATAATCGTTTTAACATTAATGACCTCCATAATTTTGTCTTTATGTTTTTAAGTTAGTAGCAAAACCAATGACAATACTTGCTTGCTAGGATGATAGTCGTCTGCTTCTCTTCACCAGTTACAGGGTTGAAAATACAGCATATGATGGTGCCCTGTGACGAGTTTGTAAGGAGAGTCATACTCGTGTGGAAAAGTCTGGCTTCATCCTGTGAATATGATTTTGATGAGTGTGGAAGTGCTTTCCCCCTACTGTCTCTCCACTCCATTTGGGGCTTGGGGAACCATCCTCCTGAGTTACACTCCATCATGATTCCAGCCGCTTGAGGAGACTTAACATGGATCTGTATCTCCAATCCAACTGCTGGAGAAAACGAGGAAAAGCGAATCAGGATATTGTGTCAAAGCTGAACTGGCAGTTTCAAAGACAAAAGAGTCACAGTAGTTTGTTCAATAATCTCAGAAGATTTGTGAATCAACACCACATTGGATTGACAAGTTAGATTAACCAGGTGGTATTTTATGTCTATCCAGGGCATAAGGTATTTTTGAGGCAGCTGCATGATTTTTACACATTACTTGGACATTTTAATATTTTCTGAAGACAGCCTCTTCAACAAATCAATCTGAGAAAACTGGATGTTCACATGCAGAAGAATGAAACTGGACCAGAATGTATCACTTTGCCCAAAACTAACTTCAAATGAACCATAGACATAAACATGAAACCTAAAACTACTAGAAAGATGTAGGCAGTATGCTGTATGATATAAGTTTAGAAAACATTTCCTTAGTACTACACCATTTGCCCAAGAAGTAAGATTAACTACTGATCAGTGGAAATTTATGAAACTTCTTCACAGCTAAAGAAAACAATAAAGCAGGTGAAGAGAAAGACGGGGAGAGAATCTTTGTTAACTATACCTCTGACAGATACTAACATCCAAAATAACTAAAGAACTCACAAAAGGAAGAAAAAGAAAGAAATGGCCCATTCAAAACAGTGAACCTGGAACCTGAACAAAAGTTCTCAAAATAAGAAAAATAAATGGCAAATATTACCTCAAAAATGTTTATCATGCTTGGCAATTTAGGAAATGCAATTGAAACAGCTTTGATATTTCATCTTGTTCTATGTAAATGGCAAAGATTAACAGGAGAACTACCAACAAATGCTGAAGGGGGTGTGGGGGAAAGGTAACCCTCAGTCACTGCTGGTATGACTGAAACTGGAGCAGCCATTTTGGAAACCAGTGTGAGAATCCTTAAAAGATAAAAATGTAAGTCTACCTTATGTCCCAGGTATATCACTGCTTAGCATGTGCTAAAAAAGACTTGACTTGCTAATCGACAGATCCTTCCACAGCTGTGGTTATTGCTGCTCTCCTTACAATGACTAGAAAATAGAAATAACTTAAATGTCCTTCAATGTATGAGTGGGTCATGAAAATTGTAGTACAAATACATCATGGGATAATATTCAGCTGTGAAGAAAATCAAATTATGAACTCTGCAAATGAAAGAATGGATGGAACTAGAAAAGGTCATATTGAGTGAGGTACAGCAGACCCAGAAGGATAAATGTCATATGTCCTCTTTCATCAGAGGCTACTAGTTCCAAATCTTCAGATGTAAGTTCATATTTTGAAATAATTGCAGAAACCAGAAAAGTAAAATGAGACTATAGCTAGGAAAGGAAGATGAAGGAGTGATAGAGAGGGGAAAGTGTGGTAGAAAATCTCTGATTGCATAAATGAAGAAAGGGAAAATCTAATACAGAGAGGGAAAGAGATAAGAACACAAGAAGGAGAAAGGATGATAAAATAATAGTAAGGATGTATGAAAAAGTTGTAAGAAATCATATCATCCTATTAACCTAAAATCTATAATATATAAAATCATGCATAAATAAGCATATGTGGCTTAAATGAAATTTTCTCATCTGGACTGTCATTGCTTCCTCCAAGAGCCAATGACCTCCTAATACCAGACATGACAAGTCATCTTTTGGGTGGTTGGTCAGAGTTGTCCAAGAACTTCCCAAAATATTAAGGCTATTGCAATTGTCTTTGGTTGCCCACAGAGGTGGAAGGTAAGTCCTTATTGCTGTAGACACCATGTACTTCAGATACAGGGACTAGAAGACTCTGAGCCAAATGTAAAATGAAAGCCTTTTCCCTGACACTAGCTTTTATGCTACCAGAACCTTCCAAAGGAGGAAAGCAAACAACTGTCCTCCCCAGTTAGAATGCCTACAAACCATATCAATGACCAGCACAACACAATAACCATAAGATGCAGTAGTAGCACATATATACTTTGATAGTAATGAACAGCTCTCGAAGTGAACTTAAAACCCACTCAACAAGAGATAAATCATTCCTGGTCCTAGAAACCTAACCAGCTACCCAGGGATAGTGATATTGGAGCTGTGGCTCTTTGAGGAGAACCAATAACTACCACTTTTAAAAACAGTATAATCCCTAACTGCATTCTAAATATCTGTCTTTATACCCACATGTAAATGTAGCCCTTGCCTCTCATCAAAGAAACCTCTATCCACAATATAAAGAGACCATTACATAAAACCACAACCAACCAAAATGCAGAGCTTTGGATCCCAGTCCGAATGGATACATCTACAAAATAAGTCTCATAGCCTAAAGCTCAAGGAACATTAGAGAAGAAGAATAAAGACTGTAAGAGTCAGAGGATCAGGAAGTTTACTATGAAACTGTATCCCTAATAATATAAGAAGCTACATGCATTAAGCTTCACTAGTATGTCTGCCTAAATATGAGGTGAACAAAGCCAATAACAGACATGCCAGAGTAGTCTGGGTTGGGGGTGGAAGCTCAGAAGTCCTCAACACTACACAAAGAAAGCTACTCAAAGAAATGTTGAGAACTGGAGAAGCAGTCTACTTCTAGGAAAGAGCACACCAATTGGTTGCCCAATACCAAATGGTCAGCCACCAAAACATGCATAAAAGTAAGATACAGACTGAAAAGGTAATATTTACATATTTAGAAATATATATTTCTGTGTATACATGTGTGCATGTATGTATGTGTGTGTTAACAGCACTAAGTGTAAAAGGAGATCATTAATTTGTAAGAGAATTATTAGAAGTAAAAAAAATAAAATAATAATGTCAAAAATAACTATTATATCATTGGGATAGATGACTGATTAGTTTATGTAGATGCTATTATCTTAAAATAAATATATATTAGTTATTTTAAACAATAAAATGTTAATGCTTGAACACTTAAAATATGATAAAAAACTTAAAAACTACTAAGATAATTTCCATATAGTTTAGTTTATTGGGCACAAGGACCTTGTTTACCATGTTCCACAACTTACCTGCCACACTGAGGTTCATGGTGGTCACATCATGGAAACCACTATCATTGAATGAACACTGGTAAGGCCCATCATCCAAAATGGTGGTGTTATAAATTCTGAGGGCCAATTTGCCCCTCCTAATGGCACTTCTCACAAATTCTGTACGATTCGCATATTCAGGTGCAGCTTCTCCATTCAGTTCATGGCCGCCTCTGTATAGGTAAACAGGTTGGGAATGGCCACCCCTGAACCAGCGCACCTCCATATACTCCACACTGCGTGGTGGGGTCACCTGGCAGCTGAGCTCAGCCTGGCCTCCTACTCTAGCCAACACGTGTCTCCTGGGAGTAGTTACCATCTGTTTCTCTGTGGAAGAACAAAGAATATCAAAGTAAGTCTGAAGCCAAGACCACCCCATCTCTAGATTCTGTTAAAAGAAAATACTAACTATTGCCCATCACAGCTAGGTGATCCAAATGCTCACCCCGGGTATACTCTCTGTAGCCCATCAATATTTTATTTTTGAAAACACAATATTATTTCAGTGTGCTTTAAGTATATACTGGAGAACATGATAGAGCAAGAAGCACAGAAATTTGTTTTCTCTCCTTAAAAAACAGTCATATGGAGAAAAGGATCTGCCTGATGCTACTATTTTGGAACTTCACAGGGTACCTGAGGCCTCAGAATTAGTCAGCTTTTCGGAACATGATGGTGTCTCTCAGAGAAACGACCTAAAGCAAGAGAGATTTACTTTGGCTCCTGGTCTCCCAGTCATCCCACCTTTATGAGCTACAGTGAATTTCTCATTTTTAGGGGTTTTCCCTATATTTACTTGTTATATCAACAGAATAATTACTTTCTGCTCCTTAGATGCAGGAAGGACCACTGGAAGTGCATCTTAGATTCCACACACAGAAAAAAACTGATTAGAAAAAAGTAAACAGGTCATCTTCAAGTCCCTTCCTCCATCTGAGTTCAGTCCTGAGCTCTGCCTTCATCAACGAAGCTCTATGTTGCAGGGGGAGGTGACTAATGCAGAAACTCAAAACTGGCCAGGATGCTGGGAATGAGGGATGCTCTCCAATAAATGAGACATATATCATCCCATTCAAGGTTCTGGGCAACAGTGAAAGAGAGGGGCAGAAAGAACAAACAGGCAGGAGATGAGGAGATGTGCATAAAAATCCTTCTGGATATGATAGATGTTGTATTCATGTAGGCATGGAATCTGTGTCATAGACACAATCTTTGCACATTATCAAGTTCAGCAATATTTCATCATGGGTGGGGAAGGGCATCAAGAGCCCCACTTGTGCCAGAGGGCCTGTTGAAACTTAATGGTTTCTGGGACAGGGAATATCATTTCTTCAGTGGTGTAACAATGATAAGCTGTCTATGCTCTAGTAAACAACCTTCTATCCAATCTCCTGCAAGCAATACAATTAAACTCAGAGGACCATACTGAAAAAAAAGGGTTAAAGTAAGAGTGAGCCTTGATGGGAAGAAGGGCTTAAGCAGGGAAGGATGGAGAGGTGAACAGGGAATGAAAGTGCACGCAAGTTAAATTTATTACACGTGTATAAAATGGTCATAAAATTTTTGAAAAGATTTTGAAAGGAAAAGGTAAATGAAAATTAAGAAATAAACTTCTTACCTGAAGAAATCATCATTTGCAGAAAAAGAAAGTACATAGAGTATCCAGAAAAGTAAGAAAATTCAGGTTTCATCATATCTGGAAATGAGACCTGAAAGAAGGCATAGACCGTAGACCATGAGACATGATGCAAACATTGTCTAGATAGACAGATGTTCTTCATAACTGCAAAAAGGGTCAAGCTTATGACTTTTCCATTTAAAAAGTAAGGCTTGTTAATGCCTAAAGAATGTCTCTGTCCTCACACATTACTCTTATAAGAAAGGTTGTCTCTGTATTTTTACCTCACTAGTACAAATTCTACTGTTTCATCGTGTTCTATTACTCAAATATGCTAGACAGGCTGTAGGCCCTAGGAGGAACTTACTCTATTATCCTGGTAAATTGACATAATATTAAACTGACTCCTAATGACTTCTTCTTGTATCCATCGAACAGTATATCTCCCGATCATCATCTCATAAGCTTCTATTTTCTGTAGATAGTGATTAATACAGATAATTACAACTGGCCAAGGTGCAGAAAATATGAAGAATGACTTGCACTAAATGAACTCCTCACTGCTCTCTCTCACATGGCTCAGGGACCATTGCTCAAGAGGAGCCAGAAACAGTATAATAGCCAGAGATGGTAGATGACTAAAAGTCCACATTCTGGACACCCTAGGACAGTTGCATCTATGACAGTGTACCAAAAACCTTTACAAATCCAAACCATGCCAAAAGAAGAAAAAATGAGCATACAATTTCATCTAAGCATCAAACAATTGACAATCAATAGGTTCTGGGAAAGGAAGGGTTAGATCTCAGAGTATAAGCATTGGAAACTTGTCATACTCTAGGGAAAGGCTAAACATCCAAAAACATCTGGGCAGCATAAAATTGGTCTTGGAGCATTTAAAAATGAACACAACCTTGGATAAATAAGGAAGGCATGGATATGGGATTATTTATGGAGGTGAATATGATCAAAACTCATTGTACAAAATTGGTATATCTCAAAGTTCTAATAGATGCAAATAATAAATACATCTGTAAATACATACATACATACAGACAGACAGACAGACATATGTACATCAACTAATCAATCAATAAATAGGAAAGTTTTGTCATTTGATAAATTGAAACTTAAAGTTTTACTGTAAATTAGCCATTTATGCGAAAGCATGATATACACTCCAACTTTAATTTTAAAGAAATGATGAATTTTTATATAAATATAACCAAATAATTGGACATGGCATATTTAGACAAATAAATTACTGAAAATGTAACTGGGTATCCTGTATTTTATGAAGTAAAGATACATCACCTTAAAGTCATAGACATTGAGTTGATTCACTGTGTTATCATGCCAAGTCAGCCTGCCGGCAAACAACAATGAAGAGTTTCAAACAATACATAACTAAAGAGAAACACAGGACTTTGTTAAAGCCCTAGCCATACGCTCTACAGGCAAGTCAAGATCAGGAGCATAAAATCCCTCTGGTCATGGAGATCAGCAAAATCATCTACTACTAAAGGAAAGTGGGAGGTCTACTTGGCTTTTGTGAGGTCAATGTGCAAACATCTAAAGTGGATGACATATTTTCTTTTTATCTGACAAATAACACAAGTTATATAATGCAGTTTCATTATATGGTTTGCACACATGATGTGGGTAGGTAATTGACTGTCTTATTATCTGAAAGAGTAGATTACAGTCAACAAGGAAGCATAATAAGAAATGTAATCTCTATGTGACTGGTGGGATTCTGGTATCTCCCTCCATTACCACCCACGACTGTCAGAATAATTAACCTAATGTTTGAATTTATTAAAGATATTTATTCTTAAAAGCAATTGGTTCATATGTTATAATTGGAATACATAAGCTTCTAGAAATGCAAATAATCATCATAAAAGCATATCAGTGGTTTCCTAGGAACAAAGAAAAAGGACAGGAAAGAATGATTCAAAAAGCTTACCAAGACAGTTTTGAGGTCATAGCTATTTGTTATATAAACTGTAGTGACAATTCCTTGATTTTATATATATATTTAAAACCTTACAAATTATTTATCTTAAATATAATATGGGCTACATTGTATTTCAATTAAAGCTGAATACCTTTCTTTATACAGAGTACTGTTTAAATAAACAAAATATTAGTGATGATCTTTTGGTAAATATTTATGTGGACATTTTATGATATATGTCTTACTATATAACTTAAGTTAGCAAGCAGATCTTACTAACTGGAAACACCTGTATTAGTGATCATCAATCTAAACACTGGCTCCACTATTTTCTCTCTGGATTCTTTATTTTTAAAAATGAGGCTGAGGAAATAGTATAATTTCTGAAATTCAAGGCACACTGGACAATATCAACCATATTAATAATGAAATGAATAATGAAATAATGAAATAATGAAGGATTTTACTGCCAGTCAGATTACTAAGCCCCATAGACAATGAAGAGTTGTCTAGCTATTAGGAAATTAGATTAAAGCCCTAAGGCTAGACTTACAGAGGCAGGAAATACCCTTATCTCCCACCATCATCCATATGCAGATCACTTACTTGAGCTTCAGAATCCAGAATTTCTTTCCTGGTCCTTCAAAAATACTCAGTGCCCACAGGTAGATGGTCAAAGCTCCTTTACCATTATTCAATGACACCTCCCCCAGCTTCAAGTTGGTACTCTCTCCAGGTCCAACCAGTTTCCTCCAGGGTGACACTTATCACTTGCGATTCTCAAATACATATCTATTCCCTGAGAAAACTAGAAGAGTTTTGTCTTATTTCTGTAAAAGCCCTGTGAGCTCACACACACATGCATCACTCCCTGTGAGTTCAAACACACACACACACACACACACACACACACACACACACAGTACCACTCCTGTGCTCTGTGTGGCTTACAGTAGACCTGTTCTAACACGACTCACTTCTCTTGTGATGATATCTGAGACAAAACATTTTTCCCACATTATTTCCCCCTAAATTTTGCTTTAGAACATTGGAAAGGTTGGAAGCAATCTTGTTTGTATTAGCATTCACATGTTCTTGAAATTACCATTATAGATATGAATGGTTTATAGTTTTTCCATGCCAATACTTACCAAATACTTTTGATATTTCTGGATATCAGTTATGTTTCCTTTCTGAGTATTTTCAATATTCAGTTTAGTGGAGGGCACAGAACAGGACTTGTAACAATTGACAAGGGCTCTTAAATAAAAAAGGTAATAGGATATTTTATTGAAAATAAATTTTTCATACAAAATATTCTGATCAAGGTTCCCCTCCCCCAACTTCTCACAAATCCTCCCCACAGCCCTCTAACTTCTCTCTCTCTCTCTCTCTCTCTCTCTCTCTCTCTCTCTCTCTCTCTCTCTCTCTGTCTGTCTGTCTTTAGAAAACAAACAGGCAAAAAATCAAGAAGCAAACAAACCAGATTTAAATATATATGCATATATATGTATATATATATCAACAGAAATAATGTACATAAACTACAGAAAACACATGCTCATCACAAAAACAAAAAAATCAGAGACCATGATATAAAGGAAAGTAAGACAAAAATGCCCAAAGTGATATGAGACAAAAAGTCTACACGAATACCATTTAGTTCATTTTGTGTTGGCCGTCTACTTCTAGGTATGGTATCTGACATTAACTGTGGTACTCCATTGTTGAAAATTAATTTTTCCACTGTGAGCAGATCTCTACTGGAGATAATTTCTTCGTGCATCAGTCGTGGTGTGTCTGGAAGATGCAGTTTCAGTGGTACCATCCATCTCTACTGGCTCCTACAATGTTTCTGCCATCGTCTCCGCATAGCTCCCCGAGCCCTGATTGGAAGGGTTTAATGAGAACATTCCATTTAGGACTCACTGTTTCAAAGTATTTCACTCTCTGCATATAGTACAGTTGTGAGGCTCTGTGTTCATTCCTAGAAAAGGTTCTCTGGCAATCGTTGAGCAAGACACTAGTTTTGGGGATAGAAGAATGTTGTTAGGAGTCTTTTTAATTACTGCTACTTTAGCAGAATGATAGGAGTTAGTTTTCCCCTAAGTCCATGGAACATCTAATCTAAGGCTCTTGGTAATCTGGGCAGTATCAGGCATGGTTCTAATCTTGTGCAGTAGGCTCTAAGTCCAACCATATGTGGTAGGTTACTCCCATAGTATTTGTGCCACTATTGTCTCAGCATATCATAAAGGCAGGTCACCATTAAAGATCGCAGGATTTGTGACTAGGTTGGTGTTCACTTTCCTCCATTGGTAGTATGTAGAGAACCTTCCTGAATATGAGACATTCAATTATTTATATGTGCTTTAAATTTTATAGTGTGTATTTAATGTATGTGTGGCGCCTGTGCCACCGCGGTACCGAGTGGAGGGCAAGGGCCTGTGGATTTAACTCATACACACACACACACACACACACACACACACACACAATAACACAGCGGGTCCTTCTTGCCAAGAGAGCAGCAGCCATAGCAGCAGCCACAACAGCGGTTTATTATTCTCTTTCCGAGTTCCAAAGAGCCTTCTTATAGGCAGCAAAACAGGAATCCTCCTCCCAGGTGAAATCCCTCAAGAGGTGATTGCACACAGGAGGAAAAGTCTCCAGGATGGAAGGGGTGCGTTCTCAGAGCAGTAAACATGACTAGCTAACCAAGATAAACACAGACATGGAAGCTGCTAGAAACAGGACATAAAACAGCAAGACAGGCAGGCAGTCCAGTCGGGCCTGGTTCCTACACGTATGTAGTGATATGTTTCATTGTACCATTTTTATTCATGTATATGATGTAGTTTGATCAAATTCAACTCATTTTGTGTCTTCCTCCACTATTTCTATGGTCCCCTCTACTTTCCAAATACTCCCCCTTATAACTTAACATGCTTTAAAAAGTGTACATTCTGTGGGGGAAATTATTTTCTAGATACATGTCAATAAAAGATTAATGTAGATAATACAGAAAAAGCTCAAGAAGCTATATGACAAAATACCTTGCAAACCAATTAATAATGGGATAATAAAATAAACATAAAGTTCTCCAAAGATGAAATGCATTTTGCTATCAATGAGATGCAAATTAAACCTACACAAGATGTCACCTGTTTCCAGTTAGAGTGGCCATCACTACGAAAACAAATAATAACAAATGCTAGCCTACAAAGATGTCATTCCTCTTCACTGCCTAAGATCTAGCTGCACAGTTTCTCATGAGAAAGGCAACCACTTCACTTCATAATGGCAATGCCCTATCATTGGTAATTGATGTTGAAATGGAGCAGCACAAATGTGCTCACTGTAATAACCTTTGTCTTCTAGCTAAATCTCACCTCTCCTGTGAACACACATGTCTTTCCATAACTTTGTCACCATTGGCTGCCCAACTCAAATCACTATGATAATTTCTTTACAAATGTGTTGTTTCCTCATTTTAATTTAATTGTTTGTTTTTTGAAAATTTCATACATAAATGCTACATTTACATCATTTCTACCCCTTATTCTCCCTGCTTCAAGTTCTCCCATGTACAACCTACTAAGTTTGTTTACTGTTGCATATATATGTGTGTGAGTGTATACACACATACATACATAATGTTTAGGGATGACTCCTTGAGATCAGATGACTTATTATGAGGCCAGTTTCTGGTGAACTAGCTCATTCTTGCTCTCCCAGTAGCTCCTCATCCTAGGGTAGAGCCTTGTGAGGTTTTACATAGCCACTCTGGCATGTTAACTGATGTTCTCATTATGCAGGTCTTGTTTAGATTATTGAAATTTTCTTGGTATAGCTTTGCTGTCATGTATAAATGCTAATCTTTTACATCAGACTTCCCAGTGCTGATTCTTACAACCTTATTGCTATCCTCCTCCTCAACATTCCTTGAGTCTTAGGTGTAAGGGTTGCATTGTTGATGTATCAGTTGAAGGTTGAACAGGCATGGCCTGTTGTTCTCTGTATTTGTTGTGGAATTTTGTAGTAGTCTCCATATACTGGGCATGAGGAGGTCACTGATGAGAAGTAAGGGTTGGTCTAAGAGTAGATATTTATAACTCAGCTAGAGAGTATTCTGGTTTAGGAAATTGGTTTCATGGCATTGCCTTCCTCAAGTATGTAGCTAGTCTTAAAGTATCAGGCACAAATTCCTTTCCATTAAGTGGGTCTTAAGTCCAACTATACGGCTATTATCATTCCCAAAGTACACAGTGGCACTATTGCGCTGTTGGATATATCTTGCTGAACTTATCATTGCTGTGACTAATAGATTTTGCAGCTGGGATGAATATTGATTGCCTTTTCTCACTTGGCAACTAATACTGAAACTTCAGGAACTGTGAGAACTAGTTAGTCCTCAGTGAGGAGGTTTCTGGGTCAGTTTCAGTTCAATTTCTTCAAGTCCTGTGGCCAAAGCCTGTGATGTCTTCAATAGTCTTCCCTTCAACCTCCCAGAGGCAACTAATGGCAACAGCAAGGGCCTATGTTGCTTCAGATGACGACATACAGAAAGGTTTCCCATACCTGCCATTGGGACCATATAGTCTATGGCTCTTGGAAAGAATAGCATCACCACACATGGCATAACTCCATGTAATACTTACTTCAAGTAATCACAGAATAATGTTCACCTGTGGCTTTTTCAAACACCTTTAGTGTTATTTACCCACCACCAGCCCTGGCCAGTTGAAGTCCCTCCTAGTTTTTCCATTTCCCCTTTGACAGTACCTGAAAGTCCTACTATCCTACTCTCTAAAGCCCCCTCTTTCTAAGGTCCCTTTCTGGTTTCCTGGTTTCTGTATTTACTATAGGGTATATACTCAAATCAAAAGATTCAGAGCTAGGGTCCACAAGTAAGAGAGAACATGCACCTTTGTCTCACTGGGTCTGAGTTACTTCACCCAGGATGTATTAGTTTCATCTGTTTACCTGAAATTTGCACTCTTCTTTACAGCAGAATAGAATTCCAAATGGACCAAAGACCTCAATGTGACACCTGAAACTGATAGAAAAAAAAACATAGGCAGCACCTTACAAGATATAGGTGTAGGAACAGCCTTTCTGAATAGGATTCCAGTTGCTCAGGAATTCTAGCCAATGAATGTAATGACCTCAAAGTCAAAATGCTTCTGTACCTCAAAGAAAATTATCAATTGCATGAATAGAAATCCCATACCACAGGAAAGAATCTTTCCCAGTTATACTTATGAATTAGGATATATCTGTGTGTGTATACATATATATATATATATATATATATATATATATATATATATATATATATCTCCAGAATATACAAAAAGCCTATGCATCTAGAATATAACACAAGGAATCAAGAAAACATGGTCCAATTTAAAAAATAGAATAAGAGGAAGAACAGAGAATTTCCAAAAGAAATAAAAGTGGCTAAGAACACTTGTTAAAAGTGCTCATCATTCTTAGCAACCGAGGAATTAAAATTACTTTGAGATTTCTTCTTGCTTCAGAGGGAATGGCTAAGATCAAGAAAACAACTGACAATTAGTGCAAAAAATATGGGGAAAGGGGCAAATTCTCACTCACTGTTGATGGGACTACAAACTAGTACAGCCATTCTGGAAATCAGTGTGCAGAGTTCTCAAAAACCTAAGAGGAGGTTTATCTAGCTACACCACTCCTTGGCATACGCTCAGAGGACTTGACATCCAACTCCATAGATAATTACTCATCCAGGTTCTTTGCTGCTCACTCACAAGAGCTAGAAAACGGAAACAACCTTCAACTGATGGATGGATGACAAAAAATATGGTAGATGTTCACAATGGAAATTTATTCAGCAGGAAAGAATAACAAAATCATAAACTTGGCCATTGTTTCCTTTTTTAACTATAAAAGATTTCTACTCTGAACATACAAATGTTTAATAAAATTTATATACTCTTCCTTTTATAAATAAATGAAAATTATATACATACAAATTTACATGTTAATCTATTTTCTGTCACTTGAATTATTTTATCCAGTTTAAAGAAGTTTTTTTAATTTTTTTAAGTTTTAACATATGCACTTTGCATCTGAATTTTAGCCCTGTAGCCTTTCAGTCCCATCCTCCCTCCCTCATGCCCACCTCTACTAGTCTTCAGAAAGGTGAGGACTCCTATCATCTGACCCCAGCCTATCAATTCTCATCTGGACTGCCTGCACCCTCTTCCTCTTAGACCTGGCAAGGCCGCCCCACTAGGCTGAAGTGATCAATGAGTGAGCACCAAAGTATGCTATATACTCACTTACAGGATAACCACACTACAATACACCAACCTAAAGATGCTAAATAACAAGGAGGACCCTAGGGAGGATGCTTAGTTCTCACTCAAAAGGGCAAACAGAATAGACCCCAGAAGCAGCTGAAGAGAAGGAACATGACAGGAGCCTACCATAGAGGTGCTCTGAAAGGCTCAACCCAGTGGGGGACCAAAGCACATGCTGACACTCACAGCCAAACTTTGGGGCGGAGCGCAGGGAGTCTTATGGAAAAGTTGGGGGTGTAGAAGAACCAGGAGGGGACAGGAGCTCCACAAGGAGACCAGTGGAGCTTAAAGAAGTTTTAACAAACTGGTTTAACAGGTACCCTGCCTCTCAAGCTGGAGTCTCCCCCCACCCTTCATAACTCTCCATGTGGGTGTGCTCTCTGTGTATACCTCATTTACTATAATTAGCTTCTTGGAACCCACCAGCAGGTCTGGCATGAAAGAACACAGCCACTGCCTAAACAGGTGGTGCCTTTGGAAAGGCAGGAAGGAAACATAACCCTTCTAAGAGCAGACGTGTTATATATATATATATATATATATATATATATATATATATATATATATATATAATGTGCAATTGGATGTAACCCATTCCTGGCATTGGTGGCAAAATATGTCTATTTGAGACATTATCTCTCCTGTTATTTGGTGATTCCATTTAGATTTCTCTCATATTTTTGAGTAGGGAAGCAGCAGACATGAATGAGTTAAGCGTTTCTGTAGTAAGATGTAGAGTCTTTTGTGTGTGTGCCTAAGAGCTGAGTCTTGAAATAGATCTATTGCCAGCTTCCTGAAGAACTACCACACTGATTTCCATGGTGTAAACTGCACAGGTTTGCACTCTCACCAGCAATGAATAAGTGTTCCTATTTTCCCACATCCTCACCAGCATGTACTGTCATTTAATTTATTGACCTTGGTCATTCTAACTGGAGTAAAATGAAGTCTCAAAGTAATTTTTATTTGTATAATCGATGACTAAAAATATTGAACATTTTTCTAAGTGTTTTTCAATTACTTGCTTTACATCTTTTGAGAACGTGCTAGTTTTGTACCCCATTTTAATTGTCATTTGTTTTCTTGATGTTCATTATTTTAGTTCTTTATATATTTCAGATAATAGCCCTCTATCACATGTGTAATTGATAATGATCTTTTCCCATTCTGTAGCCTGCCGCATTGTCTGAATGGTGATACTCTTTGCCATTCAGAAGCTTTCAGTTTCATGATGTGCCATTTATTAATGGTTGATCTTAGTGCCTGTGCTATCAGTGTGCTGTTCATTAAGCTTTTTCCTGTGTCAATGAGTTAACGACTATTCCCTATTTTTTTACTCTATAAGATTCAGGGTATGTGGCCTTTGGATTAGCTGTTTTATTCATTGGAGTTAAGTTTTGTGCAGAGTAATAAATATGTATCTATTTGTGTTCTTTTACATGCAGCCATCCAGTTTCCCCAACTGCTTTTATGAATCCACAATTAACTCAATGCATAAACTATATAAAGACACAACAGAGAAAGAAAAGGTTATCCACTGTAATCCAACAGATAACTCTCCGGCGAAGGATTTGTTTTGATGACTCAGTATATTTGTTAAGAAACATCTGGCAAAAACACTGCTAAATCATTAGGTTGGTGGAGGGCTGTCTCCAGATTGCCATGGTAGCATAAGCCAGTACAATTTTATCAAACATTTCCCAAACAATTCTGGGGTTCCCCTTTCTGTCTTCTATCCTCTCTGGGCTGCCAAGCCCTCCACCTCCTGTGGAAACCCCCATTTTCTCTCCCACACCAGTAGTGTCAGCTTACATTCTTTGTAGAGTATGCCTTGTCTGTTTTCTTATAAGACAGGAACACTTCTTTTTTTTTTTTTTTTAATTTGCTTAACTTGTTTCAAGCCAGATAAGTAAAGCTTCCTCTAATACTGATTAATAGTGCCAATGTGCTGACCTTACCCAGGGCATTAGCCATTCACTGCCCCACGCTAGCCATCCACTTCGTACCCATGCATTGACAAAGCTTTACTGCATTGTTCCTGCCCATCTCCAAGCCAACCCCCTGCAGAAGCCCTCCTGTGGCAGCTCTGTAGGGGGTAATTTATTTCTACATTTAACTTTAATCAGCCTTAGATAGAGAGAGGCCTGGCTCGCTCACTTAGATAGGCTGTTACATTCCATGCCACAAAATGAAAGACACCGGGCTGTATTGAACCATGATTTCTCACTTTCAAAGCATCATAGGACCGCTGTCATGTTAGGCCCCCCTTGAAAGCATTTTTCGCCTAGTTAGCACTCAGAGAAAAAGATAGCAGCCATTGTTAGCGCTTACTGAAATTAGGCTCATTTTGCTTATAGTGCTGGGAATTCATCTTTGCATCCTCCACCAGCTATCCTCCCTCACCAACCCCTCACCACCATAAGAAACCGAGGATGGAAATTGAGTTTAAAAGTCCAAATGCAAAGAGGATATTGGCTATAGAGCACTTGTTTATCATCAGAAAACCTGAGGCAGCTTCTGTGCTGTACAGTTCAGAAACTATTAATTATGAAAGGTTGTTTATGTCTCAAATTAGTTAAAATTTGCACTCTTCTGTCACAGCAGTCAAACTCCAAGTACTATCATTTCAGACAACACATTCACAGAACATTTCTGTCATTTCAGGAGTTTATTGAATAACACCGGTCCACATGCTAAACACAATGCTGTGTATCACAGGATAGCTCAGACTTCCAGCTACCCAGCCAGTACTATCGGATGCTGAACTCTCCAGACTGATGGGCTCGCTCGTAATATACACATCACCTAAAGGCTTTGCTTCTCTGCTTTGCTTTGCTTTGCTTCTTTTCTCTCAATACAAATCAGGTAGAAGAGGCTGATGCCTTACTCGTGTCGCCACCTTGTGGGCAATTGTAGGTATTGCACGTTCAAAGTCAATATTGAGAAATCAAGTTTCAATAATGTACACAGAAGGGATATGCTGTGAACTTATACAAAGCACCTTCTAAAATTCAAGGGACTTCCCAAGTTGTTCCATCTTCCTACAAATGACACACACACAAAAATAAACACAAGCTCTTAGTTTCCTTATTTCTTATCTCATGGGG
>OU015754.1:49136127-49159740 GCA_907169655.1 Acomys percivali | reverse complement strand
AAAGAAAGAAAGAAAGAAAGAAAGAAAGAAAGAAAGAAAGAAAGAAAGAAAGAAAGAAAGAAAGGAGAAAGAACAGAATACCCAACCATAGGTAGCTGACATGATGTGCATTAAGAATCATCCACTCTCATCCGGTATATGGGAGACTGGGGCCCAGAGAGGGCCTGCCTAAATGATACACAGTGAGCCAGAGCCAGGACAGGCTAGCAACTCTGATCCCCAGACCCTTTAACCCTCCTTTCCTCTGCCCGAAGACTCCTACCTCAGAGAAGGCTTGACCCTCAACCTGCCTTCATTTCTATTAGTGACTTGAACAAGAAGCTTGGACTCACGCTCTCTCAGGGGATAGCACCTTCCAGATTCCAATGCTCCTGCTGTTCACAGAAACCACAAAACTGAGGACAAGTGCAAGGCCTTGCTTGAGGTCAGAGAACCCTGATCCCAGATATTACTCCAGCTGTCAGAGCCATGTGGCCCTGGTGGTGTGGAAACCTCTCAGCAATTGAGACTGTTTGCAGGTTGATACTATTGCAAATTAAAATCACCCAGTGATAGGGCACACATGAGCACCTGGCACAGGGCCTGCCATGCAGGGAGCAGGCATTAAACAGCTGCTGATATTACCACAGGTTTTTGCTGGGAGGCCAGTACCTTCAGACTGCTGGGAGGCAGATTAGCACCTTAGTCTCCGCTGGTCAGGAGCTCCCATGGGCCTCAGTCTTCTCATGCATGAGGGAAGGTGCTAGCCCTCAATCCTCAGGCTTGGTGTGGGAGAAGTGGGCAGACAGGAGCTCAGCAGGTCCTGTGAGGTACTCATCTGAGAACCCTACTTCCTGGGTGGGTTGGACAAGTTCCTGCCATGTAGCTCAATTTCTCATCTGTAAGATGAATTTGCTACCACCAAGAGGATCAGGGATGACAAAGGAATGTTCTAGGCAAAGGTTAGCACATTCCAGGCCCTGTACGTGTGTGTATCACTCTGTAGTGACAACTTAATTGACTTTTCCTTTCTCTACTTTAAGGATCTCTCTTTTCTCAGATCTAGTCAGACTTGTTGCCTCCCACTCCAAAGTAACTTCTACTCCTGTGTCAGCTTTCTGTTGTGACAAAACTTTGTAAATCAACTGAAAGAAGTGAGGATGTATTTAAGCTCCAGGTTTTCAGGGCCTCAGACTCATGTCAGCTGACTCAGTTACAATGAATGTATGAGGAGGCACAGGAGCATGTAATGGATGAGGCTTATGGTTGTTGGGAAACAGAGAGAATGAAAAATGCTGATGATAAGACATAACCTTCAAACCCATGCCTGCCATGACCCGTTTCCTCTAATCAGGGCCCAGTTTTCCATAGTTCTGATTGCTTCCCAATAGCTGAATTAAACTTGAACCAATGTGTTAGTATATGGATTAGGTCAGAATCCTCATAATGCAAACACTTCTTAAAACCCCCATGTCTGATAGTACACCAGGGTCTAAGTACTTGACACATGAGCCTTTGGAGCATTTCAAACACAAATTGCAACATACCCTTACCCACTATCACCCCACACCGCAAACTCTCAACACGCCCTGCCAAACCAACCCTAAGCACCCTGAGCCTAACTTTCTTACACGCTCTTCTTCACATCAGTGCCATAGACATGAAGAATGCACACCTATCATCTCAGTCCTATTGGTGTCTTGACAAAGAATTTTGGGCTCATGTCCCCAAAGAAAGTTCTTATACTCACAACCTAAGACAAGCTGTTGACTGACCACCTACTGGCTCCTACCAGGACCCTCAGATGGCTCCATGGTGTGCTCTGACTCCAGGCCATATCAAGTAATGTCCTAAATAGAGTTCTTCTTTTTGCCCAGTGGTCAGAGACCTTGTTCGTAATGGCTAGAATAGTACTCATTCCAACGTGAGAGTCTAGCTGGGAAGAAAAGAGGCTAGCTCAAGGGAAAGCTGGTCACCATGCACCTGGGACAGATTCTAACCCATCTTTTGAAAGAAGCTCCTAAGAGGGGGAAAATGAGGAGAACAATTACCATCCAGAGCATTTTCATGGCATCCTGCTATTCCTAAAGACCTTGCATAGCCTCTGCCTCCTTTGCTCTTCCCATCAGTCCTGAGAAATAGACGGGGAGCAAAACTGACAAAGAAGACTTGACTCTCCCACAGACCTACAGTTTAAAAATTCTGACAGCATCAATATGCAGGCAGCTCTGCTCAAGCTCAGTTCTTGGCCTCACTATCCCCACAGTGCCTGAACAAAGGGGGCAGTCAATCAGGTTGGAAGATGGATTCTGTAAAGAGGCTTGGAAAGTACTGACATCTTTGCATATTTTTTCCAGTCATCTATCCGTGCAAGCCGAGGGACCATTGGTGGCTACTTCCTGGCTGGGAGATCCATGACCTGGTGGCCAGTGAGTTGACCTTCCTCCTTCTCCTCCCAGGATACAGTCTCAGCTTTGGCCAAACTCCTCTCAGCTTTTCTTGCCAGAACTACATTAGTGCCCTCCTACTATTTTTTCCATCTCTGGATTCTTCTCTTGCCCCAATCCACCCAGAAGCCTGAGTGATCTCCTCTGGATGTTTCCTATGTGTATCACAGATGGCTGCAGATGGCTGTCTAGGGTGTTTGTTTGTTTGTTTTATCCAAATAAGAATCATAAAGAGGAAGAAAGCTTAGTGTTGATGGCACTCAGTACCAGAAGTTTGTAAGCCAGGATTCCAAACAGAAGCTTACAGCTCTGTATACTATAAAACTGAAGTCTCATGGGCCCAGCTTTTAGAACCAGGGAGTTCTTGTTGAGGATAGAGGTTGTTGCTCTGAGCTTGAAGCCCCAACACCCAAGGAGTACATAAAGTTACGGATCCTGAACTTTGGGTGTTGGCGCCCTCAACTTGTTAACCCTTGGTGTCTTTCTCAAGCTATTACAGTGGTCCAAATTTACAGTCCTGAACTCTCAGCTGCTATCCAGCACTTCACAGTTTCTTGGTTCCTCAGCGATCCCATTATAGTCTTGCAGTTTCTGACTTCAATATTTTGTATGTGTAACTCTTCAGCCTAGTGTTCTGTGTCAGAGCTTTGAATATCAGGATCATTATCTCTCAGAGGGCCTCTGGAACTTGAAGTAGCCTCTTCACCACTAAAGATGGGATGTTCTGTTATCTAATATCTGTTCTTCATGCAACAGACCTGCCATGTTCCCTGAGTAGGAAAAGAGACCATTTGGATCAAATGTTTCCTCACTCAGATGCATTAGGGAGTTTGGGGGACTACACAGAAGAGGTTCCCAAACTAACTGGCAAAAAATGACAACTAATCAACTTATATGGCCAGAGAAAAA
The DNA here is from genome assembly GCA_907169655.1 of Acomys percivali. Taxonomy (NCBI): domain Eukaryota; kingdom Metazoa; phylum Chordata; class Mammalia; order Rodentia; family Muridae; genus Acomys; species Acomys percivali. The sequence goes on along the minus strand of OU015754.1, from coordinate 49,156,405 downwards.
GTAAGCACACTTTTACTCAAAATATAATTCCAACACATAACATCCTTGTTTACATACAGCTACCAATTCCACTAGTCACACTCATTATATAAGAACCAATCACAAGCCTCACACTGCACCAATCACAGACTTTTTTTGTGTGTCCCTGGGGAGGTGCTGCTCCTCTTGTGTTATTTGAGTAGCTTTAAGAAAAGTAGAGCTATCTATCATTCACTGAGGCTAGTCTAGCCCAAAGTGTGGTCTTTCCAACCTGGTTCATGTTTCCTGAAGTGGCCGTGATCATTGCACAGCCTGCTAAAGCAGCCCTTTGTGGCTTCCACAGCTCTATTGTGTTAGCTTCCTCGATGGATCCATAAGGTATTTGAGGCAACAGTCTGGCCAGTCACCCAATAGGAGCTGCTGGATTGACAGCTACCCAGTTGAGGCACCCAGGCTTAAGAGAAAGATGTTTCAGCTGTCATTCAAAGGACAGAGCAGCTCATACTCTTTATAGTCTTTCTCAGTCACAGGAAAATAATTAAAAAGACCTCAGAAATAAATCACCTTAACAACACTTGCTGTTTTCAACGTGGTATTCAAATACCCAGGGAAAGTTGAAATTCCCTGCTCTGTTTCCAGGTGTGGGCCTTATGCTGGGCACTGGATCTAGCAAGATATATATGGGCTTCCATCCTATAGAGATGCTCATAGCTGAGGGAGCTTAAAGACTTATGAACAATATAATCAAACCTGGAGTAGAGGAAGCACTGGGGTCACTCATAGCTCGATGAAGCTGCTGAGTCTCAGACAATGGGTGGATAGGAAGTAGAAATTATTTTCTAGAAAGAGTGATGCCTACTCTTAGTATTGAAGAATACTGAAGTAAAAATAATGAGTGAGCTCCCAACAATCTCCAGAAACTGACCCTACATTTTCCACTGATCTTTGAAAATTAAATTTATCTTCCCAAAGTGAGAGAAAGGGGGCTCAGGCCTACCTAAAAATCCAGTCACATCAAACTGTCACACAAATCCTCACATTTCTTTCATGTGCTCGTACATTCTCACATTCTCATAGTCACATGCCCACACATTAAGGCAATCATGCACACACATTCATACAAGCCAACAGTCACATACACTTTCACAGTGCACATATGTACTGTCCTCACTCACTCTCAATTCATTTGTTCGCATAATCTTATATAGAAAGACCCCTACAAACTCTGACCTATTCATTTACTCACTCAGTCTCACATTCACTCACACTTGTAATGCCAGCTAATTTTGCACATCCATTTTGGTTATGTTCACGATGTCTACCCACCACTGCTCACTCTCTGTTCTCTAAAGAGCAGAGAAAACCATGACAGCCTTCAGGATCCTTTGAAAGGTTTGGTTATCTTGAACAGGAAGATCTAAGGACTGGGAACCTTCATCTGTAGGCTTCCAGGTTCCCAGACCCTAACATCCTACAGGGATCATGAGAAATGACTGATGCATCCAGATACTCCCTTAGGTGAAAAAAGAAAAACCCTTGGAATGGATACACTTACTTAGGCAGTGTCTCAAAAATCACAGCTGCTAGCTGCTTTCTCGCTGTTAATGGTCCTAAGCCCAGATTGCTTCAAATTAACTCTGACCCTTGACTCTTAACCTCACTTGTGTCTTGCAGATCGGAGCATCTCTGATGTCCAGCAATGTGGGCAGTGGCCTGTTCATTGGCCTGGCTGGGACAGGGGCTGCTGGAGGCCTTGCTGTGGGTGGCTTTGAGTGGAATGTAAGCAAGCTGACCTAACTGTTCCAGGGCACTGAGGGTCAGAACCTCAACTGTGCCTCATCTTAGAGGAACTTGGGAGGATGTGTGGTAAACAAAGGGCCTGTGATATAGATGATGAAATCAAGGCCATAAAAAGGAAAAATAACTCAGCTGAAGTTATACAAATAAGCTTGGATGAGGACCCAGGTCCTTCTTTTCCTTGCTCAGGGCTCTCCCACATAACATGCTACCTCCTGTGGGAATCTGCCCATTTTTCTACAATTGAATTACCTTTTCTATGTTCTTCCAGGCAACCTTCTTGCTTCTGGCACTGGGCTGGATCTTTGTGCCTGTGTACATTGCAGCTGGTGTGGTTACTATGCCACAGTACCTGAAGAAACGGTTTGGGGGACAGAGGATCCAGGTGTACATGTCAGTCCTGTCTCTTATTCTCTACATCTTCACCAAGATATCGGTGGGTATTACTCCAAGGTGGCTTCCTTACCATGGGCATTATGCTGAGCTGAACAATGACCAGGAGGGATGATGGGAATGAAGGTGAAAGGAAAGGATGGAGGGATGGAATAAAATGAAAGCATGTGTGGATGGAATGAAGGATAGAAGGAAGGAAAGATAGATCCACACGACTTCAGAGAATGCATCGGTCCAGATGTGGTGCAATCTTAAAGGAGGGATAAATGTTTTAAGGGAATACTTATCTTTCACTCCAAAAACTATCAAACTAGAGTCTGTACTTTTATCTTTCCATTAATTGCTGATTCTTCATTCAGCAACTATTAATATCCTAGAATGTTGGAGCCAGAAAGATATTTAATGTCATTTTATTGAACTAAATTCAGAAAACAAATCTAGACAAGTCAAATGAATTATCCAAATCTACAAAGGGAAAGGACTAGGTCTGGAATCAGAACTAGATCTTGACTACCATAACCCAAGAAGATTAGGTCCCCACCCACTATAATATTATAGACTCTGTAATCAGTTTATAAACAATCATGTGATGGGCTAAACAAACAGGCTGAAGGGAACAGAATCTATCAGGTTCTAGATCTAGCAATGAAATTATTTTGAGGAAAAACACTATTAGCTTAGAGAAAACCTATACACCCCAAGCCCCACAATAACTCAAGCATGTGTGTCATCCAGAACCTATGGTTGCCTGCCTAGCCATCCCAGTAGGCCTATTCTATGTCATGGATCAGCCAGCAACCTGCACTGTTCCTATTCTCCCCTTCCAAATATTGCCTTCTCCATCTTCAGCTTCTAGCTTTACTTCCTTCATCCTCTATTTTCATCATTTACCCTTCCCTTCATAATAGACAGATAAATCTTCCATGACTAGCTGATTTTGTTTAATCAAAGCACTATAGAGTATTGATTCACTCTAAGTTCTACCATGCCTCCATATCTGCAAGGTCAAGCCCACATTCCCTAGTGTGGCACTTTAATGCCAAGACCAAACTCATAAGCACGGCACTTCAGTGTTGTCTTCATTGTTTGGTGACAGCTGAGGACAGGCAGAGGACACCTGATAAGGTTGGTGACACACCCACAGCAACCATTCTGGAATCATTAAGTGGCATGGACTTTGGGGTTCTGGCTTTCTACAGACTGATATCTTCTCTGGAGCCATTTTCATCCAGATGGCCTTGGGATGGAACCTCTATCTCTCCACAGTGATCTTGCTGGCAGTGACAGCGGTCTACACCATTGCAGGTAAGAAGTGAGGTCAAATTGATATATAGAAATAATGAGGTGAGGAAGGATGCTTTCACTGGCAAAGATAAAGATAGAGACGGGCAGAAGACTGGTGATCTTGAGAGAGACAGTGAGAGAGAGAGAGAGAGAGAGAGAGAGAGAGAGAGAGAGAGAGAGAGACAGAGACAAACTAGCAAAGACAGAAATGTAACATGAGAGAACACACAAAGCAAGATGGAAAGACAGTAGGAGCAAAAGCTGATAGGAAGGGCAGAAATGAAATATATACCCCTACAGAGGCAGGGAATGAGAGAGACTTGGGATCATGCTAAGGCCAGCTGCACAAGGATGCTATGGGAGATCAGTGAACTACTGTCTGGGCCATAGTCACCATCACAAAAGCTATGAACACACTCTGCTGTTTCCTTCAAGGCACAGAAGTGGGTCCTCTGGGACAGCATCCCAGGAAATAATAGCTTATGTCTAAGTCATCTTTGAATGAAGGGGCCATCTTGGTGGGCTTTGGGAGGCAAAGCAGTCATTGGTATAGTGACCAAACCATTCCATGGACAGAAATAGTTACATCAAAACACACTAGTCTGAAACTAGCTCTATCATCCTTGGGTGGGATAGAGAAAGATGAGATGGAGAAGAGTCTGTCACCAGGGTTCCCTGATAAGAGGCCTCTGTGTCTTCTTTGGTCTCCCAGTGTAGCCAAACATAGGGAAGGCATCTATAAAGAAAGTCCCCACTGATGCTGACTGATGTATCCTTTCTTTGGGTACCTAGGGGGGCTCACAGCTGTGATCTACACAGATGCTCTACAGACCGTGATCATGGTGGGAGGAGCCCTGGTCCTCATGTTTCTGGGTAAGAAAGAGATCTAAAATCTTGCTATCTTGTACCCTAGAATTTTCCATAGCACAAAGCCACACATCTTTTCTAAATCAGCACTCTTTAAAATTGGGAATCTCCCTACTCCAAAGCAAGGATCTTGAATCCAAGTCCCAGCACCATATCGCATTCCCAATCTTCCTATCAGTTCAAACCCAGAGGCTCACATGAGGCTAAGAGTAGGGCTTCTGGGCCATTTCTCAACCATGTCTCTCCCACAGGCTTTCGGGAGGTCGGCTGGTATCCAGGCCTGCAGCAGCTCTATAAACAGGCCATCCCCAATGCCACAATTCCCAACACCACTTGTCACCTCCCAAGGGCCGATGCCTTCCACATGCTTCGAGATCCTGTGAATGGGGACATCCCCTGGCCAGGTCTCATTTTTGGGCTTACAGTCCTGGCCACCTGGTGTTGGTGCACAGACCAGGTAACATCTCCAGCCTGGCTTGCCCCAGCAGGGGCTTCCTGAAAAACAATAAACAAACAGGACCTGTTGGTTGGACATTATCCTGGGACTGAGTGGAGGCAAGCAGTGGGCAGTGTTGGGGCTCCCCTGCGCTGAGCTAAGCCCCTCTCTGACTCAATGACATTTCCTCACTGCTACTATTTCAGGTGATTGTGCAGAGGTCTCTCTCCGCCAAGAGTCTTTCACATGCCAAGGGAGGCTCAGTGCTGGGGGGCTACCTAAAAGTCCTCCCAATGTTCTTCATTGTCATGCCTGGCATGATCAGCCGGGCCTTGTACCCAGGTAAGAGCTAATGCTACTCTTTATGTATTGGAGTTTTGTAAGGCATTTGCAGGACGGAGACAGCGCTCCTGGGATAAGTGAGCCAGACCAGGGGCTGGCAGGATTTCTCCATTAGGATAACATAGAGAGCAATTTAGACTTTGTGCTAGAGTAGTAGAAATCTACATTTGAAAACCGTTTTAAACTTTTTTTCCCCTTTAGATGGAAAAGAAACAATTAAGATATTCTTAGTTCCTCCAAACGATACTTGCTTTTATCAAGGGACTCAAACAAGGTTTGCAGTACAAAGCTCAGATGCCACAAATCTGTAGACAATCAGATCACGTGTCACTTAACCTTCTAGACTAGGTCAGAGTCTCTAGTGAACATATTCCCACAGCCTCATACATTTTTTTTTTTTTTTTTTTGCAGATGAAGTTGCATGTGTGGACCCTGACATCTGTCAAAGAGTGTGTGGAGCCAGAGTGGGATGTTCCAACATTGCCTACCCCAAGCTGGTTATGGCTCTCATGCCTGTGGGTGAGTCTCAGCACCCAAGCCCTTTCCACTACCCAGTACCTCTGCCAAAGGCTCACTACTTGGAATGGATTGAATTACAAATAGATGGAAAGAGAGATAAGAAAAACCCATCTCTGCCACCGCTCCAGCATATGCACACACACACACACACACACACACACACACACACACACACACACTTCCTCAGACTTTCCTAAGGTACTTGATGTGTGTTCCAGGTATTGGAGATGCAGAGCTAAAAGGCAGTTTTCTGATTCCAGGCTTTATGTGGTCTTCAGGGACTATATCTGAGCTCCCCAAAAGTAAAGGACATGGTGACCACAAGACCCCGAGTCATTGACCAAGCCTGGAGAGTGTCAGAAAGAATTGCCCCAAAGGAAGAAACTACTTCTGAGTCACAAGAAATGCCTTGTCAGAGACTAAGAACATGAGAAACACCATTCTAGGGAGATAGTGCACATGCAAATGACCAGGGTGGAGTGCTCATGCAAAGCACCATCAGCAGAAAGGACGAATGAATGCAGCTTTCCATGGAATGTCATGGCCAAACATCATGCAGAAGGACAGTTTTTCTCTGAGAGAAAAGGAGGGCACTAGGGACTGGGGGTCTTTGGTCCATTCAAGCATCAACAGTTAGATTTGTGCTTTCAAAAAACCACTGTGCTTGGAGAATTCAGCACAGATGGCTTGACCAAACCAGTGGTTTTAGAGATGAAGAGAAAGAATTTGAAGATATTTGTGAAGTGAGATTGGCAGGATTTGATGGCTCAATATCCACTGAGGACTAGAAAGACAGTGGCCCAAAGATGGTTTTAATTCTTGATCTTTGGAAGGTGGGTTTGTAATGATACTGAGTCAAGGGACTGAAAGGTAGTAGCTGAGTGGTTATTGCCTTCCTTTGGTAGTTACAGCCAGTCAGAGAAATAGTAGAGATGTGGAGATCCACCTAGGGCCAAGCAGTTAAGAAAAAGAAAGGAGGAGAGGCGAGAGAAGGGTCTAGAATAATGTTGATTTCTGGTGGGAGAAACCAGAAAGGCATTATTAGCCAAATGGAAGCAAATGACTGAGGAGGACACCTCAGTTTGGAATCCTTGAGCACAAAGTGCCCTCAAGGCTTTGAGGGAGACACTAGGACTTAGATAAACATGCACATTTGGAGGGAAAGAGGCCCTGGGTAGGCTAGAGAACTACTGAGCCTGGGGTCATCTCTGCACTGTTGCAAGGTCACTTCCAGCAGCATGACCATCAGAGACAGACATTTTAAATATTAGTGCAGGCTTCAATGCTTCTAGTGTCCAAGTGAAGACAAAAATGGATCCAAGAAGAGAATGCCATTAGTCCAAAGATCATTCATTTAGTTACCTACAAGGTCAGAAAACAACCCAAGTTTCTGTCTCCAAGGCTGGAACTTTAGGTAACAACCATATTGTGATACAAAACACTGTTTTTTTAAAAATGCATAGAAAACATGTCATAAAATGTTTAAATGCTAGGGGCTGGAGAGATGTCTCAGATAAGAGCACTGGCTGCTCTTCCAAAGGTCCTGAGTTCAATTCCCAGTAAGCACATGGTAGCTCACAACCATCTATAATGAGATCTGGGGCCCTCTTCTGGCAAGCAGGCAGAATGATAAATGTAAACAAACAAACAAATAAATTTAATAAATGTTTAAATTCTAAGAACCACCCTCTTACTCCCAGCCCCAGGGATCCACTACCATCCACAGCTGGAAACCAAGATACACATCAAGACTGTAGAAAACCTTCTATCACCTTGATTCATGCATATTTTGTGATGCACAGGGCCACGCAAGGCTCAGGGATGGTCCACCCAAGGCCACAAAGCAGAGGCAGACCTGGCCTCAAGCACTGTGGGTTCTCCTGATTATGTATCTTCCCTAAATGGAACCCTCACCAGCACCCACTGCATCCCTTTCCCCACCCCAAGACTCCTGGCTTTGTGTGACACTGCAGCAATCTCCTTGTTCTGGCAGAGCCCTAAAATGGACAGCTTTCCAGTCAGCCCTGTCTCTCCCCAGGTCTGCGAGGCTTGATGATTGCTGTGATCATGGCTGCCCTCATGAGCTCACTCACCTCCATCTTCAACAGTAGTAGCACCCTGTTTGCCATAGATGTGTGGCAGCGCTTCCGCAGGCAGGCATCGGAGCAAGAGCTGATGGTGGTAGGCAGGTATGCAGATCCATGCTTCAGAGCACCCTTTTTCTGTGCAACTCTCTTCCTCCTCTTCCATCCCTGCTTCCTGGGAATACTGGCTAGCGTAGACCCCAGATTAGCAGTCAGAACAGTGGGTTCTGTGTGACTTTGCACTAAGCCCCGCTCCAGAACAACGCTACCTCTATCCCTTTGGAACACCATGGGTGTGTATGGGCAGGGTGTCTCTTCTTACCTGTTTAAGTACCTTTTGTACAGGATCTGCACAGTCACTGTGAGATGATAATGTGTGCAAGCCAGTGGTTCTCAGCCTTTCTAATGCTGCAACCCTTTAATACAGTTCCTCACATTGTGGTGACCTCTACCCATAAAATTATTTTTGTTGCTGCTTCATCACTGTAATTTTGTTACTATTATGAGTCATAATATAAATGTCTGATATACATGATATCTAATATGTGACCTTTGTGAAAGGATCATTCAGTCCCCAAAAGGGTCACGACCCATAGGTTCAGAACCACTTGCTGACATAAACCCTGACTGATTAAGGATAACTGGGCAAACATCTCAACACCCTGAAGTCTGTCGAGCCAGTTCTGGCTGTTATCCCAGAACTGCGAGAATGCTATTAATCTAACTCACCAGATATAAGTAGAGCATACATCATTTGCCACACTGTTATACTGGGGACACACGGACGCATGATGTAGCTCAGCTTACGATGAAGAGGGAACTTCAAGAGACAGTGAAGTGCAGTCTTGAGAGAGATGTGCATAAAGAAAATGTATTTGAACAGCCCACAAGCCTTGAACACTAAGCTATGAAGCTTGAATTTCGCCTTGAATGTAGCAAGTTTTGTTTTTAACACAGAATTTAGTGGTGGTTTTGTTTGTTTGTTTGTTATTCTCAATAGACTAAGGATAGCTAAGGGGCTGTTTCTGAAAACTCCCCTTCACAATCCAAATCTCTATGGCCTTGGCTTTGAAACTAAAGCACACATTCCTTCCTCTCTGGTGGTTAGAGATGTGGTATTAGACACCCCACTCTTCACAGTCATGGTCTATTTCTCCCAGGTGTTCTGCTCGTCTGCACACAGCCGGGCAGTGCCCGAGTGTCTAAGAGTAGGACAGGAGAGGGAGTGAGCAGCAAGGAGGACAGATGGGCAGTTACTGCTCTAACAGGGCCTGAGAAAGGGAAAGTGGACTGAAAGGAGAGGAGAGAAAAGGTGTTTCAATTTCTTCCTCTAGCGGGCACACCAACAGACCTAGAGTTCTCAATTAGTGTGACTTGGGCTCCATCTCCTGGTCATGTGCATTATTGCATGCAGCCCATGCAAGAAAAGACTGTCGTGTTTTTTGTTTGTTTTTTTCACGTATTTTTAACATCATACAACCAGAGAGAGGGTCAGCTGAGAGGGGTCACGAGAAGAAGCAAAGACTCATGGCCAATGTCAGCCTGGAGCCATTCTAGAGAAGCAAACCTCTTTAGACAGGACTGGGTGCAAAGATGGAGAAAGGCATCCTCAGCAGAGACCTTTCAGTGCATGGTTTGGGGTAGAAGGTGTGGGTTATTCCTGATTGGTGGGTGTACTGAACAACGTTGAAGCCATCCAATATATGAATGCAAAGTTTCGTTAATTCTGAAGTTCCCATTTCTAGGATGTTAAGTGTCTAAATGTCTGCATCTTGGTATTTGAGATTTTTAACCCACAGACCTTCTCTGGCCCAGGGATCACTCACTTTCTCTCCCTTCCTGATTCCTATGCACACTCCAGTTTTCCCATGCTCACATATGCAGTACTCAGAGTGCCCTGTGCTCTTCCTACAGGTTGTTTATAGTCTTCCTGGTAGTCATCAGCATCCTCTGGATTCCCATCATCCAGAGCTCCAACAGTGGACAGCTCTTTGACTACATCCAATCTATCACCAGCTACCTAGCCCCACCCATCACAGCCCTCTTCCTGCTGGCCATCTTCTGCAAGAGGGTCACTGAGCCTGTGAGTGCAACACCCCAGCGCCTTCTTCTCATGTCACAGAGTATAGGGTGAGGGTCTGTAGCTCATTTTGGCCCAAGATGAGAAAGCCACTGCCTGCCTTCTTCATGTTTTTAACTCTTATTATTAAGAGATTCTCTTGTTTGCCCAGAAATGCTTATCAATTCAATTATGGCATCTCCAAGAATGTCTTATTTTACAAGGTTCACATGGGTTTGCCATCTTGAGCAGACAGGGAAGAAAGGCGATTGAACAAGCAATTATAGCAAAGGACAATGGTCTCTGGGAAAGTGAAGAGCCAGTGAAGAGACTCCTAGGAGAGGGGCATGGAAAACTTCCTGGATGAAGTGTCATTTGGTATGATTTCTGAAGGGTCAGTGGTAGAGGGAGAAAGTGCTGGACAAGAGAGGATTGTGAAAGTGCATGACAGCCTGAGGCTCCATCTGTGAGCCTGTATCCTTCTACACATAAACAAAGCAAAAGTAAGGACACCAATGTTAAGCCAGTGTAAACTCCTGGGATGATGCACACACAGATGTCCTGTAACTACACTGAATTCTGACAAGTGCGGGAGGGAGGTAGAGATGCCAGGATGGGAACCCTGGCTACATCTTGGGTTAGAAAGAAGACACTGGCCCAAATCTGTTGGAAGGGCCTTGACAAGTTAACGGATGTCATGTTCATGACTCCACACAACCAGTGAGAGAACTCAAGGTCGTGACAAAGGTCATCATGGGAACCCTTTCTTTTATGCCTCCACAAGCAACACACCTGCCACTTATGAGATCTAATCTTGCTGACAAGACCTGTTCTTGCTGATAACCACAGAACACAGCAAAGCCCATTAAATTCTGGGTTCTCTTGCTCATTCCAGAGTGTTTAATTCAAGATCAATATCTCATTGTTAAAATCTCAGTCATCTGAACAGTTCATAGTGGGAACAGGTGTGGTTTAGCGACACAAGAGACTATACGTAATGTAAGGTTGAAAACTTTCTTTTATAAAAATAAAGGGTGGGACTCTGCTCATATTTCTAATTTTCATAACAGAATTCTGCAAACAGGCTTCTGGTGTTCCTGACTTAGTAGAAAAATGTGTGTCATTGTATTTGACTATTGAGCATCTGTGACTCAGAACTTGCCAATCTTCCTTCTCATTGCACATAGGAAAACTCTGAGCCAGCGTGCCCACATTGATAGGCTCAAGTCAGCCCTGAAGCTCATATTCAGCTCAGTATAGTGCTCTGCCTGTCTTATAAGTCAAGACATGGAGGATAGATGGGAAACTAGGTAAGATGGCTGGAATTTCCACTATAATAAATAAGTAAGTAAGAGAGAGATGTTAGGGCTGAGTGTCTCTCCTTCCGAAGATCTCCCACCTTACCCCAGTCTGTCCCCTCCTTGACTGTGTCTCCACTCTCTCTATAGGGTGCCTTCTGGGGCCTCATGTTTGGCCTAGCAGTGGGAATGCTGCGTATGGTTCTGGAGTTCTCATACTCGGCCCCAGCCTGTGGGGAGGAGGACAGGAGGCCAGCTGTGCTGAAGGACTTCCACTACCTGTACTTTGCCCTCCTCCTCTGTGGACTTACTGCTCTCATCATTGTCATAATCAGCTTCTTCACAGAGCCCATCCCTGAGGAAAAGGCAAGTGGTGTGTTTGGGCTGTGGCTTCTGGAAACAAGGCCTCCACTCCTCATACCTGGAATGCATGCCCACACTGGGTTGTATCCTGCCAGATTATGGTCTCAGCTGCTGCCACGCAGATATCGTTTAGAGGACATGCTCACTGGGGTATGAGTTTCCAGGCAAAAAAATAACTCATTGTTTACCCACTATGTGTCAGACATGGTGCTGGAGCCACAAAGCTAAATGGTCCCTACCAACAACTGTCTCCAGGAAAGCAGATGCCAACACAAACTGTTAACTACACACAGAGAAAGTATAGGGCTAGGCTTGATGAGAGGAGCTAAGCACAGGTGTCCAGGGACAGGTACATTGGCAATGTCCCTCTGAGTTGCATTTAGAGAAGATTATATATATATATATATATATATATATATATATATATATATGTATACACACATACACACACACTCACATTAAGAGAAAAGGAACCAGAAAGCTCCCCAGCACCTGAATACTGATGATGCCCAGTCTCTTGAAGCTTTTCTTTTTTCTCCAGCCTGTTTGGTTTATTAAAGCCACTGACTGGACAGCATAAACATCAAGAATATGTCACATCACCATCTGGAGCCTGGATGCCTAGGATCAAGGGTCGATCGGGTTGTGTTCCTCTGAGGGTCCCTCTGCAACTTGGACATGGCTATCTTCTCCCTGAGTCTTCACAGTCTTCCCTTTGTGTCTGTCCGGGCCCTGATCTCATCAGGGCCTACCCATGCCACCTCATCTTGCCTTAATTACTTTCTAACAAGCTTATCTCCATATGAGCTGTAATCTGATAGGTGGGGGTAAAGACTTCAACATAGAAAGTCTGATAGGACTCAGTGTGGCCACTGACAAAGCCTGTGGTAGAAGCTGGATCCTAAAATATTGAGTGACATTCGCCGATAATACTCTCACCTGTGATACATCTTACATGTGAGACTATGAAATGATCATATGACTCCCCCCCCCAAAAAAAAGAGGGTCTCTTACATATGAGCAAGTGAGGCTGGCTCCTCATGTGACCAGAAATGACCTCCTGTTGCTGAGGTCTCTGCTTTGCCCTTGTCTGAATTCTCACTCTTCACATCAATGCCATTCCCATGTTAGAATCCATCCTTGGGTCGTCTCTGACACCATTGATGTTGGCTACAGAAGTTGTGAAAAGGGGACAACCTTTATAAAGAACAGCCCCATTCTCAGCATCTATTACTGTCTATATTCTCTCAACACACTGCTGTCCCCAGAAGGCTACTCAATTTGCTCTTATTGAAGTTACTCACATTTCTTGTTGCTAAAATGAATGGTTAATTCTTTGTTACTATTTTAAGTGAGTTCTGAGGCGAGCAAGACGCCACTGGCCACATCTTGAACCTGAAAGACCTTTTCTTTAATCATGTCTAGTATATTTTGCTCTTGAATTTTGTTTTATCATTCTAATCTTCTTGTCTCTTCATGGGCCTTTTTCCCCCCTTAGAATCACCTCGGTGACATGTTGGCCTAAAACATCTGTTATCAACCTGTGGGTCACAACGCCCTTGGGGGTCACATGTCGGATATCCTGCATATCAGATATTTACATTATGATTCATAACAGCAATAAAATTGCAGTTATGGAGTAACAATGAAATAATTTTATGGTTGGAGTCACCATAACATGAGGCACTTTTAAAGGGTCAAAGCATTAAGAAGGTTGAGAACCACTGCCCTAGGGTGTCCCTGGGCTACAAAGTCAACAACTGTTTCTGACCCTGAATTCTATCTCCATCCAATCTAAGATTCAAACTGAAAATTCAACTGCTTCCTGGTGACATGAAGGCACATTGCCTGTATGATATTATTGACACACAGTGTAAGCATAAAGCTCATAAGCTTTACAAAGGCTTGTAGAAACAGATAAGCCTCTCAGGTTCTCCTGATTCCAGACAGAGGCACACTTCAGAACCAGACAGGGGACACCTGGCTCTGCATGTAACAGAGCTGCTGGGACAGCTGAAGGGTTTGGCTAAAGGAGACCTTCAGAGGCACCATGGTTAGGTCTAATACCACTGATGTCTAAAACACTAAAGAAGCTGGTTTTAAGTGCTCTGGCCCATGGAAGAGGGAGATTAGAAAAGTTAACAGGACCACTCAAGAGACCTGAGGTTTCTCCTATTTGAAGGACTCAGAGGTATTACAGATGCTTTAAGCTCACCATCACATTAATGCATATGTATATTCTCTCTCTCTCCCTCTCTCACAAAAAAAACCCAAACCCATTCTTGTCTTGCATCTTTTCTCCTTTGGAGGAGCTCCATTACCCAATTACCCATGTCATCAGCTGAGCCAGGAACCAAGAACCATGGCAGTCTCTCCTTCTCTTCACTTGACCATTCCATAAGTCACCACATTCTGTGAGTTTTACTCTGCTAACATCTTGTAAGGCTGCTGCCTCCTGGCGATGGGGAGGCAGGTGAGGGTTGAATGCTTGCCTAACATGCACAAAGCCTAAGTCTCATCCCAAGCACTGAAAGGGGAATTAATGCATAGGTTAATGCATAGACCTTTCCCTCCTACCTGTTTTCTTGGGCACCAAGTATTTCTTTCAATATTTCTTGTTTCACTTTTCAACGGTTTCCAGGCTGGACCACTTCAATTCACTCTGAGGGAGCACTGAAAATCCTAGCTAATAGTTCCTTCTCTTTGTCTAAAGTCTGCAGTGGGTCTTTCCGCTTTCAAGCTTTGTTCCTGTCAGTTATCAACTCCCCAACAGACATTCAAAGCTTTTTACTGATGATCAGACACCTGCTTCCTGTATAGCCTTGTTTCTCCCTGGCTGAGCTCCAAGCAGCAGCTGGGGAATTCCTGACTCAGATCTTAATTCCAGCACCCAGCCTAGGCCTGCCAGAGAGTGCTATTTGAGAGAGGCTCATGTTTGAAGAAAGGGAAAATCAAGGTGGCCTTCCTAGCCTGTTTTCTATTGCTCCGATGGTCTCCCATGGCTGAGACCTCCTTCTGCTCAGCAGGACTGTCTTCTGACTCTGGATGTTGTTTCTTCTTGCTCTAGCTTGCTCGCCTGACCTGGTGGACAAAGAACTGTGCCTTATTTGACCTGCAGAAGAAAGCTACCATGAGTGTGAATGAGGCAGAGGGAGACAGCGCTCCAGGGCTGGCAGTGAGGTCAGCAGTGGAGGGCCCTGCAGGAGACAAGGAAGAAGCAAACACCACCCAGGGGTCAGAACAATCTGGAGGTAGGTTGAGGGCAGGTGGGGGGGTGACATCATGGGGCATAAAGGAGCAATGAGGACAGACATAATGCTGAAGATCCTCCCCTCCGAGGACTAATTTTGGAGTCACTGGGGATGTAGGACTCTCAGAGAACCCAATCAAAATTATCCTTTCACTTTCTCAAGTGACTATTAAACCAGTTAAGACAGACACAAGGTGAAAGCCTGCCTTGGTAACTCATGGCATGGCTAGGTTTAAATTCTGTCCACTAGGGGCGTACTTCCCAGTACTAAACCCAGCATTAGACAAAGGCACTCACTCATTCTCCAACAGCACAGCCTGAAGAAACCTATGGGCAGGAAACGAGATAGCATTGCACCTATTGAGTTCCCTACACGTGGAAGGGAGCATCAGGCACGACCAAGAAGCAGCCACCCTTGTCCCCTCCACTTATCTATTTATTCCCCTCTTGTCTTGCTTATACTTTCTGTAGTCACACAGAAGGCTCGCTGTCTCCCATGGGAAGAGTGTAGGGTGTGCCCACACTTGTGTTGTTGTCACAGGGATGCCTCAGAACCATGGTCACTTCTCTGTCAGGCTCTTAGAGCTGCTGATATTTTCCCAGAGGTTGTTAACTGTGTTAGGATAGTACATTAATTAAATCAAAACCATAGTGTGCCAGTTGCAGATATAATGAGGTTATAACCTAACTGTAGTGAGACTAAATAATAACATTAAGACACTCCAATGATAGAATGACAACATTATAAAGATGTTTTTTTCTGTTATAATATTCCCAAGGAAAAATTTAAAATTCCAAAAGTCACATCAGTTGCAAGTTAAAGTCCAAAATCAATTATCTTTCCCTTATGAAGTAGACGTTTAATAAAATGTAAGTGTTGTGTTTA
Source organism: Acomys percivali (assembly GCA_907169655.1). NCBI lineage: Eukaryota > Metazoa > Chordata > Mammalia > Rodentia > Muridae > Acomys > Acomys percivali. The sequence continues at coordinate 49,140,848 of OU015754.1, read as the reverse complement.
TTTCCAGACTTAGTTAGAGAGAGTCTCAGTGCCTGGATGGGGCTAGGATTCTCTTGGCAACAGTTTTACATCGCTTTGGGCAAAATTCCATCAACAGTCAGAAAGCCTGAGTATTGTCCCTGCCTCTGAGGTGCCCACCTTTCCGTTAACTGTAGTAAGTTAAACAAAGACACTGGTAGCAAAGCACACATTTGCCAATTCTCTGCCACCCACTTCTTCTGTATTCACTGGGTCTGAAGACCCTACACTGCTCCTCAAGCTTTAAAGGACTTCCACTTTTTGAGGCCTTTCACCTTCATTCAAGGTCCTCATGCTATACAAAGGGCCACTTGAAGGTAGCTAAAGATATCATGAGCTCCAGAGCCACTAGCGTCTAAGGCTCCATATTTCTTGCCCAGGCAGTGGTAGTCAGAGGTCAGTGGAGAAGTCTGTAAAGGAGAGAAGCTCTCTCACAAGCACCACAGTCAAATACAGAGATGATCATTTAAGATGCACCAGAGGTCAAAGTCACTGTCCCTGGCCTTACAAGTCATCCCACTTAGTTTCAGTGTATTTTGCTTGGCAAAAAAACACCGTAGCTTTATTTTTCTTTTACCAGTTTTGTAGCCATGTACCTGATTTAGGGTGGGTCTCAAAACTGTTTCTCCAATCACTGAAAGGACCAATTCTGGCCCTGACAAAGCTTATGAGCTGAAAAGACCATCCTTCAAGCAGTCGTGTAGAACAAGCTGCTGCGAAGGAAGAGCAAAGAGTATCTCTCAGAGGGGAAAAGTAGAGACTTCCCATGGCTGGACTGCAGAGATAGATAGACATAGACGGTTACAGAGACAGACAAGCCCCTTGCTGGTGGTCCCTGTGTCCAGGGAAATGCAGTTCCTGTTGCTACAAAGGAATGCCTGCTTTCTGTGAACATCTGCACATAAGGGTGGAAAATGAGCCTCTGAGTCAGCCATGATGTCCAGTAAAAATACAGCCCCTATCCTCCAAGCCCAGCCTCATTACAAAACACCATTATTGAGGAATGAGAGATACAGGGAGGCAGCTGCTTATGCCGTGGATCCTTCTTGATGAAACAAAGAAACCTCAAGACAGGGGAGAAGCAGCCCTTTTAAGCTTAGTTTCTGTGAGTTTTGAGGTCCCAAGCTCTGCACCTCTCTACATTGCTAGCCTGCCCTACATTCTTCAGGCAGGTGAGCATTTGGACATCACTCACACAGCCTCCCCCAGCCCCAGCACTGGTAGCCTTCGCAATCATCAACTACCATTCCCATCAGATGTTTAAACAACTCTTAGAATAATGCAGGCATGTCACTAAGACATGTAAGGGAGAAAGTGCCTGCCACTAAGGGGAGCTGGGTGGTTTATGCATGGCCTTAGGCAAGGCTGAGGGTAGAGCTGGACCTGTTGCTAGGTCCCTGGAGTCCAGCTCAGTGTCAGGCCCCATATCTAGGGAAAAGAGTCTGTATGGTTTAGATGTTCCCCCTTTCTGGGGAAAATGGGCCTTGTTTTTCTGTCCCCATTCTGTACTGGTGCTCTGAATGAGAATGCATGTTGCTAGCTCAAACACACCATCTTTTGTAGTGAGACGCTTCTGAGCTATGACCATTGGATGCTATAGCCAGGTCATGGCTCACCCCAGAGACCGAATTTAGCCCCCAGCCTGTGCCTTTCAAAGTGCCCTCCCCATGTGCACCCAACTCATTCCTTCCATGTCTTACCACAACCATTCTCTCATCTCTTTTCCACCCTTACCTTTCTCCATCCTCTCTTCCTCCCCTTATGGCCTGTCACCCAGCCCTACACAAGTCCTGGGGGAAATGGCTCTGGAACTGGTTCTGCGGACTCTCAGGGTCTCCACAGCAAGCTCTGAGCCCAGGTGAGAAGGCTGTGCTGGAGAAGAAGCTGACCAGCATCGAGGAGGAGCCACTCTGGAGACGTGTCTGCAACATCAACGCCATCATCCTGTTAGCCATCAACATCTTTCTCTGGGGCTATTTCGCGTGACTCCACAGACTAGGTTGTAGCTGAAATAAGTAAGAACCATTGAATCTTGGTCAGTCCCAGAGGCCAGAGGCAGGCTCTCTTTCCACCTTGCTGTACTAACTGGAGACCACAGAGGCTGAGAGTGAAAACACCCTTGAAGAGTATCCAGTCCTATATGCTTGGAAGTGGAGACATGAAGGACTAAAGGGATCACTACGATTGCCCAGAGTCACACAGCAGGACTCACACTGGTCTCCAATTCCATCTCTCTGTGTTAAACCTCCTACCTCAAAAATGTAATTTCCTTATCCAGGTACACTGTTTTCATGCCTCTTACCCTCTTTCTCCTTCTGCTTCCTGTCTCCTTCTTTCCCTTTTCAGATCCCAGTACTGTACTTATAGCATGAGTCCAGTAAGGAGGGCCTTATCAAGCCATTGGTTACACATTATGTCTGCCAATCCCATGAGCAAAGGGCATAAGTGAATTGACAGGTATCGGGTCAGAGCGTTGCAAGACCAGGATTCTCCTTAGCACAGCTCTAAGTCCCCACACCCATTCCTGCAGTCTTCACATCCCAGGGACTTGGAAACCAGCTGAAGAGGTGTGCTGAAACCAATAGGAATCAAACAGCGCTATGGAGCAGAAAGGACAACCTCAGGATGGGCACTCCACAGCCTTTATCCCTCTGCCTTCATCTGCCAAGACTTTCCCTGCACTATATCTGAGACTGTGACCCTGAGGCAACTTCCCAGCAAGCTTTCCAAATGCTTCAAACTGGGGTCAAGGTTCCATCCAGCCCTCCCAAATACAAAGGCTTTCTCCTTGTGGCCCTTATCACAACGTCCTCTAGTGCTGTCACCTTTCTAGATGGTGCGTGCCTAGGAGCAGGGATCAACAGTTACGTCCAACCTGGCTTTGTACCTATAAGTAAAAGAAGCTAATAAATGCTTGTTGGAGTCATATTCTTTCCAAGACCCTGTGAACTTTGCTCTGTGGATCGTGTGGCAAAGGGCTGTGGAATTGGCTGCTGAGAAGGAGACTCCATGAGGCATGAGAGCTGCTGAGTCTCAGGCATCTAGGCTGAATTGTACAGCTACAGCTGAGAACAGCCCTTCTCCTTCTCCTCTGGTCCTCTGCAATGTTGCTTTGGATCACCATGCCAGTTGTTTTTCACTCTAACTCAAGATGAATAAATCTCCACTTCATTGGCCTGCAGACACAGGCACATCTCTGAACTTCTCCTGTTACTGCTGACTGCTGACTTTGTTTCCAGTGACTATCTGACCTCCCTGATCTTTTGTCCCAGAGGAAAGCTTTCTCTGTCTCTCTGACTGAGAATTATGGCTTCCTTCTGACTTCTTCCCAAACCATTTGCATGAGTCATTTGTGAGTAGCAGATTATAATGAAAGGCTGGGAGAAAATTAATTTCAACAGGAACATAGTCTAAAACTGAATTAAGTCTGAATTAAGACTTCTTCTGGTCTTTTTATTTTTTTTATTTTTTGGTTGGGTGTTTTGTTTTGTTTTTTTTTTGTTTTGTTTTGTTTTGTTTTGGAAAGAGGTCTTATGTAGCTCAGGCTGGCCTCAAACTTGCTACATAGCTAAGGATGACTCTGATCTTTTGAGTGTGTTCATATGTGTATGCATTCATATTAATGTGCGCACATGTAAGCGCATGTATGTGGAGGCCACAGGTGGATGTTTGCTTTTGAGTCATGGTCTTTTAATGATCCTGGCATCATTTGCCATGTGCTAACTACACTTCAGTGCTCTGTGCTAGGTTTCTCATTCCCAACTTGAGACTGTAACTGAAGTCATCAGTTACAGGTATGATAGACAGGGTGGCCTGAAATTGCAGAGTGACACTCTTGTAGCACTAACACAACATACTGGTAAAGTAATTGATAATAACAGGGTCATGGCAGAAGAATGGGAATGGGATCTGGCCTTTGGAGAATGGAGCGGTGTTTTCTAGAAGTTGTACAAAGTAGAAGGATAGCGTGTGCAAAAATGTCAAGGTATAAGCATTTGTAATGAATGGGCCCCCTTAATAAAGGAACCTCACTCATTAGTTTGTGAATACCAGCTCTATTTAATTTTCCCTCGGAGCCAGCCTTACTTTTAGCATCCTGCCTGTATGCTGGGAGATTTGTTGGCAAGGAACAAGAAAGAATCATCTTCTGGCAAGAGGAGCAGAGGCTGACAGAACCCTGGGTGTTCATGTGTTCTGTTTACCACCACTTCCTGTCCAGAGCCTTTATAATGCTCCTGTGGCCATTTTCTGGTTGTGGAGAGATTCTGAGCTTCCCACACAGAAGTGTCTAGGAATGCCAAGCATTAGCAAAGACACCTGGAGCAGCTCTGAACCCGTGGTGAACAGGACGTTGGTATACAGCACAGCTGATGCGTTGCCCACAAATGAGACATGTTAGCCAGTGCCTTCTTCTACCATCACCTTGCAAAGGTCCTAGCTGAGTACTGCACCAGCAAACACTCCCCTCCCTGTCTCATCTGTCTGCTTCCCTGCTGCAGCTATCTCAGATATCTTCACAAAACCCTAGGACCTAATTAGGGCATACTGGAAAACCAGCTCAAGCGTCTTTTAGGGAAGAAATCAGTATTTCCCAGGCTTTTGTGAAATGATGGCAAAGCCTGGAGATGTCTGACTATAACCCGGGTATGTACACACAGAGAGAGAGAGAGAGAGAGAGAGAGAGAGAGAGAGAGAGAGAGAGA
>OU015754.1:49061901-49136117 GCA_907169655.1 Acomys percivali | reverse complement strand
AGAGAGAGAGAGAGAGAGAGAGAGAGAGAGAGAGAGAGAGAGAGAGAATGCTCTGGTCCACTTCTGGCCACATGGGTGCAAGGGAGGTGCCAGACAGAAGAAGGAGAATAGAGGCGGCCTCTGGTTGTGAGGTTTTATAACACACATTTCTCTCATTTCATCACCAAACATTGAGATAACCTGCAGTGGGTCAGGCCCTACTCTACACAGAGAGCGCATTATAGTTGGTCAATCTGAGAACCATTAGTCTCCAGCTAGACTCTGAGGATAAGGACATTTCTACTTCAACTCTTGTAGTGGAGTGCAAGATAGTGGAAAGGTAAGAGCCCCATGTGAGGAGTAAGTCCACGCAAGTTTTGCCCTGGATTCACCAGGGAGAATTCTAAGTACCACTTTTTCAAGGGATTAGTGAGGTACTGAGTAGAGACAAAGTCAGAGGAAAACAATAAAGTGATGTGGCAAGAAGCTCACAAGTGAGGGTCAGCTCTGAAAAGGACCTCAGGGGAAAATGAAACTTACAATGAGGTTGGAACATATTTAAGATCCTATATGGTGTCAGCAATTACCATGGTCCATTGAAATAAAAAATGTTGCAAAGGTGATGAACAAGTCAACTTTGACATAGGTGGGTGCAGGGAACCATGGAGTTGACCTGGCCTAGCATCATGAGAGGCCTGTGCCATGGGTTTTTCAGGCTAGAGTTCATGGTTCCTGGGGCACAATGTGCCTTCCATTTTCTGAAAGTCTCAGACACTCCCTCAAGCAGTGAAGTTTTCAGGATGCTTTATGTTTCTCTGTATGTTCCTTTGGAAGTTGAGGAAACATGGAAGCTTAAGAGGACAATTGGTCTTAGATATTAATCTTGCTTACCCTGTAAAGTTTGCAAACTTCACTGTACTCTGGCAACTACAACTGTATAAAACAGTATAAAAAGTCTGATTGTTCTCAATAAAACTGTCACAGCCTCAGTCTTGCTGTGGTCCCCTCCAACTGTCCTGGGTTAATTCCTCAAAGTCAGTATCTGGTTACCTTGGCCCAGCAAGTAAGCTCAGGCATTTGCAGGTGAGGCTGGAAGAAAATAGGTATTTGAAATCCTGAAACCACCTCAAAGTCTTGGGTGGGTCTAACCATGGGTACACAAGTTGACCTCACATGTGTGTGTGTGTGTGTGTGTGTGCGTGTGTCTATTAATAAATGTGTTTGTCTCATTTTTGTCATCTAGAGAAGACTAGAGACCCTCCCTCTACTTGGCACGATCCACCTGTGACCTCCTCCCCTGTACTGCCTAGCTCCTGCTCACCTCAGTGGCTTACTTATGCCTCCCACCCAGTGGTCTGTGTCCCTTTGAGTCCTCGCTTGCTCTGTTATTTCCACCATAAAAATCTCATGCTCATTACACTATGGAGTACTACTCAGCTATTAAAAACAAGGAATTCCCGAAATTTGTGGACAAATGGATTGATCTAGAAATTATCATAATGAGTGAGTTCACCCAGAAGCAAAAAGAGACAAATGGTATATACTCACTTATATCAAAACACTAGTCCAAGGGATACATACCATGAAAAACTTTACTTAACAAGAAAGTGGGTCAGAGGAGAGGACATCCTATTGAGACTTTAGGCGAGAGTAGCATGGAAGAATGGGGAAATAGTAGGACCCACAGGGTCCTGGAAACCTACAAGAAGAACTTTATGACAGGCAGATCTGGGTCCTGGGGTCCTCCTCAGACTAAGGCACCAGCCAAGGAGAATATAGACAGTAAACTTTGAACCCCTACCAAGACCTAGCCGATGAACATGATATTCTCCACCGTTGAGTGGAGAGTGAGATCTGACTCTCACACGAACTGTGGTGCCCCTTTTCTGACAATGTCCCCTGGATGGGGAGGCCTGGAGGCACTCAGAGGAAGGATAGCAAGTTACCAAGAAGAGACTCGATATTCTAAGAGCATATATAGGGGGAGGAGGTCTCCCTCAATCACAGACATAGAGGAGGGGAGAAGGGGGGAAGTGGGAGGGAGGAAAGAATGGGAGGAAACAGGGGGAGGGCTAACAATCGAGATGTAATATGAATAAATTAATAAAAAAATCGCATGCTCACATCACAATCCCTTTTTATCTCTTCTTTACTATAGATCAATGCACTTTAAAGGTGGACACTGAGTCTACCCAGGGATTAAATATATCAGGAAACTTGGTAAATGCTCAAAAAGTATCAGTGAATGAGTGAATATTAAATTATTGAGTACATTTAAAATTCATGAATTCACTATATAATATTTTGCCTCTGTTAATTTTCTGATTTCTAACCATAACCAAGAGCAATAGTTAGGAGCAGCTGAAAATCCTGTGGGGCATAGGGTCTCACTAAGATCCTATAACTTCTAAAGGAAGGTAAATAAGTATTACTACCTTCTCAGAGAGCCCAGTCACTCCCATGTGAGCTGCAGGACAGCACAAGGTAAATGAAAAACAAAGAAGCCTTCACACTCAGAATTCCAATGTATTTGGAGGCACATCAGGGACAGATAAAAGGTATTTCAAAGCTGATAAGCAAGCCCGCTTTGGCATAGGTTGGGCTGAAGGAAATGACATTTGGAATCCTGCATCCACCCCAAGATCTTGGGTGAATCTCCCATGGCCATACAAATTACCCTCACTTGTCTGTCATTTGTGGATGGTCTCGAAAGTTGCACGTCAGCCTCCCCACAACAATGCTTCTGTGTCCGCTTTACAACTCTATCACCTCACCATGCTCTCAGCTCTTCTGGTGAGGTCCTGTTCTCAGTCTCAGGCTCTGCCTTCTTATGTGTGAGCATATAAGAAGTCACCCAGCCTCTATCATATGGTATTTCAGCATTGTTCTGCCTTCAGTATGTATATTGTGAGTGAGTGTAGTGTGTGTGTGTGTGTGTGTGTGTGTGCATGTGTGTAAAGATAATAAAAACACTCTGCCAGCCAACTCAAAGGGAAACTGTTTGCCCACCATGCCAGCTGAAGCTTCTTCTTGCAGCCGTTTAGGGGCCCTCGCTTCAGTCCACCTCCTCTCTCTGCAGGAGGAGTGACAGCAGTGCAGGCAGTCAAAGCTGGCATCCTAGTTTGATTTTGCTACCTGCCTCATGGTGTTCCCGCCATACTTAACTTCAGTCTCTTCATGCCTTGATCGAGAGTGAATACAAAGGTTTGATCCTTTTGGGCTTGACGCCATGTATTTCTGGTTGGATTCCACACACAAAGAAGGCAGAGCCTGTGGGTGGTCATAAGGAGGTGAACAGGGGAAACGAGTCCCATGACAGATGAGTGGTAGCGGCACAAACAGTGCCACAGTGGAGAGTCATTTCCAGAGTAGAAATGGCTTTGCCACAAGCAATAAGGACATTAAGTAGGAGCTTTGCACTGCGAAGGGACAGTTTAAAAACAAATAGTGTGCTTAAAAGCATCAAGAAAAAAATGTTTTAAAGGTGATTTGCAATTGAGTTTGAGCCACAAAAAGCACTTGGCTTAACATGGGAGACTTACGGTGATGTCCCCAGGTGTGAGCGTTCACATCAGTCAGAAGAGGGCGGACGCTGCTGGAAGGCCATGCAAAAAGCAGTGTAGGGTTTCCATTAACCTAGAAGGAAAGCAGCTCTAGACTTCAAGCAATGAGATGACTGTAATTTTCTCCTTGCTCCAGGGTAAAAAGTTGGGAGAACTTTAAAGGTTATATATAAATATAAATCCTAGTGACTTAAATTGAGGTAGTTACAGTTTACGTTCATATTTCAAAATCAAATCTCAGCTTTAGCCCAGATTCACAAGAGTAAAAATGTCGGACTTTTTACTGTGATCTTATATTAAATCGACAGCTTTTGCTGAAAAGGGGAAAGGAACACTCTATGCTTTACCTCTTGAATAGAGTATTAAGAACTGGCCCATCTCTTAGTGTGGTCTGCATATAAACTTCAGACTTACAGATGTTTGGAAGGGGAGGTCCCCTAGAGGCCTCTGCTATCACCCTCCTGTTCTCCTGGCCTGGTCAGAGCTTTTCCAACATCTTCCCCACACCATTCTAACCCTCTGTTCATACAGCTCCTGCGAACAGGGCCAACAACCTCCTGAGGGGCAGCATCCATCACCAGTGCCACATCTTTGGCTGGAAAGTTCTTCCTTTTTATCAGCTAAATTTGCAATTTTCAACCAAAACGAACACTATAAAAAAAGACTTCAAGTGAAGGATCTATCTAAATAGAGCCCAACTGTTGCCAATTTCTTCCTGAAGAAAGAGTCCAGGAAACTGGGAAGTTGTTGCAGAGGTACACCTCTATCTGAGATTGGAAGTATGGGCTCAGAAAGGAAAACGATAGCTTTAAAACATTCTTAATAGTTCTACAGAGAGCATCTTCACATCATCCCTCTCCTGTCACTCTCAATCTCATTCTGAGGGCTGTCTTTTATAAAGAAAGAAACAAAGCCTGAGGGATGAAGGACAACATCCTCATAGCCCTGCCTCTGCAATGCCCTACTGGTCCTTAATACTGGACTTCTAACTGCACAGTCAGCCCCACCTCCACTGTAGCATCCACTTTCATGGCATTCTTGGTGGGTGCTCTTCTTTGTCAGGCTTCTGTGATAAATGTGAATGACATATATTGGCATTATAGAGAAAATATAGGCCAGGCAAATAAAGACATCGGGCATTAAAAGTAAAGAACAGCAAACTACCTGGTAGAATTAGAGATGCTGCCTCCATGGGGGAAACAATTGTCTTAGATTCTGACCCTTAACTCTTTTTCATGAGATTTCTGTGCAACAAAATAAGGTGAATTATATTCAACCCCAGGTTGGGTTGCATTACAAAGTACAAGGCAAGACAGGTAAGTAAGAGGCTATACATTTGGTGGCCCAGTGAAGTAGCTGGTGTGGCTGGAACACAGTGGAAGAACAAGCCAGCTGAGCCCATAGAGAAGCAAATCATGACACTAATGATGGTGGGGTACAGCATGATAACGGTGATGCAAGAGTGAGTTAGTACCAGACACCGTAAAAGAAACTAATATATCCAGGAAGCATCCTATATGTTTAGTAATACCATTCTGGCAACAGAGAGAATTATGGAGTCAGCAGCTCCTATAGGATGGGAATTTATGAGGCTGCTGCAGTATCATGGGAGCAATAAAGGAGCATTTCAACACATGCTTGATAAACAACATGTGGTAGAGAACCATGAAGTCATAAAAAGGAATAAGCCTGTGCTATACACTACAGTATAAATGGACTTTTAAAACACTGTGCTTGTTACAATAAGCCAGATGACACATGTTGCATAATTTCGCTCACACAAGATAAATCATAAGATAAAATCAAAGAAGTTGCCAGAGGTGTCAGAGAGAGGGATATAGGGCATGTTGAGACCCAAAGGTATGATGATCTGTAAAGCTTCAACCATGGGCAAAAAAGGAGAGCTTGATTTCCATTATAAGCTAGCCTACAGTATTTGTTACCATTAGATAAAAAATAAATAAAATAAATAAACAATTGCATAACTATTTCATGTTATGTCCAATTCATATTAAATTTTATGTGCAGTTTTATGTTTTAATGTGTCAACTAAAAGTTAAAAAAATATCAAAGTGAAATTTAAGAATTAGTACACCTAACAAAAAGATATCTTCCTTTGAATGGGAGCTGAGATTGGGGCAGTTGTAGGGAAGAGGGATCAGGGAGAAGTGAATTAAATGGAGCTTTCAAAAGCAATCCACAGACTCAGCCTTCCATTAAGGAAAATGCTTGATATTCAGAGATGCAGGGCATATATCTGGCCTGGATAGGAAAATACACACACACACACACACACACACACACACACACACACGAACCAATAGACTCATAGATACTGTGAGGGCCTCACTGGTATAGCACTATGTATCCTTCTAGGGCTTGGTTGAAAGATCAAAGCTGTAACTGTCTTTATGAACTTTGCTTGGGAAAAACACTACCAATCTCACACACTTAGCTCTGCATCTGCAGCTTAGTAGGGGAGAGGTGGACAGAGATATACTTCAGACATTATCCTGTGGAGTAAATGAGAAAAGGAAGTGACGGCGCTTGTCTATGTTTAGCCACACTTCTAATGGGTTTGTACTGTAAGTACTAATAATAAAATTTGGTGTGGAGTGAGAGTAATGAGGGCAGCTGTGAAGAGCACTGGCTGCTCCTCTAGACAACTGCAGTTCAATTCCTACCACCAGAGCAAGCTATTCAATTCCGGATGCTCCGGCGCCCTCTCCTGGCCTCTTTGGGTACTGTATGTACACGGTGTACTTTCTCAAAAGCAGGTAAAACATTCATTTATATAAATTTAAATTTAATTCTAAAGAAAAGGAGAAGAACTGGAGCTATGGGTACTGGCAGTTCTATACAGAGACAGCCCTCACCTACCAGCCTGGTCAGGAGCTGCCTCAGCTATAGCGTCTCCTTACCCAGGACTCACCATAGGGAAGGAAGCCCAAATTCCAAAGGCTAATAAGCACAAAGGCATTGGCCACTTCAGCCTCACACAGGACTCTGAGAAGCCAGAGATTCCAGAGATTTTTGTCAAGCCCACCATCAGCCCTGGATCTCAGTTTGACATCACTATCCATTCCTTTACACTTTTCTCCCCCACACTGGGAAGGATCCAGAAATATTCCCTAGTCAGCATCATTTACTTCCACTACAATCACAGAGTATGGAATGGGACCAGAATGGGGAACCAGGCTCATGCATCTTTTCATCTGCCTGTGTGTAATACTTGCTGTCATCCCACACTATGTCTCTGAAGATAGGCTCTGGCTGAACCACAAACCACTCCATTTCCTTTACATCATGGGGTGTTGCTGGTGGTTATTTTTTGTCTTTCAAGACAGAGTAGTAATCGGCTTCAATTAACCCAGTCAGACAAAAAGACTACGCTGTGTCCCACACGTGCCTCCTTCCGACCTTCCCTACAGACTCCCACAGCAAAAGCCATTAGGCCTTGTGTTTTATTTTCTCTCTGCTGCACCCCTGAAGTGTTTGCTGATATGTGAAGTCTGTTAATAATTGTTGTCCCCTAGCTATGTTTCTGAATCTTCAGCCAAGTTCATGGTCATCCCATTTTCTGAGTCAGACAGTCTAATCAACTATCTGGTCCTAAATAGCCTTGCTTCTAGACATAGAAGAGGGAAGGGGGAAGGGAAAACCTCTAAGTTTCAGGGCTACAAAACTACTAGAAAAATGCTCCCAGTGAAAACACTGCATGGTCACAGAAGAGAGGTGTCACTAATCAAAATAAATATACTTGTGACTTCTATGCAAGGACATGCATAGAGAGACTGATGGAAGATAAGAGAAGGGTGAGTTCCTGTCCAGAATGTTTTAGAGGGGGTGGGGGGTGGGGGTAATCTTCATTGTTTTATTTTTCTTTGGCTTGTTTCTGTCTTTGAATCACAGCTATAGGTAAGCACAGTATGTCTTTTAATCTCATCTCTTGTAAAGATATACAAACTCCCACAATAAATAAAATTTCTAGGGAATTAACAAATTGTAGTCATAGCTATCTGATTAATAGAGGCCGATCTCCACCTTACTGTGTGCCAGCCACCACGCAAAACCCTTCTATGTGAACCACCATGCTGTATCCCCTCCGTGGTGTGGGGGGCCTCCCATGGCAGTGAATATAGTAGCCCTGAGGTTTAACATTATTTACAGTGTTTCAGATCAGGGAAAGGCTGAAGAGACCAGTCAGCCGACAATGCACACTGTCTGGCAGAAATCTGAAAGTTCTGATGGAGCCTATCTCTCCTCCCCTTCCTACACAGCTGTAAGGAAAAAGAATTTAATAATCATGACCAGATAGATAGGACTGGATTAATAATCCAACTCTGAGGCTACTCTATGACATACATACTCTATAACATACTCTATAACTAATTTGGAGAAGAGAGCCAAGTTCTTAAATAATAAGAACCACCAGCCAAGAAAAGATGAACACCAAAAATATGAGTGGGAAAAATAAGATCTAAGTGCAAAACCCTAGGTTAAATGTCTCCAAAAAATGTAGAATAGGATCAAATAAACTCATAACAAGGAGAGAACCAAGCTGAGAAAGCTAGCTTAGAGAAGGCCACACCACAGATGCAAATGGCTCTTCCCTACCCCAGTATTCATACTAGTACCGGCTGGTCCAACAGCTGCTGTTCTTACTGACAAGCCAAATTGTCCAGCGAAAACATGTATCAAGGAATTACACAACATGCCTTAAATATATGCAATTTCAATCATATTTTAATAAATCTAAAAACGCAATATATGTTCAGCAAATTTAAGACGATTGGGTTGAATTAGTTACTAGAACAAATTAAAATATAGCTCCAGTTATTTGAGGAATTCACAAGTTTGGTGCTTTATGAATTAATATTACGCAGAGTACAATAAGTTTCTTTAAATGCACTAAAGCCTTCTAATGTTGCCAGCACTGCCTTTCCCAACCCAACTTTAATAAAATCATTATTGCTTTTCAGCTAGCTAGCTCATCTTCTTTTAATTCTCCCCAACAGAGGTATAATAGCTTTTCTCAAAAACACCTGAAATGGCGTGAACACTTTCAGAGGACATGAAGAGAGATGCAGCATTGCTGAGAATAAAGGGGTGATCTCTTTTTACACCCCCAAACCCCAGCTTGAACTTTAGTAGTTACTTTAAAGAACTGCCATTTCTATTCCATGAGTTGTGATTAAACACCACCAAGTAGCATCTTTATTACAGCCATCCATGTGGGGCAAGAAGTCAGGTGCCACTGGACATATCACCCCGCACTCTGGAGTTTCAGGAAGGCCATGGCCTTCCTGATTCTGGAACACCTAACATGCCGAAGTGTTCTGCAGTGTCTGCAGTCTGCTTTGCCACCACTTGACAAGCCTCACAGGCGAGACGGGAATGAAACGAGCTTGCATTGCATACAAGATGCTGCCTCCACAAACGCCAAGAGGAAATAAAATGAGCAGCTGGGACATATGGCAGCGAGCTGACAGCGTACAGAAACTAGTTCCACACGAACAACAAGGAACATCTTGAAATGCTCCACACATATGTGTTTTGGGGGGGATAAGACTGAAGTGTTTCATAATAAAAACAGGACAAAGTGAACTGTGAGCGCCGACTAAAGTTTTAATTAAAAATGAATTTCTAGCCTTCACTGTGAATATGCAATATGGTTCACAGATGGGTTTTTATATTTAAGCCTTATCCGAACCAAAAAAAGGAATGTGAGGCAAATAAAGCTTCTGAGAATGGCATTGAGGCTGGAATGTATGTAAACAGTAGAAAGTTCTGGAACAAACAAACAAGGAAAGAAGAGCAACCCTTCTGTCAGCCACTTACTGCTTGCACAGTGCATAATCTGATCACATGACTTACCTTTGGTGCAAACACAGTTTTTCCAAGTTTAAACATGTACTAAACTAACTAGGAAACAATCTAGTTTCCAACAATGATAAACTCTTAAATTACTTTGTAATATATCAAAGCAATAGCATAGAGCCAATACAAAATTCTTGTATCATTTTAGAAAAAAAGAGTATCTAAAAATAAATATATACATTAAAACAGTAGGATATTTTCAAAAAGAAAACAATATTATGATATATAGAAATTTGCGCTAAAGTATGAAAAATATCTCCAAATTACCTCCACTGATTGGTTTGTTTGTTTATTTGTTTGTTTGTTTTCATTTTTACTAATTTCTGCACTGGACTTGATTGTTCCTTTTATTTTAATCATTTTGAGGTTTGGCTCATTCTTATTTTCTGAGGCCTTAAGAAACATAATTGTTTAAGATATCCCAGTGTTTACTTTTTCTTTATATATGAGTATTTATAGCTATGAATTTCCCTATTAGTATTACTTTCATTATGAGGGTATGTGAGTGTATTTCCTCAAACAGTTAATTAATGCAGGAAGACTCTAACCCAGAGTTCACAGCACCTTCTGACAGGAGCCCAGATTAAAAAAAAATTTGAGCAAGAGCAGGGCTGCTTTGGCCTGCCTGCCTTAGTTCTTTGTTGGTGAGTGCATCTGCTTTGTTGTTACCAATGCTGCTGCCATACTTTGTTGACATCAGACAGAATCTAGTTTCTTTGGCCTTCCAATATAGACTGAAGGTCAGCAACAACCCAGAAGTCCTTTAGACCACACTGACATTGGCATCTAACCTTTTGGACTGAGTGGTTGGCTGGGTTCACAGCCTCCTTGAATGCATACAGCTACTTTAAGACTGTTCAACATGCTTTATGCAAAACAATCTATATAAATACCTTTGTGCTAGATTCATTTGTCCATTCTGCCCTTCTAGAGAACCCTCACTAATAAAGCTTGTGTGTAGGAAGAATAGTAAAGTGTACAGCTGTATAGAAGTTTCCTCAGAGGTTATTCCTTCCAACTTGAAGGGAAACGTCTTAAGACATAAGAAGTAAAAGGAAAGAAAATCAAGAAGATATTTTAGGGTATACTGTTTACATGGAGGTGAAGCAACAGGCTGTTTCAGGGCAGCAGTTCTCAACTCTTTCATGGGGGTTGCATATCAGATATCCTGAATATCAGACGCTTACATTATGATTCATAACAGTAGTAAAATTACATTTATGAAGTAGCAATGGAAATAATTTTATGCCCGGGGGTCACTGCAACACAAGGAACTGTATTAAAGGGTCACAGCATTAGTAAGGTTGAGAACTACTGTTCTTGGGTAAGAAGAAGCACTTCATCCTGCAGGGACGTACCATTAAAACAGAAAGTAAACACCACAAAATAGCTTCAGGAAATACCTGAGTCTGAGCAGATTAGCTAGGCTTCTCCATTCCCCAAGAGAATATAAGCAGAAAGGGATGGAGTCACTCTCAGATAAGCCAAGCAGCGAAGAAGACTCTTGGACCAGCCAAGAAGCCTGAAGGAGGCAGAGACAAGCCAAACTGCCTAGAAGAAAGTAAGGCCAGCTAAACTGCTGGGAAAGAAGGACACTCTCCACCCTGTTGACCTGCTCCGTGTTTCCAGCTGTGGTGAACTGCCACCCATGCTAGAGAGGGCTTCAGTGATGCAGCTGTCTTTGAGGCATTTCTGCTCCTGTAAGTACCCTGCCATCCATCACCTGTAAGTAACCACAATAACAAGCTGGACTTGGTCTGTTATCAGTTCTCTATCTAGGTTAAGCATGTGTGTGCATGTTGCATCTCCCCAGGAACGTCACAAAAAGTGTACTCAGGAGTAGTAGGGGAACCATACAGAACAGTCATACAGCCTAAGGGAGCAACATATACACTAACTCAAGACTACTGCAAGATATTTCTGCAAGAGGGAAGATTCTAGAATGAAATGTATGTGTGTGTGTGTGTGTGTGTGTGTGTGTGTGTGTGTGTGAGTGAGTGTGTGAGAGAGAGAGACAGAGACAGAGACAGAGACAGCGACAGAGAGACAGAGAGACAGAGAGAGAGTGATTTTTGTATATATACAATATAAAAATAACTTCAAAATATAAAAAATAAAAGTATATTAAAATTTAAGCGTTAACATTTCTTCCATGGTGGGATAACTTTTATCTTCTCTCACTGATGTTTTCTTCTCCCCTTGTGATGTTTTCTTCTTCCTTATGTTGGAGTATGGTCTGGTGCTTTGTGTTTGTTAATTGTTTTTCCCCAGATATTCTTACTGTAGACTATCATCGACCTCAAATAATTGCTGTTTAACCTTGCCTCCCTGTTTGATTAATAAAGAAAGCCAGTACCTGGGCAGGGCTGGAAGAAGGTAGGCATGGTGAGGGTTTTTGGGGACAGAGAGGATCTTGGAAAGAGAAACAGATGGGACCAGAGGAGGAAGAGGGATGAAAATTGCCACGGGATAGAAAAAAGCCATGAGGGCTCAGAGCAGGAACTCTGAAGTTACACATGGCTTTAAAAAAATGACCCAAATGAAGAATCTTAGCAAGTTTTCAGATTATGAATTGGCGGTAACCAAGATAGAAAATGTTAGAACACATGGCATGGGATAGAGTCTGAAGGATATTGGGAGGTAGTTTAGGGAGTTAATATCTGCCAAGCCCCAGGTAAAATAAGGCTTATTCTAAAATACAACAGGTGTCTGTGTCTTTATTGCTTGAGAAAGAGGGTTGTATAATATGACTATAATAATTATAGCTTAATAATAAACATTTATTAGGTCATACCATTAAAATAACAGCAACACCCTTGTGATGTGTTATGTAGTGAGCTGTGCTGATGGACGTGTGTGTATAATTTTACATTTCACCATAAACCAATTAACCAGACATGGTGTACCTATTGCTCCCATGGAGCTTAAATTAGTTACCTTTTGAGTCTTTTGTGTTAGGACTGCACTGAGTCAGTGGTGTAGCTCTAAGTTCCCTCCTTGGTCTAATTCAGCAACACTCTAGTAGAGGAAGGATGCCCATCTAAAGGGTTCTCACTGACCTCTGCAATGGCCTTAGGAGGAAGCTTGCCCCAGCTTCCCAGTGTCACACACAAGGCCCCTTACTTTCTGTCCACAGAGGAGTATATGGCCCTTGGTTCCACAGCTCAAAGCTATAGCTCTTCTTCAGCCTGTTCTGTGGTCCTGGTGTATAGGGGGAAAAGAAAGTGTAAGCCATTGTCAGGTGCTTCCTACTGATGTGAGCTACACCCTATTCTCTACTTCAAAGTCTTCAGCTCCCAAGTAGTTCCGCCACGCTCGTGGTGATTCTGGTGACTGCTCTGCATCTCTGCTGTGCAGACATATGTGAGAGAGAAGGTATGTTGAAGTTCTGCACTGACTTCACAGAAACTACTTGTACTGAGTTCCACACACCAGTTCCCAGTTGCCCCTGACTGCTTCCTTGCACAGCTTTTTACCTGGGTTGATAAATTCATTCACAGCTATTATGCTTTGTAGGGACAAAGGCTGGGTACATAAGAGAGACTTATCATCTGCCATCTTACTTGGAAGATGAAAACACTTGCCATAAAACCCATCTCAGTCATTCCTTAAGGCCTGTCTTCTCTATCTTCAAAGTATCACCATATCACCTGCATCTTAAGTACTGTGTGATACCTGAACAGTGCATCACCACAAAGTGCATCATGGATGATGGCTTCATGGAAGCTGTACCATAAAGTTCTTCAAAAGTACAACTAAAGATTAAATCTTTATTTAGAAAATACTGATATGTTTATCAGAAAATATTTTTACTAATCTTTGGAGTTTAAGAAATGGTGCCTGTTACCTATATGGCTCCATTCTTGATCCAAAGCAAGGAGAGTACATATCTAAACGTCTCAGGCTATACACAATGAGTGATGTGTTCTAGTCACTCAAAGTACAGGCACCTTACAGATACTAATGTGACAACAACTGGGTATTCTGTTTTTTTTCTTCTTGAAAAATATTTTAAGCCAAAAACTTAAATCTACCTAAAGTCTTTTCTGTGTATTCAAACAGCAGGGGTTTAAGCTGAAAAATCTTTAGCAATGAGTTCTGGATTTAATGCCAGAAAATGCTTTTATATTATCAATATTTATCCTTGAAAGTTCACCTTAAGTTTGAGGGATTTTTCTTCAGATTTTTAAAACACAGTTTAAGTTTTAACTTTTTTTTCTTTACATTTTTAAAAGATGGTGTAAAGGTCAATTCAGAAAGTATATCTTACAAGTATATATTACAAGAAGTTTAATTTCATTCAGAAGCCAATATATTTCTTGTAAATAATCTCTGATGTTTTTCTTCATATGAAACTTCAGATAAGAGCTCATCTTGCCACTTATGGGCACATACTACAAAATTTCTAACCTTAGCTTTAATTTGTCCTTTGGAATGTCAGGTATACCTGAATAATAATACTGTGAGCATCAAAAAACATTGTTTAAATGCCCAAAGATGGTTTTGGAAAGAAGACAAAGTTGAAATGTTATAGGAATCAAAAGAAAAAATTTGGATGGATTCCAGCATGGATTTCAAGCATGCCTTGGACCCAATATCACCATTTTTGTAGGAACCAGGCCCGACTGGGCTGCCTGCCTGTCTTGCTGTTTCATGTCCTGTTTCTAGCAGCTTCCACGTCTGTGTTTATCTTGGTTAGCTAGTCATGTTTACTGCTCTGAGAACGCGCCCCTCCCATCCTGGAGACTTTTCCTCCTGTGTGCAATTACCTCTTGAGGGGTTTCACCTGGGAGGAGGATTCCTGTTTTGCTGCCTATAAGAAGGCTCTTTGGAACTCTGGGGCTGCGGCTGCTGCTTTCTTAGCACGAAAGCACTGGCGCCACACATTTTTGCCTTTGTCTTTTAACCATACTACACTGTCTCAATTTCTGAATGTACTGTGTTTCTTTGTGACTCCAAGAAAGCTCTAAAACACACCTCTTCTCTCTGATAAAACCATCCTTTAAGATCAAGATGAAGGGCTGATTATCTGACCCTTTCCTTCATTGATTAGGGACATGGTAGCATACACAGTTGTCTCCTACATTGCTTATGTTATGTATGCCCCTAGTGCATTTAACCTTTATAAAATTATTATTTGAAAATTTCAGACATTTGCATAAAACATTCTGGTCATATTCAGTCCCATTCCTCATCCTTAACAAACCAACCACCTCTATCTCTTGCAACAAGTGCCATTCCCACTATTTTACCTTTTGTTTTTGTTTTGTTATTCACTGAATTGAACCAGGGCCTCCTTTGTTGACATGGGTGTAGAGCTATCCACTAGAGCATGGACAACTCACACGTAGCTACATCACTGATGATGTAGGGAAAGTGGGGCCTTTAAGAGTAATGGCAGCTTTGCTGTTCACTCAGGTGAGACTGGGTGGAGGCAGATGAGCTGGTCATTGTAGCTAGTCTATACTACAATTTCTTCCTTTTGCAGTGAGAATGTTTTCTAAGTCATTGTGTACCAGATGCATATACATCATGTGTTTTGTTTTATTTTACAGGCTCTTGTAATTAAAGATTTCATTTACTCTTAAAAGAGAGATATTAACCAGCATTGAAACTATTGAAGATATATGGACTTTTGAAAAGAGAATAAGTGCACTTTGCATTATAAGATAGCCGTGGCCCATGAAGCCAGGGACAGAAGGCTGGGTGTGGACTAAATGAGAAATGTTTCCTTTATGCTGTTTTTCTTTTTTCTCTTTTTTTTCCCTTTGGCTACTTAGCCTTCACACGGCAATGGAACCTGACCTGGAGCTGGAGAAGTGGGTCTCTGGCATTGAACCTTAAATTTTCTTGGCCCAGCCCTACTGCCCTCCATCCACTTCCTGATGGCAGGTGAAATATGTCCAACAACCTCAAGCATCTGCCACCATGCTTTTCCCTCCATGATGATCTGTGTCCCCTAGAAATGTCACCCTGTTCAACTTTTTTTTCCAAGTTTCTTCTGGTCAGGTATTCTGTTACAATTATGAGTAATGAGTACACAGACTTTATAAAACCTACTCTGTTAACATATTACAAACCTTAAGTGGAAGTAGACCTTCCAAGCACTTGGTGTCTGATAGGTAAGAGTCCAATAGAGTCAAATGTTCTCTTTGTACCATGTTCCCCACATAAACACTTGAAAATACTTCCTAACTGGCCATATTTTCCCTTTTTTTGGCAAAAACTCAAAACAAAAACAAAACAAAAAACCCATAGTTCTCTGGGTTTCCAATAAAACCAAGATGATTTTGCGTGGTTTTGTTTTAAGATTATCAACAAAACCTCTCCAAATTATGCAGCATCTATGCCAGCACACATTCCTTATGAAGGACAACTGTAGGAATAAATTATATGAGACTCACTGCCAGGACACAGAAGAGAACAGGAAAGCATAATTTTTTCCACTCTTTGAGAAAATTTTAAATATTTTTAGCATGCGCATGTGAATGTGAAATGGTGTGAAATGGTGGATTCCTTTACAAAATAACTTTCTACTCAATTAGATAATTTATTTATGAAAGGTGGATGTAACTACATTAGGTGATTGTTTAAAAAATAAGTATCTTTAATGAATCTAATAAATTACCAATTAGATGCTGCTGCTGCTGCTACTGATGATGATGATGATTAATGTTTTTGTACATCTCTTAGTAGATGCATGACATTGTTTTAAGCAATTGGTAATTGATGAGCAGTCTTAAAAGAGTGGCAGCATCTTCATTTTATATATGAAACTGAGACTCAGACATTTGTCTGAGCACAGACAGTTAAGTGATTGAACAATTTGAATTCAATAGTATGATTGCAGAAGCCGCATACATAACCACTGTGCTGCTTTTCTGGTCAGTGCTAATTCCTTTGCAGTAACATGTGATAGCTAAGTATAATACATGCACATACACTCACATATATATGCACAAGTATGCACATACTGTAATCTTCCAAAAATTAGTATTGATTAGTCACATTCACTAACATCACCTAGAAACCTTCTTCTGGACTACATATTCTAGTGTCAGTTCAAGAAAGTGATTATGAGCTGGGCGTGGTGGCACACGCCTTTAATCCCAGCACTTGGGAGGCAGAGGCAGGCGGATTGCTGTGAGTTCAAGGCCAGCCTGGTCTACAAAGCGAGTCCAGGACAGCCAAGGTTACACAGAGAAACCCTCTCTCGAAAAATCCAAAAACAAAAATTTAAAAAAAGAAAAGAAAGTGATTATGTCCATTGTTGTCTCCAGCGCGCTCCACAACAGAACTCTACAATTACTCTTGTAAAATGTAACTGTGATAAACACCTGAGACATCTATTCTTGGCTATTAACTTGGCTATATCTGAAATTAACTAAAATCCAAGCTTCTGAGCACACCTGTGAGGGATTTTTCTGGACTGGATCATTTGAGGTGGGAATTCTCACTCTAAACCTGGGCCACATCTTATGGTGGTAGCCTATATAAAGGTCATGGAATAAAAAAGTGCTTGCTCTTCTTCTAACTGGCCTGACTCTCATTGGCGAGTTAAGTCCTTCATTGATATTAGAGCTTACTTTTTTGAGATTCTAATGTATACTGAATACCAGCTGAGACATATAGCCTTATAAACCAAGCAGTTATTAGATTCTTGGAGACATTAGGAGAAAATGATTGCTGGTCTAGTAGGACTATAGTCTGTAAGCTACTCTAATAAATCCCATTACATATACATATACATACACACACACACACATACACACACACACACACACACACACACACACACACACACACATATATATATATATATATATATATATATATATATATATATATATAATTTCCTTTCCCAGACACCTTCAAATGAATCAAACAAGGAGGGAAGAGGAGTGAGAAATCAAAAATAGGGAGGGATAACTAAAACTAAGAGCCATTTGAGGTATTATGGAAACTTAATACAGCAGAAACTTCCTGAAATATACACATATATGAAGGGAACGTAAAATGATGGAGAAGACAGAGCCCCAACTCGATGTCTCTTGTCACCAAATAAAGCTTGTAGTACCCCCTTGCAAGTTGGAACATGTGTGCATGCCTTAGTGCTAACAAACACAGCAGCGACAACTTTGTGGGAAAACCTGGACCTCCTCATCCCTAGAGGCCACCGTACTGTTATTATGACAGATGGAATCCATTCAGGCTGCAGTTTCCCTTTCTCAAACTATGCATACAGTCAAAGCACTAGTCCCTAAACATGTCAGAAAGAGCCCACAAATACATTACCACTTAGTCCTTATACTTCTATGAAAAAAACAATGGTGGTGTTTATTCATATCCTAGTCCATGAGTAATTGAAAATCAAGTTCAGAGAAGTTGTAAGTGGCTGCCCTGTTATAAGTGAGGAATTTGTCTCCTTGACAAATTTGGAAGCCTGAAAAGATGCATCTATTTCTTTAACTCTCTTAACCTAGGTTGTAAGATGCTGTCTTTCCTTGATAATTTTGGAGGCCTGGAAAGATACATTTATTTTCAATTCTCTCAGCCTAGGTTCTAAGATACTGTCTTTCATGAAAGGCTTTCCTTTTTATTCTGGACTATATCAAAGCCAAAAATACTAAACTTTTATAAATTCTTATATCAACAGAAATGTAGCAATGCTTGACTGTGTGGTTACTCTTGCTGAAGAGGATGACTACATGTCCCAGGAAGTACCCCTGGTATCACTGCTGCTCTCTATGAACTCTTGGGTCAGTTAAAATGCATATCTGGTGGCATTTCTTACGGACATTTCTCTTTCATTGGTTGATAGCATGATTCTTTCTGAGCATTTAGATGTTAGAAATTTGCCATAGATTTTAACATATTTCTGAGTCCATTTCTATATTAATCCCTGAGGTTCCTCCTGAAGAGATACTGACTACCATTTGAAATATAGGAAGGAGAACAGAGTGAGGCTAAAGTCTGAGGTTTGCCACTTACTGCCTGGACTTACAGTGATGAGCTGCAGAAGTTTGATCCTTAATGTATAATCTGTTAGGATGAGATTAGATATTTCCCTTAGTTTACAGATATGTAAAAATGTCAGATTATGAACACAATGATGTACAGAGAGGAAAATAAATAAGCACATATTTCTTCATTCCCCCAGACACATTCAAATGGATCAAACAGTATGGAAAAGAAAGGGGGTGAGGGGGGGGAAATAGGGAGGGACAGATAAAACTAAGCTATTTGAGAGGTATTATAGAATCCTACCACAGCGGAAACTTCATGAAATACATACACATATAAAGATAACCTAAATGATTTTAAAAAACAGAGTCCTAACTGGACATCTCTTGTCAAAAAATGAAGCTTCTAATATGGGGATTGACCTACATCTAATTGGCCAGAGGGGATCTCATGGGGACACCCAATTTATTGCCAAAGCTACTTGTTGCTTTTCACAAACTGACAGTAAAACCCTGTTGCTGAAGACAATACCTACACAATCCACTGAACACAGAGAGGTTGGGCTGTTGTCTATCTATAGCCTTCAACCCTACAGACTAGTGTTCATAGTACTAGAAGGTACTTTTCATGCTACCAAAGGAAAGAGGTAAACACCAACTCACCTACAAACCTTTCTATATACAATAGTAATGCTATCTTGTGCAATAGTGGCATAACACCTGTAGGAGTAACCAACCAATATCTGATTTGACTTGAGGCTCACTCCATGAGATGGAACCCATACCGGCATTGCTTGGGTGGCCAAGAGTGAGACTAGACTGGCAGGGACTAGGATAAAACAAAATACTACTGTTCTGTTAAATGAGCATAGCAATAAATGACTCCTACTGACAGTTTGCTATTCTCATAGATCAGTACCTTGCTCAACCAACATCAAAGAAGCTTCCTCCTCCAGAAGACAGGAACAAGGAATAGAGAGAGTCACAGCCAGAAATTATGCAGAGAGAGACCTTCGAACACTCAGCCCTAAATGTGATATCTCCATCAAATCCCTTTCCTCAGCACTCATTAAACTGCAGAAGAGGAAGCAATGTGTAAGAGCAAGAAGAGGGTATGGAAGACACAAAGGAAACAAGACACAACAGGGCTGGTGCACATATAAACTCACAGGACCTGCACAAGTCTTCACCAAATGGAGTCTTAGAGTAAAAGGAGAAGTGAATACATGCCTTCAACTCTAACTTAGAAGCTACCTCCAACTGATAGCCTCCTACAAATGAAAGCTTAGTTTTCTCCAAGGGAGAATCACTGGGGAAACAAGCTATTCTTAAGGATACACCCCATGCCCAGAAGTAGATGGCCAACACAAATCAAGCTTAACAGTATATTTGGAGGATCTTTATTTCATAATATTGAGTCAGGGCATTTTTTTTAACCTTACAGGTCTTCTGATATCTTTTTCAATGTTTTTCTGTCAGAGATATAAGGACAAGTCATAGAGGCTTTGCTTGACAAAGTTCCAGAGACCTCAGACTGTCTAGCATGATTTATAGACATCCAGAATAGTTGTTGAGGCTTTGTTTGACAAAGTTCCAAAGATCTCCAGCTGATAACCATTGCCTTTAAATATTATAAACGGCCCAGGTGTTACTTTGCCTAAAAACTACTTTGAAATCTACTTTTTCTCCTGAAACTGTCTTTCTCTATTTATTTCTCAGCCCCAATTAAAATCACACTGGAAAACTTTTTCCCACAGAGCATGTTGAAAGAAGGCATCTGGCCAAAGGCTTGAGACAATGAGAGAATCTTGGCTTTGACCACTGTGAACAGTCAGGCAGAAACTACTTGAAACTGCTGTTAAGATCTTGACATAACAGTGCCTGGCTAGATACTGCTAGGTGTAGAAAAGTTTCTTTAGAATCTGTTTTGAGAGCAATAGAAGGTGAGCTTGGAACATCATGCTTTAAAGATTTTACAATAGAAGACCCCTTGGCAAGTTAGCCTAGACTTGGATAATGCACCTATTAGTTTGGGACTGGGAGTAAGTCAAGTTTTTTTTCTTTATTAGAGGACATTTAGTTCAAGCTATGTTGGTATGTCAATCATAAAAACGCAATGGCTTAAAGCCCAGGGCCATTTATGTTTATTTGAGGATATTGTGAATTGTAGTGTTATTTCCCCATTTTTCTCAGTCAGTTTATTATTTATATATAGAAAGCTACTTATTTTTGTGAGTTAATTTTGTATCCAGCTACTTTGCTGAAATTGTTCATCAGATATAGGCATTTCTTGGTGGAAATATAAGGTCACTTATGTATTCAATCATATTATCTGCAAATTTATTTTGACTTCTTCCTTTCCAATTTCTATCATCTTAATCTCTTCCAGTGTCTTATTACCCAGCTAAGACTTCAAGTACTAATAGCATAGAGAGAGTAGACAACCTTGTCTTGTTCTTAATTTTAGTGGAATTGCTTTAAGTTTCTCTCCATTTAAGTTGATATTGGCTATGGGCTTGCTGCAAACTGCCTTTGTGTTTAGGCATGTTCCTTTTATCCATAATATCTTCAAGAATTTTGTCATAAAGCAGTATTAGATTTTTGTAGAAGGCCTTTTCAGAAAACTTCTAAATAGATGTGTCGGGAGCCGCTCTCACCATTACAAGATGGCGCTGGTTTCCTGCTTCCGGGTTTTTCCCGGTAGCAAACAACCCTAGCGCGCATGTGCCAGCCTCTGCTTGGCCCGTATGCTAATTGAGGTGCACTTAAGTAACCAATGTGACCTTACAGCATACTCTCTCGTCTCATTCTTAACCTATCCTGGCTAGGGGTGTTGCCCTATCCCACTATATATTTAGCCTGCTCTCCCTGCTTTGGGGCCCTCGTCAATTCCTAAAAGAGCTGTAACAATAAACCGTGTGTCAGAAGAATCCTGCGTGTGGCGTTCTCCTTATCGGCGAGGCGGGCGCAACATAGATGATCATATGTTTCAGTTTGTTTATGTGGTGGATTGCATTTATTGATTTACATAAGTTGAACCATGCCTGTATCTGAGATGATGTCTCCTTAACTATGGCGGATAATATTATTGATGAGTTCATGGATTTGGTTTACATTTATTTTATTGAGAATTTTTACATCTATGTTCCTAAGGGAAAATGGTTTATAATTCTGTTGGGTATTTATTTAGTTTGGGTATGAGGGTAATTGTGGCTTCATAAAATGAATTTGGCAATGTTCCTTCTGTTTCAATTTTGTGGAATAATTTGGGGAATGTGGCAAGTAACTCTTCTTTCAAAGTCTGGTGAAAACTACCTGAACTTGGGTTTTATTTTTTGTTAGTAGACTTTTAACTACTGCTTCTATTTCACTAGGGGTTATGGGTCTGTTTAAATTGCTTATATGATCTTGATTTGACTTTGATAAGTTGTATGAATCAAGAAAATTATCTATTTCTTTTGGATTTTCCAATTTGGTGGCGTGTAGATTTTTAAAGTATATCCTTATGATTCTCTGGATTTCTTCAGTGTCTGTTGTTATGACTCCCTTTTCAACTCTAATTTTGTTGATTTGATATTCTCTCTGCATTTTAGTTAATTTGGACCAGGGTTTGTCAAATTTATTAATTTTCTCAAAGAACCTACTCTATTTTCACTGATTATTTTGTTTTTCATTATTATTTAATCACATTACATCCTGATCAAAGCTCCTCCCTCGTCTCCTCCCATTCGCACCCTCACATCCCTCCCATTCTTTTCTCTTCTCCTCAAAGAAAGGTGCCAACTCACCCTGGCACATCAAATGAAAGCTGGACTGAGTGCATCCTCTCCCACTGAGGCCAGATAAGACAGACCAGCTATGGGAAAGGGATTCAAAGGCAGGCAACAGAGTCAGAGACATCCCTTGGTCCAATTTTTAGTGGACCTACATGAAAAACAAGCTGTACATATTCTACATACATGAAGGGGGACTAGGTCTAGCCCATGCATCATCTTTGGCTGGTGGTTCAGTCTCTGTGAGGCCCCATGGGCCTAGGTTAGTTGCCTCTGTATGTCTTATTGTGGTGTCCTTGACCCCTCTGGTTCCCTCAATCCTTCCTCCCATTCTTCCACAAGACTCCCTGAGCTCCACCTATTGTTTGGCTGTGGATCTCTGCATGTTTCCTTCAACTGCTGGATGAAGCTTCTCTGAAGACAGTTATGCTAGGCTCCTGTCTGCATGCATAGCAGAGTCTCAAGAGCATCAGGGGTTGGCTGTCACCCATGGAGTGGGTCTCAAGTTGTGCCAGTCATTGGTTGGCTATTTCCTCAATCTCTGCTCCCTTTTTTATCCCTACACTTCTTATAGGCAAGGCAAATTTTGAGTCTAAGATTTAGTGGGTGGGTTGGTTTCACCTTCCTTCCGCTGGAAGTACTGCCTGGTTGCAAGAGGTAGCCATTTCAGGCTCCATATACTCTGCTGCTAGGATCTCAGCTAGGGTCATCCCCATAGACTTCTGGAAGCCTCCCTCATGCCACGGATGCTCCTCACCAATTTGGCTCTTTCTCCCAGTCCTCACCTCTGCTTCCCACACCTGATTTCCATCCCTGTTGCCCTCCCCTCACCCTCCCACCCAGTTCCCTGCCTCCACTACTTCTGCTATTTTGTTTACCCTCCTCCATGAGATTCAAGCATCCTCCCTCAGGCCCTTCTCGTTATTTAGCTTTTTTGGGTCTGTGGATTGTAGCCTAGTTATTCTCTACTTTATGACTAATATCCACTTACAAGTAAGTATATACCAAGCGTGCCTTTCTGTGTCTGGGTTACCTAATTCAGGATGATATTTTCTAGTTCCATCCATTTGGCTGCAAATTTCATGATGTTGTTGTTTTTAATAGCTGGGAAAATTCCATTGCATAAATGTACCACATTTTTTTTTATCCATTCTTCAGTTGAGGGACATCTAGGTTGTTTCAAGTTTCTGGCTATTATGAATAAAGCTGCCATGAAAATAGTTAAGTAACTGACCCTATAATATGGTGAAGCATCTTTGGGGTGTATATTCAAGAGAGGGATATCTGAGTCTTGAGATAAAACTATTCCCGATTTTCTGAAAAACCACCAAGTGGATTTCGAAAGTAGTTGTATAAGTTTGCACTCTCATCAGTAATGGAGGAGTGTTTCCCGTGATCCATATCCTCATCAACATGTACTGTAAGTTGAGTTTTTGATCTTAGCCATTTTGATGAGCATAATATGGAATCTAGGAATCATTTTGATTTGCATTTCCCCAATGACTAAAAATGTTGAACATTTCTTCAAGTGCTTCTTCACTATTAACAAATCCTCTGTTGAGAATCCTCAGTTCAGCTCTGTACCACAATTTTTAATTTGGTTATTTCATTTGTCATTGTTTATTGTCTTGAGTTATTTTTCAGATATTAGTCCTCTGTCAGACATCTATATAGGGTTGGCGAAGATCTTTTCCATTCTATTGCTTGCCAACAATGAACCAAGAACCATATAACAATGAAAAGAAAGTATCTTTAACAAATTATTCTGCTCTAATTGGATTTCTGTGTGTAGAAGAATGCTAATAGATCCCTACTTCTCACCCTGCACAAAACTTAAGTCCAAGTGGATCAAAAACTTCAACATAAAACCAGATATACTAAATCTAATAGATAAAGTGGGGAATAGCCTTGAATGCCTTGGTACAGGAGACAACTTTCTAAACAGAACACCAACAGATCAGGCGCCAAGATCAACAATTAATAAATGGGATGCCATGAAAATGAAAAGCTTCTGTAATGCAAAGGACACCATCAACAGGACAAAATGATTGTTTTGTTTGTTTATATTTTATTACCTTCAGCCTGGAGTTTGATTGTTTCTTGCTGTCTACTGTTTTGGATGTGATTTCTTCTACAACTTTCAGGTATGCTGTTCAATTTTAAGATATCTCTCCAGTTTTTTTGAATGTATGCACTTAGTGCTATGAACTTGCCTTTTACAGCAGCTTCATTGTCTCCCATAGGTGTGAGAATATTTTGTATTCATTTCCATTGGATTCTAGAGAGTCTTTAATTTCTTTCTTGACTCACTTTTTATCCAGTAGTGAGATGTCCATTCTCCATGAGTTTATAAGCTTTCTGTTGTTTCTGTTGTTGACATACAGTTTTAATCTGTGGTAGTCAAACAGGATGTAAGTTGTTAATTTTTGTAACTGTTGAGACCTATTTTTGTGCCTGAGTAAGTGGTCAATTTTGATTCAGGACTTACTACAGTAGTGTTTCTGGGCTCTAGTGGAGACATACTGTCTTGGCTGTTTGATTGTGTTTTTATGCTGATCTAAGTATCTGGGTTTGGGAAGATTACAGTTCTAGGCTCTACTATCTCATCTTGTCTAGGTCGAGTAGGTGTTTTGTTCTTTTGTTTCTGTTGCTCTCTCTCTGGTTCACAGGAGAACATAGCAGCTGTGTGTTGACTGCTATGGAATTCTTCTGGGATCCTGCAAGATATGGCCACTGAGGATTAAAGATAGAATGTGTTTCTAGGCACTGGGAGCTGACCCTTAGGAATAAGGATAGGGAAGGGGGCTGAAAGTTTCCACAGGAGTCAAAGCAGGATGCTCTTACCAGGATCTTCTTAGTCCCCTGAGAATGAGTGCAGAGTGTGGGGAGAGGCCACAATAGATAGACTGCTAAAGAGCTGGGGATGGACCTGGATGAGAGGAAGGAGAATGAAAATAGAAGCTTGCCTACATGATACACTGGCCTACATGCCTCTTTCGCAGGCTTGACTGCTGGATTCTCAGAGAATGCTTGCTAGTGTTGGGGGCTGGGATAATGGAGAAAGAAAGGTTGGAGAAGAAGATATGCTTGATCTGCTGGAGATGGGAGCAGAGAGGAAAGGGAAGTTGCACCAGGTGATCTGCTTTAGAATGCAGTTGAGACTGAAGGATTGGATTTGAAGGAGAGAAACAGGAAGATCCACAGTTAGGCTATCTGCCTCCCTGACCTGAGTAGCCTGTGGTTCCCAGGGGATGCCTGCTGGGGTTATGGGTTAATGGGTTGCTGGGATAATGAGAAGAGTTGAGGGAAATTTTGGAGGTAAAGATCTGTGCGATCCCTAGAGATTGGGGTGAGGACGGAGATGTGCAGCAGGTGGTCTGCTAAAGAGCCAGGGATGAGATTGAGGGGATGGATTTGGAGAGGAAGAAGTGAAGATGAGCAGTTAGCCTACCTATGTTCCTGGTCAAAATGGCCTGGATTCCCAGGGAGTCAAAAAAAAAATCTATTTTCAATGAAAAGTTTAAAAAAGTGTCTTGTGAGTGAACTAAAATCAGATACCACACTGGGGAAGGAAATAATTTTCAACTTCATCCTAGGAACTAAGAAATTTGCATTTTATGGAAGGGATTTAAATTCCATTGGAATAAAAAGATGTTCAAACAATCCCAAGCCCATGTTCCTGGGTCTGCTGCATACCACTGTACTTATCACCCATCGCAACAGAGAGCTGGGAGCTGGCTGTTCGTAAATACCTATGAGAATTTTGGCTAGCCAAGCAATGAGCAGAAAAGTAAAAATCCAAGCCACACTATGAAACTTTTACAGAACAATGGAAACGTGTCCTTCTGGGGAAAAAATGTTACTATAGAAAGAGCTCACAGAAAAGAGGAACTGTTGTTTCTTTTTTTTTTTTTTTTTTTCTAATGTAGGTAATTTATTTCTCTTTTCCCTTTATCATTATGTAGAAATTTTTAAAACTTTCTTACTCACTTCAAAGAAGGAAGTTTCATTTTCTGGGTGTTAATGCTGTGATTTTCTAAGAGTATTTTTATTTTCAATGTGCAAAATCAAATTCTTAACATTTGTGTCATGATATTTTCTCTCTGTCTTAGTAGACATAAAATACACACTTGAATTGAAAACTTTGTCTAAAATTCCTGAGTAATTTTTTCAAATGCTGAACAAAAATATGTAGTAGTATTTGAAATGCACTTATGTAATTGATAGTCTGCTGTTTTTGTTTGATTAAATTTGTTTTTAGGTAACTTTACCAATTTTACAAGGCATACTGACCACTCAATCCACCATCCCTGTCTGTCTAGCTTTTTTCATTCCACACAAATCTCTCTCACATATTTTGTTCTGTAACCCAGTGAGTTAAGCCAGGGTAAACTGAAAGTAGACACTGGAGCTATAATATTCCAACTTCTTTCCAGTCACTGAAGTTGTAATCTGGATGTTCAATATAAGCGTGGGTTTCTTTAAACTCCCATTTACATGAACTGTTGTTTCTTATTGGGTAATGTGGTCTTCAATCAAGATTTCCTGTTCATTATTTCCATTTCTCTCCTGAATACACATGTAGATAGTATAGATGACAGCAGATTTTTTTTTTCAGGACTTCTCATCAAATCCAAATGGAATTAGATGTTTGCATGGCTATTACTGGTCCTTCATGTATTTTTGTCTTTTATATAGTCATTTGGCCAATACTGACAGAGCCATAGAGTACTTGGGTAAATGGCCTGTAGGCATCACTTTTTCCAAACCTACTTTATTTGGGGTTCTATAATGCTTATATCTCCCTTCCAACCCACTACCCTAGATGGGAACGAAAAGAGGTTTATGGGAACAGGAGAAGTAGACCTTGTTGAATTCAGTTCCTGGTGTAGTCAGCAGAATTTCAGCAGACCAGCAATTCCACCAAAGTTGGTGCTGGAACCTGGAACAGCAGCTGGGACCTGAAGCCTCAACTGGAGCCCAAAGCCTTGAAGCCTTCGCTGGACCAGTTCTCTCTTGGATGGAACGTCTCAAAGTGGAGCGATGAATAGCCAAACAATACCAAAACCCAAAACACCCCCACCTCCTGTTTTGGGCATATATATAGTCTCCTCTCAGAGTCTGTACTAGGGTGTGTTTCAGCTGGCAAAACCAAGAGGTCATTTGACTTCTAAGTGGATTAACATCACTTATTCTCTCACAAGTCTGTTCCCCATCCCATACTTGGGATAAAAACAAAACAAAACACATTTACATCCAATACCTATCCCAAACTTGGGATCAAAACAAAAACATGTTTACATCCACTACAAAGGCCTAAAACCACTGACCAATTAGAAAAAGATGAATCAGTAATTTTACACACACAATCAGTAATTTTACACACACACACACACACACACACACACACACACACACGACCAGTTTATGGAATTGGAAATACAGAGATGAAGAAGGATGCCCATGACAGAAGAGCTCACACAGAATATATAAATCATGGGTCATTTCTTAGATATATATTAATTCTAGCCATTTTACGTTATCCATCGAACATTAATATGTAGCCTAAGTTCCTTAATTTCACAGACTCCAACTGTACTGCCTACTATACTGAGTCTCATGTTTAGCACTTTGAGGTCATCTAATATGGCAACATGTATTTTCTTATCTTTGTCAAACAAATGAGATAAGTTAACATATAATATTATGTGTGTTTTAGAGGTATAAGAACATGCCATAAGTGAGCATATCAATCATATTAATTAATGAACTGTCTCTATATAGTTAACACTTGTGTTGAGCTGTAAATTTTTTAGCAAATATTAGATAAGAGATTATTATCACCAGGCTGTACATTAATATAAAAAATGTACTCATCTTCCATGACTGAGACTTTATATCCTTTGATCACTATTACCCACTTCTTCTAATCTATGTCAATCACTCTCCTCTCCATTTGAGGCTTACTATTTTGGATTCCCATATGTGAGATTATGCAGTATTTTTCTGTTTTCTCAGCAACCATGAGGTCAGAAATGGCAAGGCTTCTTTGAAAACCAGAAATGGTAAAGGCTTAATACTATTTTCATTATATTTGTATTATATATATATATATATATATATATATATATATACACACACACATACATATATATACACTCTCAGATATATGTATATATATTTATGTATATCATACATATATAATTATATATGCATATTAATCTGCTGATAGACACATGTTGATTCCACCCACTTGCGATCGTAATGCAATGAGGAATATAGGAAAACAGAACTCTTTGTGATCCTGATTTATATGTGTGTGTGCGCATATATACATACATACAAATGTATGTAGTATGCCCACGTATGCATGTATGTATCTGAAGTGGGAACTGTTAGAGTATAAAGCAGTTTGGATATTTTGTGTTTTTAGATGATTCATATTTTTCACTGTTCTGACTTTTCATCTTCAGTTTTCTTTGCTATTGGAGCCTCCTTGTTTTGTACACTGTGTGTTGAGTGGATCAAACAATTTGTTGCAAAGCAGATTAATTTCAATAAACTATTTTTCTTCTGAAATGCTTAGTTTTGAGTTTCTCTTCCATTTTGAGTTGATTTCTGTAAGTAGAATAGGATCTAATTTTATTTTGTATCTCAGTTTAATACAGCTTGCCAAACTCTAATTTTCAAAGAGCTGATTCTCCATTTTCAATTCTTGACATCTTTGCTGAAGGCTAACCAATTCTGTGTGGTTTACTTTTGAGCTCTCCACTCTGCTGGTTTTTTTTTTTTTTTCAGTGTGTTTGATTTTGTGCCAGTGCATGGTGTTATAGTACAGCTTTCAAATGTAATTCAAATTCTGAAAGTGTAAGTACTGCCAGCCTTCTTCTGGTTCAATAGGTTTGGCTATTTGAAGACTTTAATGGTTCCATATGAACACTGTATTAAACATTGCCACTAGGATTGTGTGGAAGCCTTTCTGGCCACAGAGCTTGCTTAGCATGGCACAAACATTTAACAATGTAAATTCTTCCAAACCCTGAATTTATATGTCTTTGGATACCTATATTTAAACTAATCAATGACTCATACATTTCATGTAGGTTTTCATCTCTTTAATTTCTGCATATTTTATTCTTGTTACAAATGTAAGTGGTATTGCTTTTTAAATTTTCCTATTTACTTACACCATTGTGGTTCTAAAATGACACAGATTTTTATATATCAATTTTACAACATCATTGAACTTTTAATAGTTCCATCTTCCAGTTTCAGAAGACATCTTTACGATTTCCTATCTGTGGGATCATGTCATCTAAAACATAATTTTATATTTCACTCTAACATTGATCACTTCTACATTTTTACTAAGATTTCCAGGAGCAGGCTGATCCTAACAGATGGAGCAGGCATTTTGCCTCATTCCAAATCTTACAAGATGCTCTGTTTTCTCCTCTGGTTACATCATTGTTAAACTTCATGTCTTTTTTTTTTAATTTATTTATTTATTATTTATTTATTTATTTATTTATTTTTAATTAATTTATTCTTGTTACATCTCTATGGTTATCTCATCCCTTGTATCCTCCCATTCTCCCCTCCCTCCCATTTTCCCCTTATTCCCCTCCCCTATGACTGTTCCTCAGAGGGATTACCTCCCTCTGGATATGCTCATAGGGTATCAAGTCTCTTCTCAGTGACCTGCTGTCCTTCCTCTGAGTGCCACTAGGTCTCCCCCGCCAGGGGACATAGTCAAATGTGAGTCACCAGAGTACTTGAGAAAGTCAAATCCCTCTCTCCACTCAAGTGTGGAGACTGTCCTGTCCATGGGCTAGATCAGGGTAGGGGTTTAAATTTTACCGCCTGTATTGTCCTTGGCTAGCGCCTTAGTTTGAGCGGGACCCCTTGTCCCAAATCTGCCTATCATAATGTTCTACTTGTAGGTTTCTAGGACCCACTGGATCCTTCTACATTGCTATTCTCCCATTGTTCTCTCATCTAGAGTCCCAATAGGATGTCCTCCCCTCGGTCCCAGTTTCCTGGTAAGGGAAGGCTTTCATGGGACATGCTCATTGGGCTAGTATGCAGATATAAGTGAGTATATACCATTTGAGTCTTTCTGCTTCTGGGTTAACTCACTCATTATGATCATCTCTAGCTCAATCCATTTGTCCACAAATTTCGGGAATTCCTTGTTTTTAATAGCTGAGTAGTATTCCATAGTGTATATGTACCACAGTTTCTTTATCCATTCTTCTACTGAGGGACTCTTAGGCTGTTTCCATGATCTGGCTATTATGAATAAGGCTGCTATGAACATGGTTGAGCAAATTTTCTTGCTGTGTGCTGGTGCATCTTCTGGGTATATTCCAAGGAGTGGAATAGCTGGGTCTTGAGGAAGCCCTATTCCCAGTTTTCTGAGATAGCACCAGATAGATTTCCAAAGTGGTTGTACTAGTTTGCATTCCCACCAGCAATGAAGGAGTGTTCCTCTCTCCCCACATCCTCTCCAGCATGTGGTGTCACTTGAGTTTTTGATCTTAGCCATTCTGATGGGTGTAAGATGGAATCTCAGAGTTGTTTTGATTTGCAGTTCCCTGATGACTAAGGAGGTTGAGCATTTCTTTAAGTGTTTCTCAGCCATTTGATATTCTTCTGTTGAGAATTCTCTGTTTAGTTCCAAGCCCCATTTCTCAATTGGGTTATTTGGTTTGGTGGTGTTTAATTTCTTGAGTTCTTTATATATTTTGGATATTAGACCTTTGTCAGATGTAGGGTTGGTGAAGATTGAAGACT
This sequence comes from Acomys percivali, assembly GCA_907169655.1. Lineage (NCBI taxonomy): Eukaryota > Metazoa > Chordata > Mammalia > Rodentia > Muridae > Acomys > Acomys percivali. The sequence goes on along the minus strand of OU015754.1, from coordinate 49,105,163 downwards.
GTTTTAAATTGATCTCTTTATCACCACATATGTCTGAAAAATCAAACTTGAGTAAGAATTAATGACTTGAAATTATAACTAATAGAACCAGGGATTTTATTTCTTCATTGACTAACGCTTTTTCCCCCTTAACTTTCCTGAGATGTTGCTTTTTGTTTTGAGACAGGATCTCACTCTGTGGCCCAAATTGGCCTCAAACTCAGTGATCCTCCTATCCCTGCCTTTTAAAATTAAATAGAAAAAAAATACATCAAAGAGAAAAGTCTATTTTTCTTTCAAATGAAGTCCAACAATTATTTAGATTTATATGAAACACAGTAAATTTCTATTCATGATAAAAAATAGTATTAGTCCTCAAAGGCATTCTTCTACACACACGATACAGTATACAAACCCCACAACAATGGAGTAACGGACCATCCTTCCTCCCAGCGAACAGTGGACGGGCAGACAATCATCAGAGGTGTTACATGTGTAGGAATTTGTTCTCATCCTTCATAGAGATGCCAAAATGAACTCAAGCAAACGCCTTCCAGAATAGCAGCTTCTGCAGCTCCCTTTGGGACATGGCCTTCAGTAGTTCTCACCATGCCTAATGGCAGTCACAAGTATAGCAACGACTTATATTTATTGAGGTATTTTTATGAAAATAGAAATGTTTAATGCATTTTTTCCTTTTCTCTTTTCTTCTTTTTGAGACAAAGTCATATTATTGTGTAGTCCTGGATGGCCTGGTAGTCACAATATAGACCAGGCTGTCCTTGAACTTACAGCAATCCTCCTGCCTCTGTCTACTAAGTGCTGAGATTATAGTTGTGTCACCATATTTGGCCAAAAAGTAATTTTAAATGAATTAACTTATAGCTTTTTTCCCCTAAAGTAAAATACACCAATTTTCACTCAGGATATGGAATGTATGTGTACATGTTTGTGTGTGTTTGCTCATGTGTGCCAAGGCCTGAGGCCACCGCTCATTAAGTACCTTCCACAGTTACTATCCAGTTTATCTATTGTGTCATGGTGTTTGCACCACTGAAGCTCAAGCTCAGATTCAGCTGCATTCCTGGCCAGTGCACTTGAGGGCTCTTCCCTCCCCAGCACTGGGATTACAAAGGAGCACTGCTGCACTCAGCTCTTCCATGGATGCTGGGGATCTGCAGTCTGTCCTCCTGCTCATAGCAAGCATTCAACCAACTCATCTCTTCAATGCCCAGATGTGGGTTTTTAAAAGTTCATTATTCATGTTAATCTTTAGAAACATACTGCACAAACCATTATAATAAATAACCTATGTCAGGGAACTCAGTTTTTATATAATGCAGCATTTTGTTAGCCTGTGTCCAAACACATCACAGGATGCAATTTGGGAGTGTTGTATAAAGTAAGGAGTGGTGGTTACAATAACAAATGTTCTTAGAAAATTCTGAGATAACTCCCAAAATGTTTAGGGAATATCAGTTGTGCATCAGATTTTCTGCTGGATATTAAAGCACACCACAGCCATTAAAGGTTCTAACGTGCAGGGCTCCCTGTGTCTGTGGGAACCTATGCAAAGGTCAGCTTACAAGTGTTATTCCCACATCTGCAGCACCCTCCACTCCTAGCATCCTAGCAATGGGTCTCTGAGTGTGTGAGTGCATGTGTGTGTGTGGAGGTCAGACATATGTTCCCATACTCCATAGAGTGTTGGCTTTCATCAACAAGACATGCTTGGGGGCATACTCCACACTCTTCCTATGGCAACTGAGGAAACAAAGTGCAGAATTCAAGGGGCTTAGCTAGAAAATGGCAGAGATAAGATGGAAGCCTCACCCATGCTTTTACCAATAGTGTTTTTGAAATACCACACACTGCCAAACTGAAATGCTTTGACACATTTAAGAGTTCTATTATGACATTTCATAATGTATGTCATATTTTAATCTCAGATTTAAATGGAGTGTGAGTCAAGGATTTTTTTTTATCTTTTTACATCCAAAAAGTTGAATTAACAGTTGGTGGAGTCAACAGTCAATGAGAAAACATTGCCTTGTAGTCAACTCCTCAAGCTTCCGGCAGAGGTTCACTTCTCACTCCCATTTTACCTCGCTTTACTCTGGTAAAAATGGTAATCACTTTCTTTGTACTTACAAAGTGTCACTGACTTCATGAGAGTGGGGAGTGGGAGGAGACACATTTTATCAACCCACCAATAGGATTATGAATGCCTACTGAACAACACCTTCTGGATAATTTCATTGCTCCATGGTCCCCCCCTTAAAGTGTGGATGCTAGTTGCCTGGGTCATGTGATACCTATGAAAATACCAGAGGTAAATTTACAATATAATTCTTTTATTTTCATTTATTTATTTTTAGTTTCTACATGCTTACTAACACAGGCTGCTTTATGTATTCTGTTTGCATCAAAATGTATTTCCCTAGAAGAAAATATTGCAAATAATTCAATACTAAAATATTAGCTACATTTGGGGTCATTCATAGTCTGCTAGGGAACTAACTTAGCTGTCAGACATTCGGGTAACTCAGCGAGTCTTCCAGATAACAGTGAATGCTTGTGTAAGTTTTACAAGGAAAGCTCATTTTTAGGACCTAAGATATACAGTAGCCCCTTCTAAAGGAAAAAGGGTAGAAAATATTAGTTAAAACAGGTTTAAATTCTTGAAATTCATTTCTGCAGAGATCATCTTTTTGCTCATTACTGAGAACAGTGAGCTGATATTAGTTAAATATTACCCAGAAAAGATCACCAGCCAAGCAGGTGAAAAGAAAGTTAAAAGGAAATGAAAATGAAAGAACATTCCAGAAAGAACCTATTCTTTAGTTTGTTGATGGTAGTAGGAGCAAATGTGGCAGGACAGCCTCGTCATAAATTAGAGGTTGTAACTGAATCGTAGAGTTTTGACATTGGAAACAGCACATTCTTCTGTAATAAAGGCTTGACTCAGAGTTTACCATTTGAAGGAATATGCTGGTTCAAGTCTGTTACCCAGTGAACATCTGTTTTAAAGAAAGGCATACAAATATAGATCACATCAAACGCTTTCATTGAGAAGTTGACACGGATACAGTTTATAGTAGATGGTCTCAGAAGCTTTCCTGTGTATGAGAAACAGAACTACAGGCTTTTTTGTATAAGTTCCTGTACATCTTGTCCATGCTGTTCTCAAAGACAGGTCGGTGGGATTTCCCCTTAAAGGAGGCTGCTCTGTTGGGCCAGTATTCACCTTCATCCAAAGGGAGAGAGCCACGGGGCCGTTGAAAGGTGCTATGGGAAAAGATGAAAAAAGACTGCCTTTTAAAACAGGTTAAAACAACAGTAAAATGAAGTTAAAGGCACTAGTATGAGTTCAAATATTTACAGAGTACTTTATGTGTGATACTCTGTTGGGACTGTGAGAAATAAAATACATTGAGGCTTTTGCCTTTCTATAAAGGAAGACTTTCTATAAAGGAAAAACTAAACTGTTCATATGAAACTATGAGCATTAAAAAAAAAAAGCTGTGTTGGAATTAAAAGTAAAGTAAAACAGCATAGAACCCAGGCATAGGGGCACACACTTTAATCCCAGAATTTGAGAGGTAGAGGCAGGCAATCTCTGTGAGATTGAGGCCAGCGTGGTCGATATAGGGAGACCTTGTAGTAAAACAAAACAAAACAAAACAAAACAAAATAAAACAAACAACAAAACAGCAGAGATACTGTGATGCAGTCAATGTAAGAACAGAGTGTCTAAAGCCAAAATTCCTTGTACGCTCTGGAACCCTGGGTAATTAGCTTTTTAGTTTCAAGCTCCTTAATTACATTTTTACATAATTGTACAATTCAAGAGAATACATAGAAAGTGCATGGTATAGTATTTGGGATAAAGAAATGATTATATGCATTAAGTTAAACACTTCTATATGCTTATCAGCAATCTCACATTTGGAAGTGGGTAGACAGATAGAAATAATCCTTAGGAAAATCCAGGCCTAGTGATTCATTTCTGCAATCCCAGTGACTTAAAGATAGAAAATTGGGTCAAAGCCCCACCTCACTTATATATATAGCATTTTTACATAAAAATTCAAATACATAAAATATTTATATTTTCAAATCAAATCACACACACACATACACACACACACACACACACACACACACACACACTCACACAACGCCACCTCCATACAAGTTACAGAGGCCTCAGAGGCACCCAGAACAACATAGGCCATTGTTCTTGGATGCCCACCACAACAAGATAGTAAGATTCTGGACATCAATAAATCCACTTCAGCAGACTAGGGAACTTCTTCCTGCTGGTGCTATCCAGGCTGCTGGGGAGAAAAGACACCATGGTCTTGTTCAGCACTGGACACTGCATTCTACAATACCAACCTGCATGCAAAGGTGTGGCCATGGTGCAACTGTTTTCTGATCAGACAGGAGGCTCCCTCCATAGAAATAAGTTCATGACATGTACTGCATACCTTGTAAAAGTTCATATCCAGGGAGGCCACAGGCCCTAGGGGAAGCCTACTTTTGCTACAGAGGTGTTCTGCCAAACTACCTTCCAAATAGCTATGTTTTTACTCATTTCTGGCACTCTCAGCTTTGCCGAGGGAAGCTTCTTTTTCCAATGGCTAGTGGTTAGTGCAAAGTAAAAGCTGGTCAGAACACTGAGTATAAATAACTGTGAGCATTTAGCTGTGCTTGGTCATTTATGTCAACATCACCACCCCAACCCCTGCACCTACCCAAGGTTTTGTGAATAATGTCACAGATGTCAAGGCAGAAAGTAAGAGTTGGGAGCTCAGGGAGGAGAGCTGTGAAATGCTGATTTGGGGACATGATATGGCTGTCACACGTGTCACCTCACAGCAACAGTGAAAAGACTTGTACGAGATTAAGTCAGTGAAAATTCCAGCACATATTGGAGAGGGGGGCCTCAATGTTCCACCTTGTGCAGAGGAGCTCCTAGCAACTGAAGGCTGATGTTTTAGCGAGTCGCTCTCCTTTGGAGACATGGCTGTTGGTATGCTGCTCCTGCACCATGTATAGCAGCCCACAGCCATGTACTCATGGTCAGCATTAATAGAACTCAGAGAATTATTAACAAAAGGAAGATATAAAGTTGGAAGGAAAATGGGATGGGAGGTACGAAGAGAAAGTGGAAGGGGGTAAATGGGTGGATAGATACAACAAAAAATAAATTTAAAAAATAGATGAAAGTTTCAAAGAATAAATACAATATTGTTCAAAAATTTATTTTGTTAGTATAAGCTTCAAAAACACTGTTGCCAAGTCTCTTTGCTAGTATTTTGACACAATCACATTTCCATTTTTAGTTTTGTAAAAGGAAATAGTCTAGACAATTTAATTAAAATCTTTTCATATAAATTTTCTCCAGATATAATCCCTATTGTCACTGTAACACTATTTTGAACATTTGAGTCATATACAGGAAAACCATAGACAAATTCATTATGGAAAAATCTGCTTACATCTCTATTCTATGTAACTCGATCTGCTAGCCTATGTGCCCATCTTCTCTGTCCCTCACATTAGTTTGCTTGATTGTTTTCTGGCTGTTTGTCTTCTTTAATCCATGTGCTTGTTACTATTTCGCTAAATACAAACCTGTTTCTGCCTTACCATGGTCCTCAGTCATCACCTTTACTATATAATAAGGTACTAGTGCACTTCTGTGATTATATATTTTATTTAATACTAAGTACAGTGCAATAAACCTACTCAACTGAAGTTGCATTTACCTTTATAATTTAAATTTTGTATTTTTAAAAAATATATAAGTACTATATTTTTATCATTTCTTTGCCTTTTTCCTCCCTCCTCCAATTCTAAATTACATCATTACTCACCTCTCTAATGGTAAGTAGTTTAAAAAACTACTAATTTTTAAACCATGGTATGGGTTCTCACCAAATTTTTAATACTTTTCATAAAACACTGTATTTTCACATTGGATTTACTACTGCTTTGGTTCCATTAGACAATACATGCCTCAAGACTGCTTTCAAATTATTACCTTCCTGACTTTTAGTCAATAGATAAATGACAGAAACCCTTTTAGGATTAACTGTGAACTTGACAAGGCTCTGTGTAGCAGAGCTAAAGTGGCATTCTATCTGCCTTTATGGAATAAAACTGAATGTCATCAGCAGTAGAAACCACAAGAACACAAACTTGTGGCAACTAAACAACCCACTACTGAATGACAGTTGAGTCAAGGAAGAAATCAAGAAGGAAACTTAAAACTTCCTAGAATTAAATGAAAATGAAAACACACTGTACTCAAACCCATGGGACACAATAAAGGTAGTCCTAACAGGAGTTTATAGCACTAAGTGTCCTCATTTAAAAAAAAAAAAGGAGCGATCTCAACTTTAAAAACTTAATGATACACTTAAAGGCACAACAACCATATACAGGTAAGAAGAGGTAATCAAAATTACAGCTGAAATTATGAAACAGAAACAAAAACGACAAGTAATCAGTGAAATGGAGTTAGTTCTTTAAAATTTTAATGAGATACTTTTAGCCAAATTAACGAAGACACTAAAATAAATGGGTGAATTTCTAGATGCTTATGACTTACCACAGTTAAATCAAGATGGGGTGAATAATTTAAACATACTTATACCAATGAACTAGAAATGGGTAATTAGACATATTGCAACTAAAACATACCTCAGGGCCAGATGGACTCAGCATAAAATTCTACTAGACCATCAAAGAAAAACTAAAAAAAGTATACCTCAGATACCCTGATACCAAAACCACATGAAGACTAAACAGAAACGGAATTGCAGGTACATCTCTCTGATGAACACCGATACAAAATTATTCAATAAAGTATTTTTAGACTGAAGAATTCAAGGACCCATCTTCATGTCATCTACTCTGCTGAAATCTATTTCACGCCCCAAATCCACAGATGACTATAATCAATAAAAGTAATCCACCAAACAAACTCAGAAAATGCATGTTCATTAGATGCAAAAGTGCTTTTTAACAAAATTCAATACCCCTTCATGATAAAAGTCCTGGGGGATCTAGGAAAACAGGTGCACATCTCAACATAAGACAACATAGAAGCCAACATCATTCTAAACAAAAAAATCTGGAGCAAGACACAGATGTCTACTTTTTCTACTCCGACTCATTATAGTGCCTGAAGTATTAAATAAAGGGGGAGAAAAGGAGAATACAAAGAAAAATGAAGACAAAGTATCCCAATTTGCTAAGACTTTATATTAAAAACCCACCGAAAATCTTCTACAGACGAGAAATACATTCAACAAAGTCATAGGATACAAAAATCATACATACAAAACCTGTTGCTTTCCTATATGCCAACAAACGTGCTGAGAAATTATGGAAAATAATCCCATTCCTAATAGCCTCAAAATGAAAGACCTTGGAATAAATCTAATCAAGGAAGAAAAAGACTTGTACAACGAGAATTGTAAGACACCAAAGAAAGAAACTGATAAAGATACCAGAGGATGGAAAGACCTCCAATGCTTAAAGATTGGTAAGGTTAATATTGTAAAAATGAGCATACTCTCAAAATCAAGCTACAAATTCACTGCAAACTCCATCAAAACTCCAATGCAACTCCTCACAAAAAATTCTCAAAATTCATGTGAAAACACAAAGACTCAGGATTAACAAAACAATCCTGAACTATGAAAACACTGCAAGAGGCATCACCATGATGCCTAAGCATGGTACTGGCATAAAAACAGACACACTTATCAATGGAATAGAACTGCGGATCCAAATACAGAGCCACATTTTTAGAGCCACTTGAAGTTTGGCAAAGAGGCCAAATACAATATAGAAAAGACAGCTTCAGCAAATGGTCCCAGTCAAGCTTGATGTCTACTTGAAATCTCCTACTCTGCCTAAAGCAACTCCAAATGGGTCAAGAACATGAGCATGGGACCTAATACCTTGGACCACTGGGAAATAGATGTTCTTGAACTTCCAGGCACAGGAAAGGACTTTCTCACAAGAATGCCAATATTCATAAACAGTACAGTCACTAAGTGACAAATAGGATATCATACAATTTTTTTAAAACCCTATGTACAATAAAGGATACAACATTCCAGATATGATCACCTGAAGAGTAGGGGAAAAATTCTCACCAACTATATAACAGTTAGTGACTAAAACAATAACAAGAAAAAAAAACCCAATTTACAACAGGACCAAGGAATTAAGCAGAAGGGTCTCAAAATGGCTGAGAAATAAATGTGTGTTTGTTTTAATGGTCAACAGCAGGGAATGCAAATTAAAACTGCTTTGAGATTTTATCTTACCCCAGTCAGTACAAACAAGATTTTTAGAGGAAGGGGATGCAGGCTATCCAGATGAGACCCCCACCTGTCACAGGCCTAGGGGAGAGGAATAGGGCAGAAGAGAAAAGGAGGATAGGAACAGGATGATAAGAGCTAGGGGGTTCCAATCCAGATGTAATGTGGATAAATTATAATAAAATATCTGTAAAAGGACAACAAATGCAGGTATGGATGTTGGGAAAGGGAACACTTAATTCACTGCTCGTGAGGATACAAACTCTTCCAGCCACTGAGGAATTCAGTTGAAAATTTCTCAGACAGATGGAAATACACTGACTGTCTGATCCAGCTATCTGACTCCTTAAGAAATTCCCAAAGGACTCTATATCGTCCTACAGGGATGATGCTCATCCATATTCATTGCTGCCCTATTTGCAATAAAATGGAAACAGCTTTGATGATCATCAACTGGTGAATAGATAATACAAAATGCCATGCATATATACAATGGAATATTAAGTTGTAAAAGAAAATGAAATTGCTAAATTCACAAGTAAATGGATGCATGGAGCTAGAAATGAACATCTAGTATTCCTGACCCAGAAAGACAAAGGTTGCCTGTACTCGCTTATATATAAATGTTAGTTTTCAAACTTTAGATATATGTGTCTAAATTGGAGTACCTATATATGACAGAAAACAAGTAAGGGGTCATGGGAGCGGGGTTCTGGGTAATGGGGGTTGAAATTCTAGGGGATTGAAAGCACATGGCATGAACAGTGAAAGCTCAGTAATGATATGGGAAGTGTTAAATGAGGTAGGGTGGGAGAGGACTGAGAAATACAGGGAGGTATAACTCAGTTCTGAAGACCTTTGAAAATGACATATTGAGACCTGTTATTATAGATGCTTAGTAGACCCTACAACAAGGGGATGGGTGCCTCTCTCAGAAATCCAGTCTATCAGATAAAAAGCCCAGTGTTAGGCATGGATTACCCCTTTCTCAGTTTGTCCCACTCCCTGCCAATTCCCTCCTCAAAATCTTATAGGGTATTACTATCACTCTTGAGTATTTCGAAACTTAAGGGCAAGACCCAATTGCCACAGATATCATAGACCTGAGCTCCAGAGCATGGAGAAATCAAGCTAGCACTAACCAGAACAATCTCATCCTTATAGGTTTCATAGTAGAGCTGGAAGCTCTAGCATTAGCTGTAGAGCGGGAAGGCTCTGTGCACACAACTCTGTGAGAACAAGAAAACCAACGGTCTTGCTCAGCTAGGAGCTGCAGTAAGGACTGGCCTGGCAAGGTATGACCACTCATGTTACAGTTGCACAAATGAACGTTATGGGAGAAGCCAACCACTTTCTGATTGAATTTAAAACTCTCCAAGATTGGACTCGTATCTGGCACTATCGATTGGGCCATAACCTATGGCTAAACAGGTCATATTCCCTAGCAGAGAGCTGAGTGCCATTACTCTTCTGAATGGACATAGTAATCAGCTGTCCTTTAAGTTCCTATCTTTATACATATAGATTAGTGTATTTTCAACCCCCACCAGGAAAACTTTTTTCAGTAGCTAGAGGAGAATACCGAGGTTCACAACTGGTCAACATGCACAGAATAAGACTGTGGAGTGCTCAGCTCTAAATGGGACATCTGTATCATCTGTTTAACACCTCTTTCCAAGGCTTAGGTATCACTGTGGAAAAGAAGCAGATTCTAAGATCCAGACGTAGTAGGTAGTAGGTAAACATCTAAAGGTAACAGAATTTGCCAGACATGACACACCCATCACACAGGAACTCACAGCAGCTGTGACAGTCTGACACTTGCACCAGGACAACCAAAATCCCAGCATGGATGAGTGGTGCTCACAAAGTCCCATCCATAGCTCAAGAGCTACTGGCAACTTGTGGTTGTTGGAAAGGGTATGGCCCTGAGAGGCTAAACGTGCTCCATTAGATGACCCTCCATCCACGAACATACAGATTATCGTAAGAGAACTCAGTGGATTTATAAAACAGAGTACATACCATTTGGAAGGAAAAGCAGAGGTGAAGGAATAGTGAATGGGAGAAAAGGGAATAAGTGTGTTTGTTTCTTCAAAACAAATTATATATATATATATATATATATACATATGTACATATATGTGTGTATATATATATATATATATATATATATATAAACAAGTAAAAGTCTGAATTATAAAATACCGAAGACCTCATTGAGCACAATGAGCCTTAATATGAAGTGTATAGAGAGGTGCAAACATAAACATCAGAATCCCAAGCACAGATTATTTATCTCCAGATATTCTAGAATCCCCTATAAATTGTGAACAACTGAATTAATTTTTTAATTGCTGTGAATTACTGAATTCAAAATGTAAGGCACTGAAAATCATATCATAGAAATGGGCTTTTAAAACAACTTCACTTCTTATTTTATCAATAATATGCTCAGCACATGTTCACAAATCGTTCAGTAAATCCCTGCTGCATGTTATAAATACTGCATCAACTGGCTTCAAAGAAGGGATGATATTATTGTAGTCTATGTGGCACTTATTTCCAACAATGCGTGACTATTTACTTGAATAGACAGCTCTTTATTGAACTGTGACATTGCTATGCAGAAAAAATACACAAAAGGACAGAGGCAGAGATAAAAGAACTAATCAATTTCAACTATTAATAAAGTATAGATGACAAACTACATACATGTTTTATTGACGCCTACAGTATATGAATAAAAGAGAAATATTTTAGGCAATTTGGAATGGATTAGGAAGCAAAAGGGTTATTGATGATTAATTTAGAAAACAAACATGAACCATTTGAGGCTTGGGTAGTTGTGGTTTTTGATTTTTTGTTTTGCTAGTTCAAATGAAGATCAAGCTTACAGCTCTCTACACAGCTAATGACTCAGTTCTCATAAACTGTCTTCAAATGATAAAATAAGCATCAGTACATATATACACATGTATACATAATACACATATTTACATAAAATGGATACACCAAGCAAACAATAGTAATTCTAAGAAGCAGCTAGGTGGTTACATGTGGTTTGAATGAGAGATGTCCTCTATACTGTCCAGCACTGGACACTTGGCCGCAGTGGGTGCTGTGTGGGGTTTGGGTGGTGCAAGCTGACTGAACGCAGGATGTTGCTGAGGGCAGGCTTTGTGAGTATAGTACATCTACTTCCACTCCTCTCTCTCTGCGGCATGCTTGAGGTTGAGGGTGTGAACACTCAGCTTCCTGCTTCAGCTGCCATGCCTGCCTGTTGTTGCCACGCTTTCCCACCATGATGACTCTTATCTCTCTGGAACCATAAGCCCAAATAAATTGTTTCTTCTGTAAGATGCCCTCATTACCTTGTTTTATCACAAGAACAGAAAAGTGATACATAAGTAACAAAATATAATGTACTACTTATACTTAAAGAAGCAGAACTGAGAAAGATTTTAAGATGCTGGTAAGCTTAGCACTTTAAAGTTGTAACAGTCGCGTTTGTATGATTACAGGTATTTTAGATAGTAAGATATGGGCTTTTTGTCATAAAACTCAATAAATAGTTTCTATCAAGTAAAAATCACAGTGAATAAAACATGCAGAAAAGTCCTGAGCATGCTCTATATGCTCTAGACAATGGATGGATGGAGCGATGGATGGATGGTAGGAGGGAAGGAAAAGACTTAGTCCGAGGCTTTAGATCAGATAACAAGGAGAGGTTATATTATGGTCTGATAACATTGCTTTAGAAATGCTATTCAAAAGTGAATCTTATAAACCATTGTACGTATCAATAAGACTTAGAAATGCTTCCCAAGCCTTAATATGCACCAGAGTCACTGTCATAGTTCAGGCTGTTGGGCCACTGCCCAGGTTCCCAGTAGAATACACCTCAGGCGGAGTCCTTAGACTTTGGATCTTTAAGAGGGGATATAAATGTTTCTAATATGAACCACACTTTGGGAAGCATTCGAAGGCATAGTACTCTTAAACATAGTAAGTACAGGGAGAAAATGCTATGTTGCCATCTCCTATCACCTTTCAGCATTAGTCAAAAGTTGGCTCATAAGGATACACTAAAGACTAGTTACTTATAAGTCAATTATTTTTCTTCCTTAAGGAAAGAATTCACAAAATGACTTTCTAACAAGAAAAGCTTTCATGACTTGCTCTGAGAAGGTGCCTACCTCTCAGTCCCACTTAACAGGAAGCATGGGAATTGAAGATAAACTAAAACAGCACTCTGATACCTGAGGAGGAGCTTCCAGGGCAAATATTCGAAACAATCCTGTAAAAGATTCTGAAGGCCTGACTGACCCAATCTTTGGCCCAAGAATGAACATAAATGAAGGACACCAAAAATGAGCACAGAATTTAACCATTGAGCCATTTCTCCAGTCAAGTTAAATCTTTCATTACTGAAGCTTTTTAATTTTGTTTAATTTTGCTTACTTAGAGTTTCTGACTAAAAAGGTTCCTTCCTCTCAGGTGACTCTAGTTTGCACCAAGTTGGCAAAATACTAGTTGGTATAGCAATCTAGAGAAGAGTGTTTGAAGAAAGAACAACAAAGGAGAAAAGGCTCTGCATAAATTGTGTGCTTTGAACCTGTTTTTTTCCTCTTTTGACTGTTTTACTTACAAATCTACCTACAATAAGAGGTCCAGGCTACCTCTTGATTGTTAGGTAATGACTTTTGGAATTGGAGATCACACTCATATACCACGCCCTCCATGTTCATAGAGGTTCCAGCCAAGCTTACCACGGAAAAGATCAGAGATTTTGGTGCAAATTCCAGATAGGAAGAAATTAATTCCACTTCATAGAGAATAGTCCCTAAAAAATGTCATAATGAAAAACTCATAAAGTACTCTGCAACTCTGCTTTTCCAGTCCCCAGATCCATTCTGGGGGCAGAAAACAGATACAGCTGTGCTCTTGTATTTGTTATTCCAGCACTGCGAAGGCAGAGGCAGAAGGGTCTATGGGACCTCTCGGCTAGGTAGTGCACCTGCATTGGCGAACTCCAGATTCAGTGAGAATCTGACTGCAATCAGTGATTGCAACTACCCATGATTCATAGTTTTTAATTTTGCATCTTATGGCCATTTGAACAGAACTTTAAAAATAAAATTTGCTAGTATAACCTTTCAAAAATATTTTCATTACTAATATACCTGAAATTTTAGAACAGATTTCTTTCTTACATTATTTTGAAAAGAGTAACTTGTCTAAAATTATGGAAACAATTTTTAGTTTAGGATAAATGTATGATGAAACATATGGATTTGCTGACTAGTCAAATAAATCCTAAATGTATCATCATGAGTTGGCCATTTGTATGAGTGTATGAATGTGAGTGCATGTGTGTGTATGAGTGTGAGCATACATGTGCAAATGGACGAGCATGTGTGTGTTGAGGCAGAAGTCAATGTCTGCTGTCCTTCTCAGTTGTTCTCCACCTTATTTGGAGACAAGGCTTCTCACTGAATCTGGAGTTCGCCAATGCAGGTGCACTACCTAGCCGAGAGGTCCCATAGACCCTTCTGCCTCTGCCTTCGCAGTGCTGAGATAACAAATACAAGAGCACAGCTGTATCTGTTTTCTGCCCCCAGAATGGATCTGGGGACTGGAAAAGCAGGTTGTTTCCAGTGCACCGCAAGCTCTTTACTGAGACATCTCCCTACCTTTCGAAGTGTTTTTATTTTAAAACAACAACAAAACCTTCAGTAATGAAAAGATTTAGCTGAGCTGGAGAGCTGGCTCAGTGGTTAAGGGTGCCTACTGCTCTCGCAGAGGACCCACGTTTAGACCCCAACACCATTGTTGGGCGGATCACAGCCATCTCTAACTCTAGCTTCACAGAGGTCCCATGTCTCCAGACTCTACAGGCATGTGCACTCACACACATATCCACATACAGACATGCACACCTGTCATTAGAAAAATAAAATTAAAATCTAGAAGAGAGAGAAATGTGTTATTTTTATGCTAGCTATGAGAAAGATCTCCATATACAAAAGCAAGTCCATACCTGTATTCAGGGTCACTGTCATAGGCAGAGTCTCTATATAGAAGACCTCTTTTCATTTCCAGTTCCTCATCTTTCTCTGGGTCTCTCTCATCCTGAAAAATTAAAAGATTTTGATTAAATTTGCATCCCTTCCAGCATGGTGGCTACAATTCTGCGGAAAATGCCCCTCTTGTCCCACTGAATCAAGCGCTTGGATATCCGAGGAAAGAAACTGTTGTGAATGCTTTATTTCTCAGTAACATTTTAAAAGTTATTTCTCTTGTTTTTAGATAATCCTCCCACATATCCCTCATCATTTCCCCTTCTCCATATATGTATAAGTATATATATTAAATATAACCTCAATCTGTATAATGTTACTTGTATACATGCTTTCAAAAGAGCACATTATTTTTATTCTAACTGGGTTGTACTGGTTAGTAAAGACTAGGCATTCAGAAGATACTTTTTGAACAGTGAAAAAGTGGTAGTGGGTGTATCAAAATATGGGCGTTAATAAAGCCATACATATTTTTATATAAACTCCAAAAATATTATTCTTGTACTGGTTAGTAAACTATGCATTCAGAAAATAGTTTATGAACAGTGAAAAAATGGTAGTGGATGTATCAAAATATGCAAGTTAATAAAGCCATACATATTTTTATATAAACTCCAAAAATATTATTCTTGCCTTCTGAGGCATAAATACTAATACTTGAGAAAATTACATACATGCAAGCATGCACCCGTGATTTACAGAAAAGATTTACTGATGATAGGTCAAAATGATAAATAAGAAAAAAAAAACTGAGATGTGAGTTAGTTGGCATAAACACACAAAGCCAGTGTGCCCATTCTTAACTTCTTCTAGATAGTAGGGCATTGGAAATAAGGTCATCTGATCTAGTTTTGCAAGTGTAATTGTCACAGTCAGTTCACAAGTGTGTTTCCTATAATTTCATATTAAGTAATATTCTAACCTTAGCCATCACCTCTCACTCCTTTGACAACATGAACAGAAGTAAAAAGAGCAGGTAATGGAAACACACAAGGAATAGCATTGACAGAGAAATGGTCCATCCACTTCAGGTAAGAAAAGACAATTATTGCCAAAACACCAGTGACTAATAAACAATCAAGTTAATCCTTTTTGAAAATACACGTATAATTTTAGTTGTGAAGACTTTTAGGTTTTTATCATTATGAATAATTCCATATGTTTCTATTGGTAATTTACTTTTTATCATTTTCTTCTACTATTAAAAGAGTTAAATTAGCTTCCTTTTAGTTAGTGCCTAAGTAAGTATTTAATCATCAATTTTCAAACTTCCCACTAGGGCTTTTTCTTGCTTGTCACGTAGCCAGGTGACAAAGACTGGCAAATGAAAAAATAAGTGGAGGGGCTGTACTAAGGGGGTTGAGAACACGTTGCTCACACCACTCACACAGAACACTGCCCATCTGGATCAAGTGTGGCATGGCGGGGAATTCTGGCCCTAGAGACAAATCAGACTGCAATACAACATGGTTTCCTTCTAGTTTTCAGACTACAAATAGGAATATTCATCTCATGTATATACAAACAAGCCAGAAGGATCTGACTAGAAAGAGTGCTCAGAAAGACCATGTACAGATACAGCACCTGTTACTGAGACTGGTGAAGGGAGCCAGGCATACAACAGTTACTTTTAAATTTTACCATGTATGGCCCTTGTTAGATCTCTAATCTACAGAAATATAAGATGATCAATTTGAGCCAATAAAGTTATAAATAATATATGGTATCAATAGAAAAAGCACAAAGAGACAAATCCCCCTCATAAAAACATACACAAATTCCTTGGGGTTAGGTAGGATAATTTACAATAGCTACTTCTGTTGCAAACTAGGAAAGCTGGAAAAATAGACACCATTTAAGACATTGGGAGCAAAACCAATGATGATTACAGATGTTCAGCTATCAGAGAGGCAATCCTTTTAAAAGTGGGCTTACAGAGTGCATCTCTTTTTCCTGAAGCATTTAAAATATATCCAGAACTATATCTAAACATTAAACACAAGCAATGCACCTGGAGCCAGGCCACCCCTCACTGCTAAGAAAAAGTAAAAATGACAAAGATGCAAATACAAACATATTTGAAAAACTGAATTTTAGGAGATATGCACTTTAAAGTATTACTTGTGATTAATAGGATAAGAAAATTGGTGGGAAGTTGGACAACTGGACATACATTTTAAGAATTTCAGAAATGAGTCCATGAAGATTTTAAAAAAAAGATTTAAAATTAAAAACATAGTCAATGAAATAAGCAATTTAATAGGTAGGTGTAACAGCACACTAGAATCAGTAGAAATTCAAAATTAATTTAGTTTCAAATTAAGTTGCCATAATAAAAGCAAGCTGACTGATAACTGCAAAGAGTCCAGGGCTCAAGAGATGGCTCAGCTGTTGAGAGCACTGGCTACTCTTTCAGAGGACCCAAGTTCAGTTCCTAGGACCCACAGGTGGCTTAGAAGTCTGAAAGTCCAGTTCCTCAGATTTAACACCCATTCTGGACTCAGCAATAACCAGGCACGCAATGGTATACAGACAAATACGAAGGTAAAACAGTCATTTATACAAATAATATTGAAACTTTAAAAAGAGAGTTCAAGAAACTTGTGAGACAGAATCAAACGATCTAAAAATATAGTCCAATGTCCAAAAGTAAGAAATGATGCTTCTTGGCCATTCGAGATTCCTCTGTTGAGAATTCTCTGTTTAGCTCTGTGACCCATTTACTTTGGAACTCTTCTAGTCATGCTTGCAGACAGAAGGGGCTAGAATTCTAAATAAGCCCTGACTGAGCATGCTGATCTGGGTTAGCAATTAACCTCACACTTTTACAACATGGATAAGAAAATCAAGAATTCAGAATCAGAAGGCATCTCTCTAATCCAAAATTAAAAATGCTTCAAGATTCAAATTATCTGACTGTCAACAAAGACTTCACAAATGGGTCAAGATTTTAAAAGTTCTTAAATTGTTTTATATAGTAATCTTTAGGTGTTAGGTATATTTAGAAGTATGTAAAACGGAAATGAAGTTCTGTTAAGTTCACCTCATCTTTTCCCTGTCCTCTGCTTTTTCTTGTTTCTTCTTTCCCTTTCTCCATATATATGTACATATCTTTATACATATTAATGTATACACACATACGTAAACACTATTTTCAACATATACATCCAAATTCCCTGTCCCCCCAATAAGTCCTTCTTAGTTACATTTCAAACTAGTGTGTGTACATCAAAGGACATACACAATACTGTGTACAATAGTACATGTGCATTAGCCTCAAATAATAAATACAGTGGATTAACTGTAGCATCCTTTGTGAAAGGTCAGTTCTCACTCCTGTTGTTGTGCCCATAAATAGCATGTAAATGAATGAACATATCTAGATTGTGGAGCATAATTTGCTGAATCTATTTGCAAAGAAAAAAGGGAAGACATGCATGTTACTACACACACAGTGATCTGGTAAAGAAACCAGACATAAAATCAGTATGTAATTTTGAATATTCAAAACGATAGCAAACTAAGCTAAATACTGACATGTATTAGAATACTGTGTTGCCTAGTGAAAAGAAGGCCCATGAGGCATTACACGGGATAACTGGGGGTCCCAGTGAGGCTGCAGCTGACACAGATGCTGTTTTACACATTATACACACTTTGTTAGAATTCATTCTCTTACACAAAGGAGTAAAACACATAATAATGAGGTAAAAAATTTAAAACTACCCAATAGCAGCACCAAAAATCCATGGCAAACACATACAATGAAATGACAAGACATGTTAGCAAGACACCTTAGTTAATAAAGAAGGCTGGTGTCACCACCTGTGAAGGAAAATGTGGTATTGGGGGAGACGTTGCATCCACCTGATAACTTCAAAAGTCTCAGAAGCTCAGTGTACCAACTTAAGCCACCCAAAGCAGATGTTTTCAACTCCTCCAGTGGTGAGCACAGAGTTACAGGAAATTCCACAGGAGCTAGAGACACCTGGGATCTATTAACTCGCAAAACTAATGGTCAGAGTTGCCTTTTTTCATAAAACCACGCAGTAAAATAACACCTGGGAACAGATCCAAATTAAACTGAAAAAAAAAAAGAAAGGAAATTAAAATTCTATGCAAATGGGAAGAGAAAGAAAACACGATATCCCGGAAACTCCACTGTGCACTTTGGGAGAAAAAAATATTTAAAAGAAAAAGTATTATCAAGCCATACATTTTATAAATCACACTAAATTATATTTTGTTTCTAAAAAGTACTGATAAAAATGTTAAGACAAAAATATCTCATCAAATAATTTCAAAACAACAAGCCACACATAGAGAAAGAAAACTCACTAGTCAGGCTTGGGGGTGTTAAAAGACAAAATCTGGTATGTTAGAAGTATGGAAGAAGAGGTTGGTTACAGGATCAAGCAAAATGGCAGTTCAGAAATAAGCTTTATTAGGAGGGAGGGCAACCATGGACACCACGGTCAGTCCTGGAGGTGTGGGAGCATTAAAAATGCATACGTTATTTTATAGACAACATGAAATTTTTTATTTAATTAATTTATTCAGATTACATGTCTATTGTTATTCCATGCCTTGTATCCTCTCATTCCTCCCTCCTGCTTTCACCCTATTCCCTCCTATCGCTGTGACTGAGGGGGACCTCCTCCCCCGCTATATGTGCATGTGCTATCAAGTCTCATTTGGTAGCCTGCTATCCTTCCTCTGAGTGCCATCAGGCCTCCCCACCAATGGGGACGTGGTCAAATATGGGGCACTAGAAATCATGTCAGAGTCAGTCCCTGCTCTCCACTCAACTGTAGAGAATGTCCTGTCCATTGGCTAGATCTGAGTGGGGGTTTCATGTTTACTGCATGTATTGTCCTTGGCTGGTGCAGTAGTTTGAGCAGAACTCCTGGGCCCAGATCCGACCATCATGTTCTTCTTGTAGGTTTCTAGGACCCTCTGGATCCTTCTATTTCCTCATTCTCCCATACTTCTCTCACCTAGAGTCCCAATAAGATGTCCTCATATCTAACATGATGAGATCTTAAAGGGAAGGAGAGGCTTGGCACTTACAGAACACCTTGCTGCTCTTCTAGCCGACTCGGGTTTGAATCCCAGCACCTACACAGTGGCTCACAACTGTCTCTAACTCCAGTTCCAGTCGATCCAATACACACTTCTGGCATCTAAGGGCATCAGGCATGTGCACAGAATTGTATGCAAGCAAAACACCCATGAATGTAAACAAAACAACAACAAACCAAGACAAGGACCAAAACCTGGAAATAGCTTCATTAAGAGGAATAATTTAAAGTAAAAGAAAGACAGATGCTGTGGACAGAAAGACAGGAGTAATCCTAGTGTAGTAACTTTAATGAAATGCCCCAAAACAAAGAAAAGTATCTTTTATAACCTTTCATAGGAATGTGACTTAATCTAGGGTAGCCTACATAACAAGGAGAATAGAGGAACCAGGTACTAGGCAAGACTGGGTAAGCAGGTGCAAAAACGACAGTACAGTAGGGCTTCTTAAGCTTCTGACCCAGAGAGATGGGGGAAGAGGCTTTAGAAAAGCTATTCCTGCATTGTCTTCATGCTATGAGATCTGGACAGGTAGTAACCATCATCTTAAAGGGGCAAACCTCAGCAACCATGGCTGATGCCACTGCAAAAGCCCAGCGTGTTTTCAGGGAGACTTGAGTCTACGATGATGGTGGAAGAGAAGGAGAAAATAAAAATGAATTTGGGCCTTCCCACCCAACAAGGCATTCTGTACCTAGGTGGCCATGCGTGTCACTATGGATTCCCTTCTGAGATTTTCCAAAAACAATCTGAGAAAGATATTTCCCCCACATCCAGCAGGAGACAGTCTCTTAGTGACACATATGTCACCCTCCCAAACAAATGACGTTCTCTGTGTGATAAAAGAGCTTTAAAAACCCAAATTTTGCTTCTTAGTAAAACTTGATAAAATATTTCAGTATGCACTGTGCATGAGTTGACCTATGAAGCCTGCACCCTCCCCTTGGCATTTGCAGCTCCTCAGCTCTTGGTGCCTACTCTGTTTTGGCATCTCTGTGCTCTGCATGGTGCTTGTTTGTTTTTCTTTCTCTCATTAAGGATCTTCTCTCCCTTCTTTGCAAGGCCCTTTATAGGCATTAGCTCCTGTTTTGAAGGCACAGGATTAGCAGACAATTCTGTGGCTCTTCTGCTGATTTGCTCTTTACCTTGGCTTTCTCTCTTTTTAATAATTTGTTTTATATGCTCATAGGGTATCAAGTCTCTTCTTGGTAACAGTCACAGGGGAGGGGAGTAAGGGGAAAATGGGAGGGAGGGAGGAATGGGAGGATATAAGGGATGGGAAAACAAGTGAGATATAATATGAACAAATTAATAAGATATATTTTTAAAAATGGAAAAAATTGTTTTATGTGTATGCATGTTTTGCCTATGTGATGAATTTTTAATATATTTATGTAAGTATGTGTGTGTATGTATGTATGTATGCTATGTGTGTCTGGTGCCTTTACAGGCTAAAAGAGGTGTTGGATTCCCCTGGAACAGGAGTTATGAGTAGTTGTGAGCCATAGTAGGGGATGGAAACTGAACCTAGGTCATCCTCTGGGGCAACAAGTAGTCTTAGCCACTAAGCCACTCTCCAGGGCTGGGCTTATCTCTCAGCTTCTCCTTCCAGCTTTCTGTGGGCATAGTGGGGAGGGGCACCAGCCCTGAATGTAGAATCAGAGGCAATGGCAGGATCTGTCCATCTGTGGATCAACACACTTCTTCGCAGTGCTGGACTCTAGAGGGTCTGTGAGTTTATGGAGCACTGGAAGTACCCCCCGCCCAGCTAGTTAGGAGGTGCATGATCTTAATCATTAATTAGATGCTTGTTACATAGTTATCCTTCTAAGCATGCTACATATACTAATATATAAACAATTTTGACACCTATGAAAAAAAGTATAGAAATGTATTTGACAAAAGTATGGTTCCAAACCATGAATAAAATATCACTTAGTTTAGTGCCTGGCATAACTTTATGGAAAATAAATGAATTCCAACTAAACACAGATTTCAATTTCAAACTATCAAATCTAAACTACATTATTTCCTGACAAATCACACATCCTTTCTTTTCTCCATCACATTATTTTGGTACATGTCTTTCCAAACTCTTATTCTTAGCCTAAACCAACTTCCCACTCACTGTTACCAAGTTAATTGTCTTATCAAATAAAATAAATAATAAATAAATAAATAAACAATAAAACACCTAGTAGGTCGGCACCATGTCTCTATATTCACACTGACATATTTTTGAACATGCACACACACATCTATGGCTCGCGTATGTTTAAGCTTGACAACATCTCTGTGCTTAGGCGTTTGAAGATGTACTTAGCAATCATCACTGTAGAAAGCAGAGGTTAAGATCGAGGATGTTACCTGGATGCAGATCTTGGTTAAAAGCATCTCCAGTGGCTATGTACCTTATACATGCCACAACATTTTCTGAATGTCAGCTTCCTTGTCTTTGAAATACTACTTAATTTACAAGATTATTGCAAGGAAAAAGTAGACTAATGTGTGCATAGTCCCTAGCCTCTAATGAATGTTACTATTCCTATATGCCAATTTCAGTTTTTCTCTGAAAGAACAATAAGCCATGCATATGCTTTGCATTCATATACTTAATTGCATGCTGTAGCACACTGGGTTTTTTGTTTTGTTTTGTCTTTTACTGTTTCATATTCATTCAGTGGTTTATTAAAACACTGTGTAGGTTCCTTATGGGGACACAGTTACTCAGGGAGGGGGATGCTATATAAATGAACACAGGCAGGAAATGCTAGCTAATTATAAGTTTGTGCTCTGCTGCTGGATTGTATTGAAATTAGTGTCTAGCATAAGCCAACATGAGCAGCATTATCAATAAGAGGCAAATACAAACTTAAGTTTTAAAAGTGGAGTGAAAGTCTCCTACTTCTGAACAGGATGGAATAGACTGATTACATTAATTCTTCTGCTATTTTAAATCACCAGAAAGCTGCTCAAACAACTGTAACTGTGTTGACAAGACCTTCCAGAGGAGATAACCCCAAAGTTGTGAGATAAGGGGCCACCTGGCTTTCTCCTGCGAGCATCTGTGGATCTTTAGCACAGAACAAATGCCAAGGCCCTGTGCTTTGTTCAGCAGGTATATTGCTGGAGGACAGACAAATCAGCAGGGGTTTGGTAATCCCCAATGCTATATAGACAAAAATTAAAGTTCTAATCATCAAGTTCCAATGATACTCTCTTGGTGCAAAGCTGGGCTTGCTGCCCCCTGCACGATGAGCACTGGAACCTGCAGAGTGAGGGAAGGCACTAAAGCAGAAATCCCGCCCAAACAGAAGGACGTGTGATCCATGCAGAGCCAGCAAAAATTATACCCAGAGCCTGGGAGGGGAAGGAAACCTGGAATCACACCAACTCTTGTTAAAATTGAGAGGGCTGAAATAAAACTCTCAAGAATGTTTTACCTTTTAAATTTTGAAATACAATTATAAATATACAGGAAAGTTACAAACATGGGACAGAACAAACACAGAAACACTCCTTTTATTGAGGGTCTCTTAATGTGAACATCTGACATAAGCGTGGTACAATCAGGAAGAAAAAGACTCTCTCATTGGTACAATACACGGCTGCCAACTGTATTTGGATCCAAGTCTTCTCAACAATGCCCTTGTACTGACACAGGTTCAGTACAGAAGACTTAAGTCTCCTCTAATCTGTGACCACTTACTTGCTAATTTGGAGGACTTTGTATTTTATGATTTTGCTTATGTGCCTAGCCTTTAGTGGTTGAGCCATATCTCCAGCCCAGTGCTTGTATGCTTTAAGGACATCACAGAGATGAACCCTTCACATCACAAGGCACCAAAGAGAACATGATAATCACTTGTGATGTGGCTTTGACTAGCCTCTACTCCTCTTCCCCACCACACATGGGTCTTCATATCAAATCCAGGCCCTGCCAAAAATACTTTTAACCAGACAAAGACTAGTTTTCTACCAGTAACTTCCATTAGGCAAACATATAAAATTTATAAGGTCCAATTTAATTTGGTTTTGTCTGCTATAGGTTGTCTCATTTCAATTTAAACTGTCTACATTTTCTTCTATGCCTTCCTTTGAAGGTCTTATAATACATAAGGTCTCTTGGTCTGTTGTGAATTAGGGACTGAGAGAATTTTGTTGTTGCTGCTGCTGCTGGGTTGTTTTGTTTTGCTTTCCTACAGAACCATTTGTTTACAAGACAAAAATACAAAGTGTTGGCTAGGGAGATGGTTGAGTCAATGAATTGCCTACATTGAAAACCAGAGGACACGAGTTTAACCCCAGCACCAATGTAAGCAATGCCAGGAGTGACTGTATATTTACAATCTCGACACCGGGAAGCAGAGACAGCACTCCCTGGGATTCTGCTTAATTGACTTTGCACCCTTTTCACTTATCAGCTACAGTGTTTGTGTAAGTCAGTCTGTGGAGTCCCCATTCCACTCACTGGATATGTCTGCAGCTTAGTGAATACTAAAGTGTCCTCAACAGAATCAACTGCTACAGGTGGATGGAGAGGCCTCCAGCTTTTTTCTTTTCAGAATAATTTCTATTGGCAGGGGATAGCTGTTGGGAAATAGAGAAGCATTTTTTAAAAGATGTAGCCACTGGTAGGTATCCCACGCTTCAGTGCTAAGTACAGATAAAAGTGGACTACGTGAGGATTTTTAAAAACATTTAGGCATAGATATGAGGTTGTAATGACTTGTGTTGGACATATGTGGGAGGAGTTAGAGGGAGACACACGAGATACACATACACACATACAATATTTCATTGTATACATTGTAGGAAATTCTTTACATTTTTAATTTTTTTCATTAGGTTATTTATTCACTGCATGCACATATGCCTGTACATATATGTGTACAGGGATCTGGTTGTCAGGCTCGGCATCAAGCACCTGTACTTGCTGAGGCGTCTCATTGATGCTTGTCTTGATTTTGGAAGCTCCTTTGTTTTTCTCTCTGTCTTTTAGAATCTGCTTGCCAACATTCAGTTTTTAAAACTATGCTAGGGTTTTAATCAAGACAACATCAAAAGGTAGCTGGCGAGGTGACTCAATAGGTAAAAGCACTTGCTTCTCTCACAAAGGGCCTCAGTTTCTAGTTCCCAAACATTGGCTTTCAAACATCCATAACTACAGTTCTGGGAAATTCAGTGCCTGCTTCTGCTCTTCGTGGGCAGCAGGCACAAACATGATATAAATATATATGTTTAGGCAAGACAGTCTTATTTATAAAACAAAAATATTGTTAAAGATAACATCAAATAATCTAGCGACATAGCTCACTGGTGGAGCATTAACCTAATATGTACATGGCTCTGGTTTTCCTTTTCGGCACCAAAAAGAAGTTAAATTATGACATCATGGAATCTAAAGCTCACCAAAGCTTCAAATCCGAATCCTCCATTCTGCTGGCCTGGCACATTTCTCCTTTCACTATTCTTCTTTCATTCATGTTGGCCCTTCATAGTATGCACAACCTACATATATTCTGCTAGGACTGTATTTAAACACTTCAATTTTATACTGATGGAAATACTTTGGATTCCAGTTTAAGAATCTCAATTTCTCACTGCTCATACATAATGAGGAATAGGAAAAATATGAGGCTAAAACAGATAATTGTTATTTTATGAGCAATAATAACTTATGTTTTATACAGAGAGAAATAAAATACATGATAATAAACATACAAAAAGTTTACATGCCTCAATACTATTAGAAAAGTGATCAAAGAAATAATTTGTCATGTATATATGTTGGAAAAATAGGCCAAGTAATAACAGAATAGTTTTTATAATAGAATAATTAAAATAGCAAAAAGGAAAGGCAGATTATAAATCTTAAATCTAAACAAATGCTACAATAACCTTCGTTAAAAGGCTAGATTTTTATTTTTGTAAGAGAAAACTATTATGACTTGAAAGATACAAGCTATGACAAGTAATTGTTTAAAATAATGAATGAAATTTACAAACCTAATACAAAAATATTACACTGTTATGGCTCCAAGTTACCATGAATGCAAATGCATGGTTACCTTATCTCAGAAAACATTATGTCCTGCTCTTCCCAACCTGCTCTTCTTTCTTTTGTGTATCCCTCACATTGAAAAGGTGTGTCTCTGTATTTTCAATTGATAATTCTGTGCCTGAAGTGAGCCAAATGCTGGCAGGATTTAGAATGTCACTCTACGACCCATCACTGGTTTTCTAGGTTTTCTACTTGTAAATGCTTGCTCTTCCTCACCTGCCAAAGAACGACCCATAAGAGATGGATATTTTACTCCTGATTGGTTCAGACTAGTATGTGACTTTTTGTGTAATAAAGAGCTGACAGGGCAGAGCGGGAAGCAGGAGGTAGGGAACTTCTGGGCAGGCAGGATGCAAGTGGACTCAAGGAGGGGCCCAGAAAGGAGGGAGGCAAGAGGAAGGCTGAATGGCGCTGTAAGCAGACAGTGAGAACCACAGGGGGAGACAGGATGACAGAGAAGCCGAGGTTAAGTTAGCTAGCAAGCTCAAAGACTCCCCCAGCAAAAGGCCAACGGTTTTAAATTATATAAAGTCTCTGTGTCTTTATTAATTAAACCACTAACAAGATCTGCAAAAGCCCAGCAATAGAGGTCTTACACACATCCCTTACCACCACAGTCTACCTATAAAATCAAATGCACCTTCACCAAATGCACAAGAGTTTCCACATTATGAAAACCTCTTTATTGTTATTACAAAGTAACCATTTAGATTTTATAAGATAATAAGGACTAAAACTGCTTATAGGTCCGATGACCAATGTTAAAACTCTAGTATGTTAAATGATTAGTGATGTTTAGTATGTTAAATGTTTACTGTTAATTGTTAAATATTTAGTAATTGTTATGACATAATTATGACTAAAATGCTTATAGTTCAGATGTCTTAGGACTCGAAGATGGCTCAGGCAGTAAAGGCACTTGCTTCCAGCCCTGACGACCTGATTTTAATCCTCAGGACAAATATGGTGCAAATAGAGAACTGACAGATTGATTCAGTCAAGCTTATTCTCTGACCTTCACATGTGTCATAAAACACAAACACAAACACACACACACACACACACACAGAGTAAATAAATGTAATAAAATACATTAAAGTCATGAACAAAAGGCTCTGGCCAAGCAGGAAGTTGGTTATGTTGCTTGTAGAAACCCCACAGATTCCTTCAGAGAATTTGTTTTCCTTCCCCATAACTAAGAATCACAACCTGAAAGCACCTTAGCTGGTTTGGGGAGCCTATTAAAAAGCCTTTAATAAAAAGAAAATTTTAGAAACTAACACATATATGTCTTGCATGCGCATGAGCATGAGCATGAGCATGAGCCTGATGGGATTTTAATACGTCTTTTACCCGGTCATGGATCTCGTCACAGTTTGGAGATGAACACCAATCAGAGTGGAATCTGTGGGCACAAAGGAAAGCAACTGTTAAAGAGAGAAAAACAATAACAATTAAAAAATTTTCCTAACTTTTATAGGCATAAAATAATTTCTTTGTTTGGCCAAATATGAGGAGAAAGAACTTATATATACACTCATTCTCAACTACAGTATTAATTTTCTACAATGTCTAAACATAGTCTTAATAATTAATTTTGACATGTATTTGGGAGACTAAACCTACATATCTTATCACTTTAATGATTTTGACACATCACTCTTTAGCACATATCTATATATAAAGATGTAAAATTTCATATCAGAAAAATAATTCCATGTACCATGTCTTTAAAATTAGTACTTATTCTCAAATAATTTAATATACTCTGAAAATATATGTGGAAAAAACAAGAAGCTACACATACAACTCACCAACTTTATGAATTAAGCAAATTGTATATAAGAAATTAAAATACTTAGAATCTACTCACATTTCCATTCTTTCAGAATAGAAAATAGTCCCTTCTCAACAAAGGTGATGTCACCTCTCTATCCACTATGAGGATTATATTTTTTAAAAGAATGAAATATTAAAATATTGATGAGAAAAGTATGAATTTAATTAGAGTCTGTATTTTGGGATTTAAAATGTCAGAGAAGAAATAAAGTATCTATTTCTCTTCATTCTGCTCTTTAATTCAAAATTGACATTCATATAATTAAGCTATTTTATTTTATTTTATTCAAGTAATCATGAAAATTTCCAAATCCCATTAATAATAATGCATATATTTTAAGTATTGTTGATAATTCCCCTATAAAGAAATTAGAAGTATATACATAGATTACTTAAATTTGGCCTCTTTTTGTTCTCAGATTGTTCTTACAAAGTTAGAATATTACATTAACATACAAAGTACAGATTATTAAAGAGGTAAATGGCTTTAAGGATCTACTTTAAAGGACATAATCAATAGATAATCAGTTTAATAGATAACCTCAAACTAAATCTCTCACATGGATAAAAGGAAGATTAGCTGCACCTATGCAGGTGGCTTGGTGGAACAATTGCCTCATCATATGAAACCCAGTGTGGAATTCTGAGATGCAACTGTGCAGCTCCAGGGCTTCCCCAATGGCACTATGAATAGGTCCACTAGTCTGTGCTGTCGTATAGGAAATGCTTGCCTCACATACTTTAATATGATTTACAAAAGAAAAAGAAACACTTGAACAGGATATCAAAGGGTACCAATCCCCTTTTAATTAGATTATGCTAATATTCAAGCCTAATTTTAGTAACATTGTAAAGTTATTATAAACTAATCTGGATTAATAATATTAATATTTATACTTAGAAATGTGCTTTTGAAATACTTATAATCAAAATTGAAACCATTGTGTGGCACGGCAATTTCTGAATGTATTTTTTAAATAGGTGAAAAGAAAAGAGTACCTTCACTAAAATAAGAATTCATTGGCTAAAACTGCCAAAGTTTTTTAGTTTATTTAAAACATAATTAAAAGGTTACCATTTTCAATCTTAGAGAAGTCATAAGTTTCATGAATACCTATACATATAAACTTCTGTAGCTATGGCTCTGACATACATACAATTACTAGACAAAACTTCCGATGTTTCCTGGAATATACAATATACATTTACATCAGTTTAAACTGTATCAAGACTTCAATGAATTCTGTAAACCCTTGCAAATATATTAGTAATGCCCTAGAAACACCAAACCTGAGACTGCAATCCATTTAAAGAGGGCTGCTGAGTCCTGAAAGGAATAAGACGTCTTTGCTCCTAGCAATATGAGTTGAATACTCAGAGTGTGTCCTTCCTTATAAATTAATTGCATTATAATAGAGGTCCTACACTCTCTTGGGAAAAAACTTCTGCTTACCACAAACAATACATTAATAAAACTTTAACTTATTTTGGTAAGTTCAAACTAGTTCACCATATATTTTTAAGTATACCTTACTTTCAACCAATCAATAGTAAAACAGGCAATGTCAAATATTAAGAATGCTCACATTATTTTAGCAAAAAGCTTAAGCACATCTATTCAGCAGGAAATACAGTATCCTAACCCTCCCGAAGCCAACTCAGGGGTATCAGCAAAGTTTAGGCCAGCCTGGTCGACATAGCAATTTCCAGGTCAGCTGGGGTTACAGAGTGAAACCAGGTCTCATAAAACTAGAGGGGAGGAGGTGGAAGAAAGAGAATGTAAATAGTAATATTTACTCTTAAGATATTTCTTCCACTGAAATATAATTGAAAAGCTAATTTTAGCTATACTCTATAAAGAATTTACAGACAGTCAAATTGTATACGCAGATAAAATAACTGAGGTCTCTTCTCAATTGATACTGTGCTATTCCAGTACATTTAGAATTGGAGATTGTTACAAAATATATTTAAAAAATTAAAAAGACACAAAACAATATTCACAAAGGCAATATAAGTAAAAGCATTCTTGAAAAGGTATATATATACATGACAAGTGTCAGAACAAAACCACAATAACATACACTTCTTATAGAAGGTTTAGCAGATACAGTCACTGTGTTTAAATATCTGAGCAAATGCAGAAATAAAGCCCCTGATAGTGAGATTAAAGTTATCAGACTTCTTCAGAAACCCCCCTTTCAAGAGCATCTAAGAAACTTCTAAAGTGAAGGGGTGTGTGTGTGTGTATGTATGTGTGTGTATGCACGTACCACATGGGAGCTCTCCTTTAACACAGTGCATGATTCTTTTTTTTTTAAATTTAAATAATAATACTATTTATTTATTTATTTTTATTTTATTTTTTTATTAATTTATTCTTGTTACATCTCTATGGTTATCCCATCCCTTGTATCCTCCCATTCTCCCCTCCCTCCCATTTTCCCCTTATTCCCCTCCCCTATGACTGTTCCTCAGAGGGATTACCTCCCTCTGTATATGCTCATAGGGTATCAAGTCTCTTCTCGGTGAACACAGTGCAAGATTCTAATGACCTAGAAATGGTATCAAACAAAATTTTATATCTCACTCCACAAATGGTCAAAGTGCAGAAGACAGGTGATGGCAAGGTGCCCAGCTCCAATTGGCACATCTACAACATAACCCCTACACTTAAGGCTCAGGAACTATGACAGAAGAGGGAGTGAAAAGGTACTAAAAGTCAGAGGACAAGCACGCCTACTACAAGATAGTGTATCTAGCAATGAAAAGGATGATGCACTCATTTAATCTCAACAACATGGTTCCCCAAACAAGACTTATACAATTACAGTTCTGAGTGACATGCTGAAATGGATGGGAAGACTTTCCCATGGCTCCAACCCCTAGAAGAAGAGCTACAGGAAATCCGTGGCCACTAGCGGGAGGAAGAATCAGATTTCTCCAGGGATGATACCCTGATAGGTCACACAATCCCAAGTGGTCATCCCTAAGCACATGTATATACAACCAACACAAAATGCATTTAGTAGGGAGATAATGTATATATGTATACATTCATAAGTGTGTAACAATAATGATCATAGAAGAGGTCATGAATTTAAGAGCAGGAGAGCAGTTGTAGGGAGGGAGGAGAGGGGAATGATGTAAATATAGCACTAAGCATAAAATTTTCAAAAACCAATTTTAAATTAAATTAACAGTATTCTGTATCTCAGCATCAAGTAGCCAGCATCACAAGCACACTCACATTCTCTCCCTACCCCCTCCCTCACTCTAAATGCATACAAAGCTTATGACGAAACAGATAAGCCTATCTGCTCAGAACAGGATGTTTTAATACAGCAGCCATAAGCTTGCTCAAAGTAGCTATTTTCAGCTGGACTACTGCTAGAGTCTCTCCAGCTAATTAAGCCTTTGTTAATTACATCTGGTGAATGAACATGCCTTAAGAATTTAGTGGCTACTTTTTTATGCCACCTGTAAAAATGGAATGTGAGAGACAAGGCATTACAAGAATATTTCTCCAGTTTCAATTTCTCTGTAAAAGTTTTTAAAATAACCTGGATTATTTAATGGGATAAGAATAGTTTTATATAAAATGGTGGATTTTCCCATGCCCACATATAACCAGCCCTCTGACCGGGGATATAAGCATTCCTAGAGTGAGAGCTTAACCCCTCCTGTGATTTAGATTCCCCTGGGTTGCTGGCAGGAGATAAATGAGGCCAGATGCCACACCACAATGCATGCTTCACCATTGAGACTAATTCAACGTAGACTATCTGTATACGTATGGTAAACCAATTATAGTAAACCACATGGGCCTACTAAAACAACCTATCACACATTCAGTCAGATTCTCATCTTTAAGAAATGACATTAATTAGGAACAGAGAACCATATATGGTTAATAAACTCACTTCCAGTA
Source organism: Acomys percivali (assembly GCA_907169655.1). Taxonomy (NCBI): domain Eukaryota; kingdom Metazoa; phylum Chordata; class Mammalia; order Rodentia; family Muridae; genus Acomys; species Acomys percivali. Next base: position 49,073,840 of record OU015754.1, on the reverse strand, counting down.
AATTGTGCCAGGGAGATAAATATCAACACAATAAATAATATTTTCCTAACAAAAAATTTAAGCATTAAAATCAAATTTTAATTTTATAAATAATCAATTCATATGAATGTACTGTTTTCTGCTTCTAGTTCTGAGTATTCAAAGTAGGAAAGATATAGCCCAGGCTGGCCTTGAACTCATGATCTTCCTGATCAAAAACAAAAGATGAGGAAAAACAGAAACTACACTTACCTTTCCCTGAGAGAGGCTCTATTTAGCACAGGGCTTGGACAATGCTTTGGTACTGTTGAGGGTGCTGAATGGACGAGTAAGGTCCTTGCAGAATGCTGGGGCTTGTTACATGTCCTTGGGCTCAAATATTCTTCACACCTCTCAAAGGGATCCTCGAAGTCTCTCCCATGTGGTGACCTGATAACCTGTTTATTTAAAAAATGTGTGAATTTATCTGTATATATATATACATACGTGTGTATATATACATATACATACTATATAAAATTGTACAATGTATTTTTACTTATTTCTTTTATTTTTGGAAATTGTAATTATATCATCTTTCTACCTATTTCCTCCCTCCAAATGTTCTATATACCACCTACCTTGCTCGCCTTCAAATACATGGCCTCATTTTCATCAACTGCTATTTCTAAATACATGAAAACACCTTGCTCAGTCTGTTGACCACTGGCTAACCAACTTGTGTGTATTTCCTTGGTAAAACTATTTCTCCTACTCTGAGCATTATTTGGTTGCCTATAGTTCGTTGTGTATGGTTGAGGTCTCCTGCTTTCCCCCAATCCACATAAGCATATCTACTGTTGTTCTTGTACAGGACATGTTTAGGTAGTCACAGCATGATACAATTTCATTAACTCAGACCATTTTTAGTAGGGCTGGGACAAGTATCTATATTGGTGTATATAAAATAAAGAACACATATGACTAACCCACTGATTGCTTAGTATAGCTACTGTGGAACTTGTCCTCTAGTAGCAGAATTCTACTAAGCAGGAATAGCTTTAAGACATTAAACAGATAACATGATACATAAGTCGAATAAGAAGCACTGCATCAGAGGAAGTAGAACAAGAAATGCCGCCGTAGGAAGCAGATGGAAAGGAGCTATTTTAAAAGGAGCGGTCAGAAGGGACTTCACAATAAGGAGAACACTACGAGAACACTCTGACGATACAATGGCCGTGTTAGGGAGTCTGCCCAAGTGTCCATTAACGGTTGGATGCTCAATAAAGACAATGTGGTATATATACATAATAAGAGTTTTATTAAGACATAAGAACACAAAAGTACATCATTTGAAGATAAGTGGATGCAACGTGAGTTTGTTGAATTCAACAACTCTAATAATGTGTAACACATTAAGGGAAAAACATATACCTAAGTGAAATAGGAGGACCCAGAACACTTGCATACATTTGGGTTAATTTTGTGAAGAACTAAGGCCTACTTTCATTCCACATGACCTTCTCCTGATTTTTTCAAGGAACTTTTGGCCAGTAACACAAGGCTGTAAAATAGTAAACGCCTTCAGTACTTATCACAGAACTTCCCATAAGGCTCAGTCATCAAAATAATACTGATTCTTCTCTTTGTGTGAGCATGCAATTCCTTTCTCAAAACAGATGACCCCTTTCCTTCACTGTTCACCTTTTTAAAAGATTTATTTATTTATTATAATGTATACAGTATTCTGCCTACATGTACACCTGCATACCAGAAGAGGGCATCAGATCTCATTATATATGGTTGTGAGCCACCATGTGGTTGCTGGGGATTGAACTCATGACCTTTGGAAGAACAGTCAGTACTCTTAACTGCTGAGCCATCTCTCCAACCCCTACTATTCACCTCTTATGACTTGCTAAGTGGCTAGCCTCAGTGTCTATTAACCCTAAGCTTTTATATAGAAACTTTACCAGTTAGATTCACATATTGAGTCTTCCATTAAAATATTCATGACTCCAAACCCTACAAATATCAACTCATAACCTTTGATTTCAGAGACACTATGGCCAAGGTGGCGGCCTCTCTTTCTGCATTATACCCTAAAAAGTTTCTCTTGAGATCAATAGAGCATATAAACTGGGACAGACAGCTGGTGAATTAGCTATTGACAACCCTGGCACACTAAAGTCTACAATGCAAAGATCTTAGATCCAGAGAAAACCCTCAATTCAGTAACAGCCCTTCCCTCTAAGATACTCTAAAATCCCTTCAGCCTCCCTTCTCAGGAGTCTCTCTAGCTGTTATGGTGAAATAACTCTTGTAGTGGGTTTGTTAAACTAAGTTCAAAGCAAAGTTCAGTCTTCCAGGATACTAGATCCTCTTAGTGATATTTTCATGTGTTCATTAGACTTGAAAACTATGGTAAGGAATTGCTAATAGTTCTACATTGTATCTCTCTGGTATTTTCATCTAAGTTTTTGGAGTGTTTCATCTAAGTGAACAACTATAAATTGCTAAATTCATCTTTGAGCCAGGCCCAAGGAATTAGAGCTTTAGCTGTTCTCTTTGCAGTAGCGCCTTAGGATACTTCTCAGATTAAGGCTTCTAGGTTTGTGTTTTGGAATCTGCTGTTTGTTAGCTTGCTTGCTGCAGAGGTGACCTGCCTCCTGAATAGCTCACCTCTGACCTTTTAGAATCATAGATTAAATTCCTAAGTTTGAAAAACCAATAATCTGAATGAATCCCCAAATAGTTAGCCAACACTGATAAACTTTCCTGCACTTGTTTCAGTTTGGTACATGCTCCTTCCAACCAGATTTAAATGCTTCATATGTAATAAGGTTTTTATGCTGTGGGCTATTTACTTAACAATAATCTCCAAATTGTCTGCTCATTTTAAATGATATAATTTCACCAATGATTCATTAGAACCACAGACCCCAAGGTCTTCAAGATGCTGCACCAATTCTTGATCATGTCAAATCTTTTAGCTTTTAACTGTTATATTCTCTTACATGCTGTGTAAATGTCCATGTAATAAAGGATTAACCCTCAGAAAGGCTCCACCAGAAGTTGGTAGAACCATTAAGGGCGGGGTCTACTAGGTGGTTTTAGGAGACTGTAGAATCCAGTGCACCTTGCTCATGCACCCGGCACCCCTGAGGGAAGTTGGTTTGCTTTGCCACATGCTTTCACCATGATATGGCCCCTCATCAAAGCACAGGGCCAATGAACTGTAAACTAGAGCTAAAACTCTGAGTCAGAACCCTTTATAAAAATAAGTAATTACCTCAGGTCTCTGTTACCATAATCAAAGGTGGATCTTTGAGAGATGGTTCAGAGGTTACAGCACTTGTTGCTCTTGCAGAGGACTCAACTTTGGTTCCCAGCACCCACGTGGTGGTTTACAAAAATCCTTAACTCAAATTCCATGCTATCTTATGCCCTCTTCTGACCTTCATGAGCACAAAGCATACAAATGGTATACATGCAGGTAAAACACATCAAATAAAATAAAATCTTTAAAATGTTTATACTAACGAAAAGGTGATGAGCAGAATCGTTGATATTTATTATGGTCTGAATACACACTGAATCTGTGAATATCCACATTACTATGAAATACCAAGAAGAGTGGAGGTGACTTCTAGTTCTGTTACATTTTTGTTTCCATCGTGGTAATTTCAGTCACAAAAGCCTTGTCAAAGAGCAGGAGAGATAGTCACATCTAGAATATGATAGAAGCCACTAGGCATCTATCACAACTCATCTTGTCCTGCTCCAGAGTAGAGATGGTGCTAAGAAGCAATCTTTGCAACAAGGGACGAACTGTGGTCAGTTCTTGGCAACCAAACATAGACAAGTGCCCATTCCAAAAGCAGCCTCATAGGAAACAGAGCCTTCTCCACAGCTACAAAGGGCCTGTAAAGCTACAGAATAAGAAGAGCCACAAATGCATTGATGCATAGAATGAGAGAGAAGTTCAGAAGCACTTTCTATTTGTTAACTGATTAAATTTTAAATCTCTACTATATTTAGCTTCTGAAGTTAGAACCTTATTTGTATAACAAATAGCATTACCCTGAGCAACCCAGAAGTTGATATTTTAATATACTGGCCTTAACATAAAGCTAAATATTCATTTATGTATTCCTTTGGAGCAGGCAGCAAGGGAACAGATATCTGGGGTTAGAAAAGTTAAGATTCATATAAACGGCAGCAATAGAATTAATAAAACTCTTGCCTGCAATAGGTTGAAAAATAGACCAAATAACATCTAAGCTTATTCTCTAAGGAAACAGCGGGGAAAGAAATATGAGTTGGACTGGCTTTTATCTGCATTTAGCAGAGTCTCTCAAGAAGTAATGAGCATATATGCAATCAATTTGTGTCCATCAACAGATGAAAATTGAGAAAATTTGATAAATATAATGGAATATTATGTGACCTTTAAAAAGGAAATCCTGCTATTTGCAATAAAATGCATGATTCAAAAGTCATTGTACTAAGTAAGCCAAACTCAGAAAGACAACTGACTAGGACCCCACTTACCTGAAGAATATGGGAAACTCAGAAAGAGAATGTAAGTGGAGACTGTTAAGGGTCACAGTGGGGAAACCTTTGGTCAAAAGGGACAGAGTTCCAAGTAGAGAAGATGAAAGAAATGCAGAGATCTATTGCACAGCACTGTGACTACAGTTTAATATATGTACATAATATGTGGAAAGTGCTAAGACATTAAACATTATCAAGAACAATGTAAGATAGTAGACGTCAGGTAGATCTAATTACATGTGTACATAGATATACATATATGCTCTAATATAAGAAAAGAAATATAATAATAAAAAAGAAAAATATGTATATATGTAAAGCATCAAGTTCCATACAGAAAATATATAAACTTTGTCGTTTATATCTTATAAACCTAGGGGTGATGGGGAGAAAGTGATGTTCTCAGGAAAAATTATTTTAAGAACAGAAATTAAAAGATAGTCATAAAAATGAAAAAAACCACAAATGGTATAATAAGGTTAAGATAGAAAAATCCTTTCAGCATTGAAACGAAAACAAAACATTAAGGCTTTTCTTAATCAGAGGAACTAAAAGAAAGGCCAGATTAAGAGGTTGCTCTACAGGAAAAGACTTTCTAAAGGTAACACTGGCACTCAGAAGACTCATAAATGGGACCTCCTGAAAAGGAAAAGCGTCTGTATGGCAAAGGACACTGTCATTTGGAAAGGGTGACTACAGAATAGTTAAAAGGGGATTTTTAACAGCTACACATCTGAAAGAGTGATAATATTGAAAATAGATAAAGAACTAAAAAGAAATAGCTGAACATGAGGAAACAACCCAATTAAAAATGGGGAAGAAACTATTGCACTAACCAAGGACAATACAAGTAGTAAACACCAAACCCCGTACTCTGATCTAGCCAACGAACAGGACATCCTCCACAGTTATGTGGAGAGCAGGAACTAATTCTGACATGAGCTCTGGTGCCCAATATTTGACGACCTCCCCTTAGAGGGGAGCCCTGGTGCCACTCAAAGGAATGGGCAGACTATCAAGATAAGACTTGTTAGCCTGCAACCGTAAAGTGGAGGAGGAGATCTCCCTCGGACATGGACCTAAGGGAGGGCAATCGGGTGGGGGTGTGAGAGTAGGAGAAACAGAAGAATATGAGTGATGGGAGGACAACTGAGTTGTAATCTGAATAAATTAATTTTAAAAATAAAAAACTAAAAATAAATTAATTAATTAAAATGAGGAAGACATCTAAACAGAATTCTCAAAAGAGGAAACACAGATGGTTAAAAAGCACTTAGAGAAAGGGTCAACATCCTTAGTCATCAGGAAAATGCAAATCAAAACTACTTTGAGATTTCACCTTATACTAGCCAGGATGACCAAATCAATAAGACAAATGACAGCTCATGCTGGTGAGAATGTGGAGTAAGGAATGTAGAAGGGCAAACTTGGGCAGCCACTATGAAAATCAGTGAGCAAGTTCTACGGGAAAGATGGGAATTGATATACCTCAAGATCCAGCTATGTCTCTCTTGGGCATATACCCAAAAGACACTTCACTCCACCACAGAGACTCTTGCTCAACCAAGTTCACTGCTACTCCATTAGTGATAACCAGAAACTGAAAACTGCCAAATACTTGTCAAAGGATGAGTGGATAAAGAAATCATGGTACATGGGAGGATATAAGTGACAGGATAACAATTGAGTTGTAATCTGAATAAATTAATAAAACAAAAAAAATTTTTAAAGAAATCATTGTACATTTACACAACAAAATACTAGTCAGCCATTAAAATAGAAAATCATAAAATTTGTAGGTAAATGGGTGGAACTAGAAAAAATTGCCCTGGATGACGTAACTCAGAACGACAATTAGGGTATGTATTCGCTTGTATGTGGATGTTAGCTGTTAAGTCATTGGTAAGCAATGTATACTCTATATACCCGATGAGGACACATATAGAGTGAAGTGAATCCTCCTAAGAGAGGGAAATAGATAAGATCAGCTGTTCCTAACCCCTAATACTGTGATCCTTTAATACAGTTTCTATATTATAGTGACTCCCAACCAAAAAACTATTTGGTTGTTACATTATAAGAGTAATTTTGCTCCTGTTAGGAATTGTAATGTAAATATCTGATATGCAGGCTATCTGAATGTGACTCCCAAGGAGGTAAAAGGCCCACAGGTAGAAAACCACCAGAATAAATAGTTATGGGTGGCCAAGGGGTGGAGCTTAGAATTGGAGGACCAAACAGGGAGGAGTGGGAAGGAAGAAAGGCATGCGAACGGGAATATAGGCAGAAGTCACTAAAATTAAGGGTCATTTTAAGGGGTCATATGGAAACAATAAAGTAAAAGTAAATATATACATGCATTAAGGTGATCTAAATGCAACCACAAGTAACAGGGGATATAGAGCCCCAAGTGGACATCTCTCATAACCAAAAGAAGCTTCCAGTACTGGGAATAGGTTACATCTAATTGATTTCTTGCCCAAAGAGGTCCTATGGGAACCCTCAAACAATCCAAGCCAATGCCAAAGCTATTTGTTGCTCTCCACAAACTGACAGTAAGGCTATATATCTGAAAACTACCTATACAGCGCAGAGAAGTCAAGCTGTTGCCTCCTGGAGTATTCACCCCTATGGACTAGGTTCATGGTTATAAAAGATACTTATTATGCTACCAGAGGAGAAAGGCCAAGACCAACTCAGCCAGAATCCCTTCAATCTACAATGGTGACTGGAGCAAGATAACCTGGTGCAACGGCGGCACAGAGCTTGTGAGAGTATCCAATAACTGATTTCAATTACAGCCCACTCCAAGAGATGGATCTCATACACAGTAACACATGGGTGGCCAAGTATCTGAGTCTAGATAAGTCAAGTACTAGGGGAAAACCAGATAATACTGTTCAGCAAAGGAATGTAGCAACAAAATGATTCCTAATGACATTCTGCTGTCCTCATAGAGCAGTGCCTTGGTCAGCCATCATCAGAAAAGCTTCCTCCTGCAGCAGGTGGGAACAGACACAAAGATTCACAGCCAGACATCATGCAGGGAGTAAGAGGACCTTGGAACATTCATAACTAAATGGGATATCTCCATCAAATCTCTCGCCTCAGGGCTCATGGAACTCTGCAGAAGAGGAGGAGAAAGTTTAGAAGCAAGAAGTGATAGACGACACCAAGAAACCAAGGTCTTTTAGACGCAGCAGAGCTGGGGCACACATGAAGTCACAGAGCCAGGGGCAGCATGCAGAGGGCCTGTATGAGGCTGCACCAGAGGGAGCTACAGGATGAAAAGGACAAGGGGAAACATGTCCCCATCCCTAACTCTGATGCTATCTCCAATTGATAACCACTTACAAATGAAAGATTAGTTTTCTCCAAGGGAGAAACAAACCACTCTTATGGGTAGGTTGCATATCCAGTAGATGGCCAATGCAAAACAAGCTCAGTGATAACTTTGGAGGTTCTTTCTCTCATGATGTTGAGTCAGGACATTTTTCTTTCTTTTTTCTTTTTAAGTGGAATGCTTCTCAATTTCAGTAATGATGACTTCCTATTTACTTTATATAAAGAGATACAATAACTCCTAAGTTCTGAAACTCTCAGATGTCATTTACCCCAAATACTTCCAGAATAATGGTAAGGATGAGAGGCAGCATTCACCTGAGTCAGACAGTAAAAGGAAGAAGAGATGATATTGTGGCATGTTTGGGGTGTGTGTGTGTGTGTATGTGTGTGTGTGTATGTATGTGTGTATACATGTGTACATGCATGTGCACACATGTGTTTTGAAACTTGGAAGAATCAAACAAGACAGCTTAATTACAAGATATTTAACACGTGCTTTAGGAAAAAACAATATAATTACACTACCACTAGTTTACAAAGTAAAAAAATCATGCCCAGTGGGTGGTGGTGCATACCTGTAATCCCAGCACTTCGGAGGCAGAGGCAAATAGATCTCTGTGACTTTGAGGTCAGCCTGGTCTACAACAGCCAAGGCTATACAAGGCTATACCCTGCCTCAAAAACCAAAAAGCAAAAAAACAATAAAAATCATGGTATATGGTTTTAAAGAAACAAATTGTATACATGTATACCTATGATTCAGTACACTTTAAAATAATGTTTCTTAAAAACTCACTGGGTTTTGTGTAAATGCCAAACTCTAGGTTCTGATAATTAATTACCCATATGCTGTCACCTGTTTAATATTCTTTGAGGTTCCTGAAAGCCATGTGTGATATGAAATCAATCTTTACTGTTTCAAATTATCCTAGTCTTTACAGAAGATGTGTCGGCTCAGCATACGCCAAACCAGTTCCCTACGTAACTGTAATAATATCATGGTAAATACAATGTCCTTTGAAGATGTCATCCCCCGTGAGAACCAATGTATTAAATGAGTACCTACTATGCACAAGACATGTGCAACTGCACATCAGAAGAAAGAGGACACTGGTTCAGGATGGAGTAATGGTAAAACATACATTAGAATAAGACAATAAGGATGAAAAAGCTGATTATTATGCATCAGCATTAAAGAAAATCAAATTTGTTCAAAAGAGTAGATCAAGACTGAAATTCTAGAAACTGTACAAAAGGAGACAGAAGGCATACCAGGTCAGGGGCAGTCTCGGGGATATAAAAGTGTGTCCTTTAGCATACACCACATTCAAATTCATCAATAATCTCTCTTTTTTCCATGAACACCATACTTACTCCAGCATCCCCTCGTGTTGCTCTCCTGCTGCAGACTCTCATCTCTCTCTTCCTATATGTATCTGGGGCCTCAAGAAAGTGCCCTTTTCTTTTCTTTGTTTTTTTCCTTTTTATTATTTTACTTTTTCAAAATATACATTTATATTATTACCCATAAATACAATAAACTACATACAGCAAGATAAATCATGAAAACAATCAGGAATTATAAAAATGTTACATTCATGTTTTGGCCATTTGAATTTGGCAACCTTGGAGAAAACATCTTTCCTATCTTGGTGAGCCTAAAATTCTGAATGTAAATCAATATCATATCTCATCTTTATCAACTTAAAACATCTACCTAGACCTAAATACGTCAACTAAACAACTAAGCTTAATTGTAAAACTAAAATATCTGGTCTTCAACCTCATCAGAGACTTTAGAAGGAATGAAACTTAATTACTTGAGTAAACCAGAAGTGCAGGTTAGCAGCTTCCAAAATGAAAAATGACAAGGTCGGTTCGTTCCTTTTCTATAAACTTTCTGGAACACCCCAAGCTTCAGAGTTTTTTCTTGTTGAATACTTCATTTTTCTACTACCTAAGTATTTATCCACAAACTACTAGTTGCCCATAAAAAATAATCTTTTACAATTTCCATTGTTGATGTGATAGGTGCATTTCCGTGAAAAAATTCATCCTGGATTCAGAAATAATCTATGAATTTACTCACCACTCACCATCTCCAAAGAAAGCCCTCACATAAAGAATCTAACAAAAGGCAGGAGATTAAAGATGCTTTAAAGCATAGTTCTTGGTAGAACACTCTGAGAAGAGAGTCTTCACATCTATGTATAAATGAATGTCAACTTACAGCCAGATAGTGGCATGCAAATTTTATCCTTTTTTCCATATTTGGATGTTTTAACAATTAATACAATTTGCATATTATAATTATGCATATTATGTTATATATCAATATGCTAGGCAGTAGCAATTATTAAGAAGCAAAATCAATAACATACTCAACAGCCTGAGAGTTATGGATTAGTAAAAGAAGACAGCAAACAAAGATGAAAATATATAATCAAACTATGGAACATATTTAAAGGAAATTAATGAAGAAAATTTGCCTTTAGAATAACTAAGGAAGCCTCCCTATTCCATGTAGGATATTAGACTTGATATTATCTCATCTGTGTGCACATGTAAGTATGTGTAGACACACATATGTGGATGTGTACATATATATAATTTATCATATCTAATACATTAAAACACGCATAGACAAATGTAGTTAATGCATTACATATATGCATTAAACACACATTCATATTACACAAATCAGTGTTTGTGTTGGTACCCCACATGCACACTCATACATTTAAATTCAACAATTATTCCAAATGGATAATGAAACCTACAGCATATCTATAGGAAGACATTCATGAAAGTCTATTGCACCCTTGGCAGCTACCAAAACCATGACATTCCATGCTGTGACAACTACTGCTTTCATATTATTTTAAAAAATGAAAATGATAATTTGTCAGAATTTATATAGCAGAAATATACTTTTTAAAAAATATTTAGTGCTTGTGCCTACATGTACTTCTACATGCCAGAAGAGGGCATCAGACCACATTATAGATTGTTGTGAGTCACCATGTGGTTGCTGGGAATTGAACTCAGGACCCCTGGAAGAATAGTCAGTGCTCTTAACCTCTGAGCCATCTCTCCAGCCCAGCAGAAATACACTTATGTTGGTTGAAAACCAAGGAAGTTGCTATAATTGGTTTACCATACCTTGTAATCCTTGGATCTGCAGCAGCCAACGTGATGATGATCTGGAAAAGATCGTACAGAACAAAGGATCAATATGTAACATCAGAGAGGCAAGGAACTGGTTCACCTTTGGTTTTTACTATCATCAGCATTTCTCAATGCCAAGTCATTCAGCATATATCAAAAACACTTTAAAATCCTTCAGCAGTGTTACAGTGCTGATGTCTACCTTTTATAACATTGTCTAAAAGTTATATATTACTGTAATTTCTAATGATTAAAATAAAATTAAAGGAAAAAAAGATAACTAATTCTGCCACATTAGAGATATTTTTCCAGTCAAGCTACATACTCCATCTCTGTTTCAGTCCTTGTTTCAAGAGCAGGAAAACAATGCTTACCCATGTTAGAATCAAAATCCAAACTTACATTATATACACTGTGACAGAGGACAGCATAGTAGTCACCACATAGGAGTTTTGAAATTGAATTCTAAATCTCTTCCCAAAAATTACATGATAGAGACATCATAGAGTATATGTGCATATATATATATTTCTATGTATTACTTAAAGGACTCACAATTTGAAGATTCAAGTATAATATAATCTGTTAGATTTTCAGTAAGCAAACTAGAACCATAATTTGTTATTCTGCCTTACATATTCTAGCCATAAGTTTCTACATTCTATTCTCTCAACTTTATCTGGGGAAAAATCTATATAGATCAAGACACAAAATAGTTTATATTCAGTAAGTTCTGAAGGAAGATGCTTGCTTCCTTGGTGTCTTGAATCAAGCTAGATGTCAGTGAAAATATTAATGTTTTTCTCAGCTTATTGCGGCCAGGCATGTTGGTGCACATCTTTAATCCCAGCACTCAGGAGGCAGAGGCAGGCAGATCACTGTGAGTTCGAGGCCAGCCTGGTCTACAA
>OU015754.1:49047324-49061891 GCA_907169655.1 Acomys percivali | reverse complement strand
GAAGAAGAAGAAGAAGAAGAAGAAGAAGAAGAAGAAGAAGAAGAAGAAGAAGGGAGAAGAAAGAAGTCTCAACTTGTTATCAATAGGAATCAAACTTTTTCAACTACTCTTCAAAAATATTTTTAAAAAGCTAAATCCAACTTTTCTGCGAGCAAAAGCACACATGACCACAGCATCAGAAGAAATCAAAGACTGATGAGAACATGGCCAGAGGGGGTGGGAGGGAGGGAGGGAGGGAGGGAGGGAGGGAAGGAGGGAGGGAGATAACAGTTCTCTGGCAACTAGTATATACCAACAGTTTCCACATATTAACACACTGGTATGTCTTCTGCTTTTCAAAACCATTTATAAATTCATCATAGTTTGACAGCCTTATAATTTTCTTTCTTTTTTTTTTTTTCCTTACCAACTAAGCTTTTACTCTGATGTTTCAGGCTCCCAGTGTTCCCATTTAATCATTCTTACCAACAATTAGGAACCAACTGAGTTCTAAATGTGGGAGACAAAGAAAATAAAAGTCATAGCCTGTGGTCATGAAAAACTCAGAATCTATCTTAGTTAGACTGTACAATGTTGAATAACAAAAGCATGAACAAGCAGGCTAGACATAGGAAAGGTGCAGGCGGTTAATGATATAAAACATATTAGAGGGTAATCCTTCAAGGTTGAAGACAACCAAAAAGCTTTGTGACCCTGAAGAAACTTGAGTAGGGCATAATGCATAAGATTCTATTAGAAAAAGTCTGAAGAAATGGAAAAGAGCTAGCTCAGATACTGTGTGATCCTGAACAACTTCAAAGCTCAGGTTTCTTTATTCATAAAGTGGAAATAATTCTCTACGCTTTCATGAGGTCTCTATGATAATTAGACAATGAAATCTAAGTACTCAGAATAGCTACTAGCAGAAAATATTTTATAATATTAGCTATTGTTTTTTATCCAATTATGGCATGAAACGTGTTAAAAACTCAATCTCTGTACCCCTCCTCCTGTAAGATCCCTATGATGAAGCGCTCACTCCCACTGTAATTGTTTTCTGTGAGGTGATAGTGTTTAGATGATGTCATGACAGCAGGCCTCAAGACATGATTTTCTTTCAGAAGATACATCAGGAGTCTTCTTATTCACTCCCTTTCTTGCTGTCTTTTCTACTCCTCCTCCCTCCACAAATTCACGTGAGTACACAATGACATGATAGAAGACTATGTATCTTCCCAGCATCTTGGTCTCAACTTTCTGAAGCTCCATAAATGCAGAATATGTTACTGTCATTTACTTATTAAACCAAGCATTCTACAACATTTTGTGTAGCAGCATGGACAACATAGTAGAGGAGCTACAATTGATTATTATTTATATTTTAAATGTATAAAGCTTCCTAGATAATAAGCAATGGAAGTAAGGTCTCCCATTAGCTCAAAGCTTCTTCCATAAATATAACAAAAAAAAGACTTTCTTATAAAGGAAATAATATAGAATAAAAAATATCTTAGACTTAAAAAGCTGACACCAAATTATGGATTTGTTAACCAAGGAGATGTGATGGGCAATTGAAAGAATCAAGTGCCAAGTAGTAACTAACAACCAGAAACCATTTCCTTCAATGCCTGCAACAGGAAAACCAGACCCATTCATTCCTAAAGAACCATTCACAGCAGGACTCCAGTAATAAATCTGCCTCAACACTTTTCCTCTTCCCTAGCTAAACCTTACCCATAGGCTCATGTGATTCATTTCCTAGGAGCCAACTGTGACCTCAAACAAGAATTTAAGAGTTTTCATCTAAAATGTAGTTTTTCTTTTTGTCAAAGTAATTCTTAGTCTGACAGTTACAACTAAGTTTCTTATGTGTCAATCAATCTCTATTTGGGCAACTTCCATAGTGCTCAGCTACAAAAGATACTGGCTTTCTTTCTTTGCATAATGCCATAGAAGTGTGCCTTGCTCCGTAAGTTATTTACTTAAACAACAATTCCCTAATGCAACTGTGTATCTGCTTGAAGATCCAAAGAGCTTCTGCTCCCTTATCATCTCCCACCCATGGTTGCTTGTCCAATGCCCACTCAACACCTTAAGTTTGGCCTTGATCTCCGGTGAGTCTTCATCAAGCAAAGGGAAATGTTTCTGCCAAAACTCACTTCCCCATAAGCACAAGCAAAGCTAGGACATCCAGGTTTAAGAAATAATGCTAGGGTTCAATATCTCTTTGACCTGGGCCAACTAGACATTCATTCTTCAGAGACAGGGTCCTGAGAGAGAAGACCATGAGAACAAAAAATAAGGAGGCAGATTAAAATTGGTATCAAGAGGTCTTGAACAAGCTATGTCTCACACCAAGGAAGCTTATTAGGAAGTATAGCATCTTATATACTATTTCCAGGTAGAAATGGGGCAGAGTCAGCAGAAACTACCATACAATGGGATAAGTCAGAGGGAAGATAAACAATGTTGCACGGGGTGGGGCACAACATAGAGTATCTCAAGAATATTACAGACCAAGAACACAGTGGGCTTTGGTCTGATAATCATAGGCCCTGTGGTTGGAAGAATGGGGTTCTCAGAATCTGAAGCCATGGCTCACCCAAAACTCTAGCTCTAGGCCACTGCTAACTCTGCCAAGCACATTTCTGTTTTTACCACATCAAGTCCTCAGAGAAAAAGCTCCTGAGGCCCTGGCTCCAGGCTATTTCTGGCTCTGCCAAGCATGTTCCTGGTTTTGAGAAGGAGCTATATTCCTTCTACCTATATCAGGACCTCAGGGACAGCCTCAGTGTATCAACATCTTTCCATGGATGCAACATGCTATGGGGAAAGGAACATTAACAGCATTTTACATTTCTTGTTCATTTGTGCTCTGTTCACCTGAAACTGCTTCCTTTGATCTCCAATTCAGGCATCCTTCAGCTCCCAGCAGGAGTGACTCCAGGACCATCACCACTACCACCAAATTTCATAGATTCTTGAATTTCTTACACAAAATGGCATGATATTTGAATAGAACCTATGCACACCCTCTTGAATACTTCCTTATCTTCAAGATTACTTATCTCTAATATAAATGCAATGGAGATGCTATGTGAATGGATCCTATATTGTTTCAGAAGTCAATACAATAAAAAAAAAGGTTTGCATATATTCGGCAAAGTCATAATTTTTCCCTGACAAATATTTTGGATATGTGGTTTGTTGAACCCATGAATGCAAAGCCTGCATATATAAAAAGCCAACTACGTATTTTTATCATTTTCACTTTTAGGACTGGACTACACACTCAACAGTACAGCTAAAAAGACAATAGCAAGTCTTGTTAAGGATGTGGTGAAACTGCCAATGCCAAACACTCATAGAAAGATGATAAAATAGTGTGGCCACTTTGGAAAATATAATTTTTAATATGTTCACCACACGAATCACGGATTTTATTCCTGTAGATCCAGGAGAAGTGGAAGTATCTGTCTACATGAAGAGTTCAAAGCACATCCTCATACAGCCTACCAGTAACAGCCAAACTATGTAACACTATGGGAACTGCAGGTGAGAATGTAGGTGCTGAAAAGAAGGTAAGGAAGATTTTGACACCACAGGGATGCTTTATAAATGGATTACAATGACAATTTCATCCATATAAAATACATCAAAAATATCTGTGTACTAAAACGTGAATTTTGTGATATATAATATAAACACATAGAGAGAAGATATTATAAATTTTTTAAAGGAACCAAAAAAAAAGACTCTTAGAAATGACAGCTCAGCTCTATGAGAAAGCAAAAGAGAGATGTATTTAAATGAAAGCTAAGGCATTTAAAATTAAGCATTTTGCTAATAAGTTAAGAATTTGATACATACATGCTATTGGATTGATAAATGTTACCATGTGTTGCTATTAACTTGATATGTAATTTTAGGGTTTATAATGTTATTTCTAAATTATTTGACTTAAAATAATAGACATCAAAGTCAGTAAAAGACTGAAATTTTATATAGAGTTCACTTTCATAAAATAGTCTTCCAACTTATCAATCTCACCCAGCTGTGAACCCTGGTATCTAAAATAATGATCTGATTGACAAGACTATGTCAACTGGTATAACAGTGGCCTGAATGCTGTCTGAGTAACCAACCACTTTTTAAGAGGCTTTAAAGCCCAATCCATGATATGGAAACCATATCTTGTACTGTCAGTGAGATAAAGAACCTGTGGCTAGACAGTTTTACAGGATGATTTTAAGTCAACATTGACAGAGTTCATCCTCACAATCCTGATAAAGATGGACTTAACTAAATTGTGTTGAGAAAAATGACAGAGGCTTCAAAAGGATACATGGCTTATAAGAACAGAAGATGATGTCTACATCTGCCTACTCAGGCCAATATAACAAGGTACTATAGGCTGACTGGCTCAAACAATGGGAATCGTTTCTTATAGTTCAGGAGGCTAGATACAGACCAAGTTCTGGTAACATTGTTCCTTCTAGATTGCAGGTGCTGCCTTCTGGCTGAGTTCTAACGTAGCTGTGAGAAAGACACTTGTTTTGTTTTGTTTCTTACAGGACACTAGTCACATAATGGGGCCCCACTCTCACAATCTCTTCTAACCCTAGTACCCAAAGCCCCACTGCTAACTGCCATCACAGTGGGGCTTGGGCTTCAACATACAAAGTACGTATTATTTATTTGGTTGTTTATTTGTCTGTTTTTGATTGGTGAGGCAAGGTTTCATGTAACCTAAGATGACCTCAAGTTTGCCGTGCCGCTGGATACCTGATCCTCCTACATTTACCTCCCAAGTGCTGGGATTACGTGCATGCACCGCTCAAGATGCAAAGGCTTAGGGGCTACAGTGCAGCATACAGTAATTTTATTGGTGAGACAATTTATGCAAAGGCATATATGGGAATCAGGAAAAGTAGAGGAGAAAGGAAACCGTGGGAGAGATTGAAAGCAAGTGCTATCTGTGGGTACTGAGCAAGAGGGATATAGGAACTCTGTACTGCTTCTACTTTTGTATGTAAAGACATCAAAATACAAAAATCTACAAGGAAAAACGTGATTCCTCTTGACATCCTCAAAGTATTTCCACACAGGAAGCTGACAACTTCAGTCAGGCCATTAGGGACAATAACCATTTTGCTGGCCACTGTCAAGCGACCAGGCATGTAGCATTGCAAGTAAATCTACCCAACCTAGAAGTTACTTCTGTTTACCTCAGTCAAACAGCCCATTTTCTATGTCACATAGGGAAACAAAGTGCAACACTTGTATTTTATTGTCACATAATCTACTATTCTGTATATAAGGAAAAATACCTTATAAAAATTCAAGCTGAGCATGGTGGCATACATCCCAGGACTTGAGAGGCAGAGGCAGGAGAAACTGTGAGTTTGAGACCAGCTTGGTATACAGAGCTGGTTCTAGGATAGCCAGAGCTATTTATAGAGATGCTGTCTAAAGAAATAGAGATGATAGGGGCAGTAAGGAAAGGAAAAAGGGAAATTTTTTCAAGAAACTATGAATATACTAAGTCTTCCATCAAATATTCTGATGGAAAATAAAGATATTAAATTTAACCAAAATTCATTTTCTTTATTGGTGCTTAAACAAAAAAAAAAAATCCTCTGTAAAAAAAAGAGCCTATCATTTCCTCATTTAAAAAGAAGGTATACACTGTAGCTGGAAATAGAAGGTATCCAAGCTTACTACACGATATGATTCCATTTTTCTTCCTCTTACATAATTTCCTTCCACTATGACTTTCCCAGTGTGTAGTAAATTAACATTAAAGGTTGCCAGCAAATACTTACTAAGCTGCTAGCCACTATCTAATGATATTAATATTCAAATATACTTCACTGTACAATGTCATCTAAGCATCTTCAAAAAGTAAAACAAAAATCAAACAACCAAAAACCATTATGCTGAACATAAGAAATTTACTTTGTCACAGAGACAAGGCTAACAATTAAAATACATTCTTATAAATTAAACCTAAAGAATCCATCATCTTAGCTATTATTTGCTAAGTGCATGTGCTCACCTACTTTTCAGGGTAACATTTCCCATGTTATCTCCAATCCTTACTGACAAACTAATTAATGAGAGAGTTAATGTTACTTTTCAAGAATACTATATATGTGAAAGAAAGTGGCAGGGAATGTAATATACGTTATGTCATTGAATATATATATAATATATAATATAATACAGCAAAAATTGTGTTTTCATTCATCAGTGCCAGGAAAAGCTTGACAGCTTAAGCAACTAGAGTGGAGAAAGACAGCTTGCCCTCACCGCTGTGCATCCTGGCCCATCCATCGCGTTCACAGTCTCTGCCAGGTGATCCATATAAAGTATCAGCCCTGGGACTTGGGGGATCAACCTAGAGGAAAGAGAGCTTGCAATGTGAAACAGTGCTTCAGCCTTCCCTTCCCATTCTCAATCTTACAGCACTGCTAAAGGATCTGAGCATATGCCACACAGCAGGTGAATCCACAGTGCTGCTGTGTTCCAAACTCAGGGTTGAATCACATATGAACAATGCATTTGCAACAAAGCTGAAATTAAATGCCACCAAAAAAGAACAAATTTGCAGTTAAGTACTAAGTACCCCATTCCACCTTTTGTTTTTGATAACAAAGTTACAAAAATAAAAATATCCTAGAGTGACCTCCTCTGCCTTACTTACAAAGTTTACCAATTTCCCACCTGTCTTAGCAAGCACATGGAATTCAAATAGTGTCTTAGCTTTGCTGAGCAGTTTACAGTTGACAAATAAGGTCAACTGTATCGTCTAACAAAAAATAAATATGTCACAGTGATATAAATACATCAAAAAGATAGGCCTACTGAAAAAACTAAATTCTTTTATGAATCAAAGAATAAAACGAGTAAAAAGTGAACTCAGGACGGCAAAAATGTTGATCATGCACCTGATAAGATCATTACTTAAGTCATATGAACACTTCCTACAAGTCAACAGTAGCAAAAAGGAAACGATCATAAGATGAGCAAAAGGCTTGAGTAAGCATTTAAAAGGATACTCATGTGGTGGCACCCACCTTTAATCCCAGCACTCGGGAGGCAGAGAGAGGCAAGTGGATTACTTGTGAGTTCAAGACCAGCCTGGTCTACAAAGTGACTCTAGGACTGCCAAGGCTACACAGAGAAACCCTGTCTCAAAAAAATAAATGAATAAATAAATAAATAAATAAATAAATAAATAAATAAATAAATGATATTCACTAACACGGGAAAAGATAATTAATACCATCATTCACTAGAGAAACGTTAACCAAACCACAATGAGGTGACACTCACACTAAGGACTAGGAAAATTAAGCAGGCTTGGGCTAGTGTTTGCCTGTATCCAATGGCCCTAGCTTTAGGTCCTCACTACCACAGAAAAATGTGGTAAAACAAAACAAAAAATAAAAAACAAAAAAGAGAAGATGCTGGGAGAATGTAAAGAAACTGCAACTCTCTTACACAGCTGATGGGAATGCAAACTGTGCGGCCACTCTGACGAACAGTTTGACAAGTCTTCAGGTTAAACATACAATTGCCGCATAATAACACAAGTCTATCCCTTGGTCTTTACCCAAAAGATTTGAAAACAGTGTTATTCAAATACTTGTACACATATCGTTCATTAAGGTATTGCTTATAGTAGCTAAGCTGTAAGCAACACAAACATCTATCAACAGACATATAAACAAAGAGATACATAAACAAAGAGACATTTATCTATATAATGTAATATCCAGTAATAAAAAGATAGGTGCAAACACCTGCAACATCAATGAGTTGTGCTATGATAAGTCGTGTAACTCTAGTTAGGTGAAAAGGCAGAACAGGCAACCTTATAGAGACAAGGTTAGGGGCTTTGCGCATGGTGGGGATCAGGTAGAATGAGCTGCACGTCATGAGCACACAGCACCAGATGGGGAAGGTCTTAAGGTACGACATGAAATTCCCTTGGTACCACTAAATTGTACACTTTATAACAGAGTGGTAAGTAAAGTGTGCGTGTGTGTGCGTGTGTGTGTGTGTGTGTGTGTGTGTGTGTGTGTGTGTGTGTGTGTGTGTGTGTGTGTGTGTGTAAAACCTCAAAAGATTCTATTAGCCATAAGTGAAAAGATGGCTGTTTGACTCATCTAGGAAAATTGCAACAATGTATTTCAAGCTTATTAACTGATTATGAAAGTCACTTCTGAGTTAGGGTTGTCTTTCTGTCCATGGACTATTTGTTGCACACAGGTGCATAATATTAAACATCCTTTGCTACCAGTTTTCTAAGTACTTCTTAAACAATAAATGGTTGTTGGGTCCCTAAATTTCTTCTAAATCCAATGCCTACTCAAACTATAGACAATTTGAACATGTATACTTAGAAGTATACATTTATTTTCACAGAAAAGCTCTAAAATAAAAGTCATAAAATCTTTCGTTTGCTTTTGTCTCTTTGTTTTTAGAAAGGGTCTTACTATGTATTCCTGGCTATCTTAGAACTTGCTCTGTAGATCAAGCTGCTTTTGTACTTGGAGATACACTTACCTCTGCCTCTTGAGTACTACGATAAAACGTATGTACCACCACACCCAGCTCTTAATATCTCAACAGCATCATTATCTAAAAAGTACCTGGATAATCACAGTAGTAAAATGCTAACATGGATAGAGATAATTGCACTAGATCCCTATCATGCCTTTAACTCAAGAGCTACAGACAACTTGCGGCTTCTGAGAAGGAGAATTGATTTTTTCCAAAGACAAGCCTTTTGATGGGCTGTGTGTGTGTGTGTGTGTGTGTGTGTGTGTGTGTGTGTGTGTGATGTTATTTATTATATAATATACATATATTATCTATACTATATAGTATTAAATATATTTTATATAAATAAGCATACATAAAGTAATTATTGACGAAGTTATGTATTTGAAGGATGTCAAGAATCTAGAGAGGTAAGGAGAGAGGTAGGTGATGTAAATACAGTATTCATGTATGAAATACTCAAAAAAATTAAAAATTTAAAATGTAACTTACAAAACAGATTTTATCAAAAACAAAAACGTAAAGTATATTTTCAAACACTGCTATGGAAAATATTAATAAACACTTCAAGAGCAGTTGTGTCCCAACGTTTTTGTGTATAACACCCATGCTCCTTCTTAGCTTTCATATACAGGCATTTCAATTAAAATGCAATTCCTTAAAATTATTCTTTAAAATTAGAAGATAGTATGTACTTTTTCCATTTAATTTTTAATTCAGGATAAAGGCATTCTTAAATTTCCATCATAAATACAAACAAATTAATGTTTAAATAATGTACAACAGGACCAAATATGTGATCAAACTAGAGAAATAAGAATATCTCTAAGGCTAAAGAGATGGCCAGTGGATAAGTGCACCAGCTCCTCTTCCAGAGGACCAGGCTCAACTCCCAGCACCCTCATGGCAGCTCACAACTGACTGTAACTTCAGTTCCAGAAGATCCAACACCCTCACACAGAAAACATGCAGAAAAAAACACCAATGCACATAAAATAAATGTATACATACTTATATCTGAATATCTTCAAAAGATGTTACCATAGAGATGTATTATTATTACAATATAATTTTATAAATAAAATGTAGTTTATAGATTTTAATTTAAAAATCTTAATTTAGTTTGAGAGAAAAAGGATTGATTCATAGACAAAACATAAAGATGGCAAGAAATGCCACATAATTTCAAATTGTTAAAATTATTAAATTGTTTAAATTTAAAGGGTGTCACAGAGAAAACTCAAGAACTTCCAAAAGGGTCTATCCCAAATAATAGTTCTAAAATAGATAAGTATTTTAGAATTTAGAAAAAGTAACTACTTGCTTCTACAGGCATTTAAACCTAAAAGTTTATTATTAGCATATAAGTAAGTATATAGTGTTTTTATTAATAAGGAAAATTTTGGTAGAGTGGCTTTCAAGGTAAAAGCACTTTACAAAACTTCAAGGAACCGAGAGAGCCTGTGATGGAGTGTTCTGACCATAGGCACTCCAGTTTAATAAACGTCTGACTATCATGGACACAGAGCTCTAGCTTCCTCCACAACACACGGCTATGCATAGAAAGATTAGAAGTACCTCACCCCCAGCTCCAAAGGCCCTGCTGTGCATGTCCATCAAAGAATGGCTAGCTTCAAGGATTCAGGATCCAGAGGTTTCCCAAAGGACATCTACTTCTACTGTCATTCCTTAAAAGGCTAGAAGGAGCTTTCTTTGTATAGGAAACTTTGTTTTCTCTTTTAAAGTTCTACTTTAGCATTTTAGTATCAATATCAGTTACATCCAAGTTCAATTGTACAGTTATAACACTGCCCACTGTGTAAGGTGAGAGGGAACGGGTACTTGGACGAGTCATTATGGCATGCATAATGGAACATGATCTGTCAGCATTAAAAGCATAAAGGGGGAACACACGGTTTTATGTTAGTTTTCAACCTTTAGCTGCTGGCTAAGATTTCAAGAAAAAAAATATTTATATGAGCTGCTTATTGAAATCTGTTTCAGCATAATATTCTAGTGGCTGAGTAGATTTGATAAGCTTCAAATGGAAATGCTTATGAGCACATACATGTCTAATCACAAATGGAGGCTTATCTGTTTCCTTTTTGAATTCATAGGGTCCCAGATTTAAATGGGCCAGCCGCCGCCTGGTGTCTTCAGAGAGCTCACACATCCGTCTCTTAGTGTAGGGAGATGGAGAATGCGACTTTGAAGAAATCGTAGGCTGTTCATAGTTCTTGGTGTTTATGCAGTATTTACTTCTCTCGGGTGACTTGGACTTTTTCTTCTGTGATCTTGATGTTCTGCATGGCAGTCTGCCGTGGGATTTTTCAACTGGAGCTGAATGGTAAGTAAATTTATCCTAAACATAAGAAATAAATGTTCATGTGGGCAGAAGGTACTTTTTGAAATGTATACATATGATAAAGATTTTTTTAAAACCAAAAAATATTTAAGAGTAATACATACAAGGTTTAAAAACAAAAGCTACCAAAGTCAACTTGATCAATCATTGCATGTACTGGCCCAGGAATCAAATCCATATTCTCCTAGTTAATAAAGTTTATTATATCAAACTTCCTTCTTAAGTCTAAACATGGGCTTAATAAAAATTAAGGCCAATGCTTAATCACTTGAAAAATTTGAAGGAATAAACATATTATAAAAACAAGTCAAAGATTTAATTTTTTCAGTAAAGGAAAAAATAATGTACAAACATTTATTATTTATATTTACATATTCAAGAAATGGACTATAAAATTTAAAAGAACTACATTTAATTTTTAAATGCCCATGCTTAGTATGGTGAGGCCACACATGTCTGATCCTGGGTAGGATACTAAGGCAGTATGCTCTTGGGCAACAAAGAACTCTTGTCTAAAATACACTTGCGTAGCCAGTTGTAAAGTCATAACGAAAACTACAAAAAAAAAAGTCTAATCCATTTTACTATAAATCATGTATAGCATATGTGCGACACAATAATCTATAACAGTTTATATTTTACTGAGGTGTTTTACTTGAATTACAAACACTATTTAGGGGTATAAGATCCAAGTGATGACAATTCAATGACAGATAAAAATACCACTTTATTTCTGGACTCATATTTTTATGAAATAAAATATATATAAAAAGAGATTATAAACTTTAATAATTAATATTTCCATCTTATTATAAATCTTGTGGAGATCTGTATACAGTGTATGAATCTCTTGCTGAAAAAAAATCTCTTTTACTCAACCTATTTCTACTCTGTGTCTACTATTAACTCCATTTGTCCCATCAGTCCCTGACCTTCTATCTCCCAGTTCTTTATACACTGTTGGCTTCCTACAGCAGTGCTTAAGTTGCTTTTTTACCCACCTACCTCTGATTATACCAAATCTTAGGATACCAACTCCACCCCCTCTCTTCAGCAAAGTTTTTGACTGATGAACATTAATGAAGTTACAAACTTCACAGCATCCATTACAAATGCATGGTGCCCACAAACAGCCATTCCTTAATGTCCCTAGTTTTGCCTACAAAAACTTGAGACACTAGCTGTGTGTGCTGTTACCAAAATGACTTCCATAATTTCCTTTCCTTATCTACACCCATGGTAGTTTCTCCTCCAGGGAGATAAAGAGAGAGCAGAAACTAAGGGAATGACCAACCAATGCCTGGCCCAACCTGAGACTCACCCCATGGGAGACAGCCAACCCCTGCCATGATACTCTGCTATGTTTACAGAAAGGAGCTTAACTTAACAGTCCTCTAAGAGGCCCCACCCAGCAGCTTGACTGAATCAGATGCTGAGACTCACAGCCAAGCATTAGGTGGAGTCCTATGGAAGAGCAGGAGGGAAGGATGGAAGGACATGGAGGGGACAAGAACGCTGCGAGAAGACAAAGAGTCAACTAACCTAGACTGATGGGGGCTTGCAGAGATGGAGGCACCAACCAAAGAGCATGCATAGATTGTACTTAGGCCCCCTACTCCCATGTAACTGATGGGCAGGTTCATCTTCATGTGGGTCCCCTAGTTAGCTGAGTGGGTGCTGTCCACAACATGGACTTTGTGCCTGATTTGGATCACTTTGCCCTAACCAAGCTGTCTTGCCTGGCCTCGGTAGATGAGGAGCTCCTGATGCAACTTGATGTATGTGATAGGCTAGTGAAGACAAGAGGAAGGTGGAAAAGGGGAAGAGTGTGGGAAGGAGGGACCAGGAAGAGAGAGGGGGTTATGATTTGTATACAAGGTGAATATATAAATCAAAAATACATTTTAAAAGAGTCCATGACAAAATAAATAACCAAACAAACAACATGGTGCCCTCTTGCCACAATCAAGCTGCTGAGCACTTTGCTAACTGCTTTACTCAAACCAAGGATTGTAGGGGAAAATGATGAAAGGAGATACAGACACCATCAACATGAATCAACTAAACATTAAGCAGTTAATTATTTTAACCTGAGTGCGGCACTTCCTTGAGCTTATCAGACATTCTGTGATCACTGAAGTTGTAGAAAATTCCAGCTTTGGAGCAATTCCCTGTGAAATTAACAAATAATATTGTTACACATTTCCATGAAGAGATAGTAGTGAAAACAGGATCTACAATAACAAAGTCTTGTCAAGAGTGAACACTGCATTTGTTAGTTTGATCTATTTATTACTGTAAAGAACATAGTAATGATAAATGTTACTAATTAGCAGTTTCATTGCTAATGATTTAGTTAGGAACAATTATAATGCTTTTATGGAATAATTAATTGTTTTCATTTTCAAGTGTCTCTCTGTCAAAGTATTTGAAGATTTTAAATTATGACATATTAGTCATAAATATGTGAGTGTATTTAAGTGATTTCAACTCTCTTTATATTTATAATTTAAGACATTTAACTATATAATCAAGAAATAATTATTAGCTTTATTTAGCCATTCCAGAAATTCTACGTACATCAAAACACCATTATCTTTTATGTATACAATATTTAACTGTCCATTAATTTTTTATTTTAATATATTTTAATTAAAATAGAATTCCATTACTTTCCCCTTCTGTTTTATCCCTCCAGTTCCTTCTAAACCACCCCATGATATTAATACTTTTAATGGAATAGTCTGAATGCTTCCTAGATGTGCAATTTTCAGATGGAGAAGGTCTCTGAAATTTTTCCAAAGCTTTTTTCCTATAATATGCTTTATATTCAGGTACAGATATTAATATGTGTTCTGTTTCTATCAACATTCCAATGTTAGCTTAAACGGTTTTGAGGTAAGTGGAGAAAAGAAGACAGTTCAAAGGACCACCAGTTATAAAGCACCCAAGGAAACCACTGGAAGCCGTTATACATGACTGTTAGCCATGTCGCCTATCTCTAGAGTAGCTTCTCGCTGATGCAACAGAAGGCAGGCACTGACCAAGCCCTTTACAAGCCCTGTCAGTGACCAACTAAGTTTAGAATGTAAAACACATCCACTACAAACGGTAACTCTGACTTGCCTATGAGTCAATACCAATGATACCTACTATACTCAAGTGTTGAGTATCTACTACTATACAAAATAGATTTGTCTAAAACTTGGCGTCATTCATATTCAAACACTCAGAGCTAGGCTACTTTTTCAATGGATATATATCAATGCACATATATATGTACATATATATACATATACACATTTATATGCAGTCTTCCTTTTGACTATAAATTGTATTCCTCTTACATGCAAAATACACTCATACTCCCTAAAGAAAATAAAAACAAGAAGTCTTAACCTTTTCCAACTTTACAAACTCAGTTTAAAGCCCAGTGTTAGCATGTAAAATGAATCCTTAAATAGGTAATGTTCTTTGGTTACAGCTCATTATAGCTCCCAGGATACAGTCTTCAGTCAGACCTGTGAACACAGGAGACAAGCTGTCTGTACAGCAAAAGCCTACCGCACACATGTGCAGCAAGCACAGCCCAGTCCTGCGGATGTTCCTGTTCAAGCCTACCGCACACATGTGCAGCAAGCACAGCCCAGTC
>OU015754.1:49001429-49020193 GCA_907169655.1 Acomys percivali | reverse complement strand
AGAGAGAGAGAGAGAGAGAGAGAGAGAGAGAGAGAGAGAGAGAGAGAGAGAGATCAGTACCCACAGGTATCAGCTGGGCACAAGGACTCTATAGAGAACAAAGAGAGAGAGAGAGATCAGTACCCACAGGTATCAGCTGGGTACAAGGATTCTATAGAGAACAGAGCAAGAAATCGGCTTCATTCTGCCCACTTCCTGGAGTTTTAGGTTAATATAAACTGAAAAGTACCAGAGTAATTTATTTTGTGGAAGAAATTTCCAGACAACATGGCTTCCAGGCTGAAGCATGGCTACTTACTGGCTGCTTTAACCA
This sequence comes from Acomys percivali, assembly GCA_907169655.1. NCBI lineage: Eukaryota > Metazoa > Chordata > Mammalia > Rodentia > Muridae > Acomys > Acomys percivali. Next base: position 49,019,880 of record OU015754.1, on the reverse strand, counting down.
GGTTTATAGTGACAACTCAGAGCCAAAACAAGAGCAAAAGTATATAAAATAAATACAATTCGGAAGCATTGCATTTAATGGTGTAGACTGTGTAGGTGCAGATTTTGTAACTGTTAAAGAAGTTAGCACCATTAAATAGAAACCGTAGGTAGCTCACACTAATAGGAAAGGTGCCTGAGGATACGACACTTCATCTTAAAGCCCCAGAGTCTAAAACTGAAACCCATTTGAAAAAACTCATTTGGAAAGCTAACACCTCTATAGAACAACAGTGCTGTTAGGCAAGAGGTTAGTTGTAAGAGGGACTGACCTGAGACCCCTTGCCACAGATATGACATAAAAGACAGCAGGCAGCAGTGGTTGTACAGCATCATCCTCTGAGCTTGGAAGACCTCTGATTACTTCAAGAGACCCTCAATAGTAGGCTTGCTTAGTGTTAAGTTCCCTCATAGAATGAGGTGATGTGGTGAGTCACTGAACTTCTAAGATTCCAGATGCTCAAGTCTACACCTGGCCAGCTTACAAGTAATTCTGCCCTAACTGTGTGTAGCCTTGTAGTCTTGGGAGGTGATAGAGTATATAAACTGTTGGGAGTTAGCTGAAGGGAGACCAGGTATGTAGCTATGGGAACACATCATCCACAGTGGGTTAAGACTTTCTGGTGGTGAGGCTGCTTTGGGGTCACCTACCAAGGAAACTCAATAGTTTCCCAAATTGGACTCTGATGGAGTTATGCTTTGGTTTGTCACTGAATCATGTAAAGAAGGGATAGGTGTTTGTTCAGTCTCCCAGAGGAATAGTGCCAACAACAGGAAGCTACTCCATCTTGGCCATAAAGATAGCACAAGATAGTCACCTGAAACGAGATATGAAAACCATCCATGGTGGTCCGTCCAGATGGACAAGATCAGGGCTCCCAAAACAGGATGTAAAGGCCAACTAATGGCAGCAGTCTCTAGATGGGTCAGTTAAAACCAACTTGCTCGTCATCCTCATGGGATGCATGCACCAAGTGCTATTACCCTTTACCTTAGAGAATTTTTTGACTTTAGGGTACTTCCTTTATCTTTATTCAAACTAGAATGAGTTATGGGTAAAATGAACTTTCTGGAGAAAAAATGGCACACCCATTTCCTGGAAATGCCACCCTTGGGAATGGTGCGTACTGCACGTGATGCTGTCCTAGGCCAGTGGGCCTGAACTGTATACGAAATGGAGTGAGGAAGCCAAAGAGAAAGATGCAGTAAGCAGCATTCCTCAGTGGTCCCTACCTTCAGGTTCCTGACTTGAGTTCCTGCCTCACTTCCCTCAGGAAGGGACTTCGATCTGGAAGTGTAAGATGAAATAAGTTGTTTCCTTCCCTAGTTGCTTTTTATCATATTTTTTATCACAACAACAACAATACAAACAAGCTGGAATTCCTTGAGTCTGAACCATGTTAAGACTATGGTGGCACTTAAATTCTGACCGAGTGTATCTATGACCTTTAGGGGAAGTGTCACGATGTATAGCTAGACGATCCCCCTTCAGCTTCCAGTTTTGAGCACTTCGTTTCCCACTGAGCACTTGTGATGGTTGGGAAGATGCTGCTAACCTCAGGTACAGGCCGGTGAGGCAGGCCTTTGGAGGGCGTTCACACCTCAAGCTCCCATCCAGCTGCCACTTCCTTCTGTACCATCACACGCAGAACCTTGTTCCCACTGCCATGAACACTGCCAGTGCCCTTCCTTCCTGTCATGACGAACTAAAACTGTGAGCCAAATAAATCTTTTCTCACTTAGCTATTCCTGCCAGGCGTTTTGGTCACAGCAACACAAAAGTAACTAATGTAAATACCAGAAAGTCTTATTTACAATCCATCTGTTCTGGGAGCCAAACAGAATTCTCACAAGGACTCTGTATAGTCTCCAAGCCAACTGAGTTCTCATAAAATTTTTAAACTGTTTCCCCGACTCTTCCCTATGGTAAAATGGAGCATATAAATTTCTGAATTATGTTAAGCTATAAGTACTCACAACCCTTTGTTACATTCCTCCTTTATACATTAAGAAAATTTATGATTTTAGACGAAATTATCTGCATTTAGTCCTTCCTCGTTCCCTTATATTTAGCCTTTCTTGATCTCATTTCTTTGTTATCCTGTACCCACATGTACAGTTGTTTACATATATAATTAGCTAAATTCTGCATATTAGAGAATGTGGTTTATTCATTTCTGAGATTATGTGAATGCAAGTAGTGGAGATGAATTATGAAAGAGGATTAAAGCTAATTGTTTTTCTAGTTCAAATTCTGTGACAGATTTTTGGGGGGTTGGGTGGTAGATAAGAACATAAAATATATTTAATACTAAAAGTTTAAAATTTAATATGAAGCTTCACCGCATCTATGTTGAATGTCCATTCTAACTGTATATAAGTTTATTATTTGCATAGATTTTGGGGCTAGTGAATTTTGGTGTGTGATATTTTTATTTCTTTGAAAGTTTATTTTATAGTAAAGCTTATAGAAAACAGAAGCTACTACCACTGGTTATATAAATTATATAAATATCTGTAAGAGACATTTGAAATCAAAGACATAACTGACCATAAAAAGGTGGAAAACATTGTAATCAAGCAGCAACCAAAACATACTGACTACATTAATAAACAAATATGCAATAAAACAAAAATTGTTACTAGAGACAAAGAAAGGCAGTTAATTATCATATAACAATTGGAAATATATTAAGAAATATATCAAGATGACATAGCAATTATAATCAAATAGAATTTACAGAACCATAAACACATGAAGAGTATTAGCATACTAAATACATGAACCAGATGAACATCTCTCCAAAGTAGTTAAATAAATCTGAAAACATGTTCAACATTGGCTAAGATTAGGAAAGTGCATATAAAGCCACAATGTAACTATCTCCACCAGTTATTAGGATGGCTATAATAAAATATGGACAACAAGAAATTGTAACTTTAATATGTAAGCAATACACATAAAAATCATAAACCTACTATGGAAAATATTTGAAAGTTTCTCAGAAGCTAACCGTGAAGTCCAGCAATCAAACTCCTGGATCCTTGTGACCACTGGAAGCTTAATCCTACATAAAAGTGTATAAATCGGTATAGAAATATTATTCATAATATCCAAATAGTGGGTACAATTTAAATATTGTTTAACCAATAAATGGATAATGTGGTATATCTCTAGAACAGATTATTATTTGACTGCAAAAATGATTAAAGTACTACATGCATGGCATCCCAGGGATAAATCTTAACTACATCAGGCAAAATGACAAATGATTATGTAATTCCTTTTATAATTTGTACACAGTAGTCAAATCCTTAGACATAAAATTATCCCTTGTGACAAGCTAGAAGAACAGATAACAGATGTGACAGTCATCAGCTCTCTGAGAAGGGAAGAACATTTCACATTTATTTCACACCTGATTCATACTGGAGTCTATTCCACTTCAAGGAGAAAACAGGAATTTATAAAGTTAGAGTATGAAAATAATATTTGCCTCATTACCATCAACCCTATACTCCCCACGTTGCTTTTGGTCATGGTGTTTTCCACAGCAACAGAAGCCTAACTAGGACACCACTCCATGCATAAAAGACATGTTGTAACATTAAATATTAGGAATTTCCCTTCAGCTCTTTTTCCACCATCCAGGGGTTTCTTCACAAAATGTAAGGCCCCTCCTGTAAAAGCTCTCAAGAAACTAGGAACTGAAGGAAAGTTCCTTACTAATAAAAAAAATATCTAAGAGGAACCCTAAATCTAACACCAAACACCATACTTAAAAATTAAACGCTTGCCCCTGATATCAACAAATTTGACACTAAATACTACAAGGTTCTCTCTTGGTTCTAGCCAGTATACTACAAAAAGAAAAAAATGTAAATGAAAGAAAAAGATGAAGTTTAAAGTAGTAAAATAATATACTAAAGACAACATTATTACTTGTGTTCAATTACAAGTAAACTTTTTAAATTAAGTCAAATGAAGTCAAAGGCCATTATATATAAATCAATTGTATTTCCACATTGAAAAATGACATTTAAAAGGTTTTTTTAAAAATATCACTTATAATAGGATCAAAAAAACATAAACTACCTGAGATAGTCCATCTTGTTTGTCAGCTTGACTGGATTTATAGTCAGCTAGGAGGCGGCTAGTGGAGAATGTCTGCAACAGTATGGGGGAACTTCTAGAGCAGACTGATTGCTATGGAGAGAAGACCACACTGACTATGGACAACACCATTCCTTTGTGCTGTGGGCACAGACATAATAAAAGAGTGGAAGGTGAGAGCCAGCCTAGTGCCAATGTTCTCCGTGAACTTCATCCAAGCTATGAAGAAAGCACCTCCATGTCACACTTCCACCACGACGATAGTCTACACAACATCAAGTCTAGAAGCAGAGTGCTAATTCACCATGGACTAGGTCTTTTGAACCTGGGAGCCACAGTAAAGATTTCCCCTTTTGGTTGAGTCCAGCTTCCATTGGCTGTTTGGTCATAGAGATGCAAGCATATGGAGGGAGAAGTAGGGCCGTTTCTATAACTAAGTCAAACTTTGTAGACTGAAGTCTGTTGGAGGAATTTGGAAGTTTGGGAAAGTAGGCTAGAAAAAGGTTTAATTGCTATAAGCAAAGCTTAACAGGTGGTTCTGGGGGGAATTCAGAAGATTAAAACATGGGTCAGGACAGCAGCGACAGCTAGAACTCATGAGGCTTTCAGATGGAAGCAAACGCTTGACTGGGAATTGGACTGGAGGACATTTTATATTTGGGCAGAGAAAACATTTTGTTGAATTTTAAATTTTTTGTAGCAGGTCAAGTTCAAAGTCAACATTTATTTGGCAAACGAAGTCTCTAGCCACCAAGTACTCAAAATGAGGCATGGTTACTGCTGGTTGCTGTCTGCTAGATTTACTGTTAGAACTGGGAGCACAAAGCAAAACACAAGGGTTTGAGAAGTTTCCAGACGGCCCAAAAACGAGCAAGTTGAGAGTTAGGGGTTTGCCAAGGCAAATTATCTGGCCAATTCCGGAGATGTCCTCAAAACATGTTTCCCATATGTCTAAGTGCATTGCTTCTCTTCAGTGCCACTAACAACCACGCCTTCTTGTCTGAAACTATTTAATTTCTAGGTGTTTTACTGAATTCCATCAAATGCGCAAGTGTCTTCCCACTCTAAGCCCAGCTCATGGAAGGCAGAAGCAGTAAAGTATCTGTGAGGTCCTGGCTAGCCTGGTCTACACAATGAGTTCAGATCATTAAGAGCTAATCTGTGAGCTTGTGACTAGCCTGGGCTACACAGTAAATTCAGGACAGCAAGAGGTTAGTCTGTGAGCTCGCAGCTAACCTTATCTTCAGAGTGAGTTCAGGTTGCAAGAGCTACACAATGAAACCTTGTCTCAAAAGAAAAAAAAAAACTAGCATGTATGTGTACATGTAAGTACACATATGTAGTTGTATTATGTGAAAAGTAGAGCAGGAAGGTATGACTAGAACATACACATATAAATCCCATGAAATTGGAAACTAAATGTAAACAGATCATAAACTATAGTGGGAAACAAAATAAGAATTATAAACTATTTGAAGTCATATAATTAAAAAATGATACTAACATATTTTTGAGATGGTAGGCAGGCCTCACTTGGATACAAATCAAGTGCCTTATGCAGATATTCTAATGAGAAAAATACTGAGAAATGCAGAAGAGTGTGAAAGACTTAGGTGGTTAGCCCAAAGAAGGGAATCAGGTATTTTCTTAAAGAGATAAATAGTGGAAGCTGCACTCTTATTTGTAATGTTTACTTCTTAAACTGGGAGCGGATAATTTTCATTATGCTATAGTTTGTAAAATTTTGTATATCTAAAATGTTTCAGACAAAGTTTTAAGGGTCAAAATAAATATGTATTGTAACTCAAAGCACTAAAGCTCCCAACTAAACAACAAATGATACTAAACTTAAAAATTTCCCAGTCCAAGCCAGCGAAGCAGAGTGAAAGCAGTATATACTAAACTAAAAATAATTTAACAAAGGAGAAAGAGCTCAATGTAAAAAAACCACATCCTGGGCTGGAGAGGCGGCTCAGTGATTAGAGCACTTATTGTTCTTGTGGAGAAACCACACTCCTGTCAGATGATTCATAACTCTATTTCCAGGGGATCTGACACTCTCTTGTGGCCTCTGCAGGCACCTGCATCTAAATGCACATAATCACACAGAGAGACATACACCTGTCCATGTGATTAAAAAGATATAAATAGATAAAATAAAATACTTTTGTGTCCAGTTTTATGACTATGACAATATGTAGTTTCCTTAAATTTGAAAATCATTAAAATAATTCAACTAGAATAATTTTAAAGTTAAAAATAGAAGCATACTACAATAATTCAACAAATGAAAGCCTTACAGCCTATCTTATATTGGGTTGCCTACACATGAAATTTCACTTGGAAGATGGCATTAAACAAAGAGTATTATTAGCCATCTCATAAGACTCAATCTACCCTCATGGGTAAAAATTTAGAATCATAACTTCTTAAACTCAGAAAGTCTAGATAGATATCTGTACTTTTACATTCAACATTACAGAGAATATTCTAGGCAATAACATAAGGACAAGTGGGGAAAAAAACAAAGGATCAGTCAGGAGTAAGCAAGGCTATCTTTATTTGCAAATAAAATGGCCTTTCACATAAAAACCTGAGTAGCCATTAGGATTGATAGGAGACATCAGCAATCCTGCTGAACCCAAAATGAAAATCCTGAAAGTTCACAAAGAGGTATACAGGATTTCACAGCAGCATTGCTTATGAGAGCTCTCGTTGGAAATGTTCATCAGCCACAGGATGGACAAATAAAAAGTGGTAGGTGTACATAAGGGAGCCAAAGCCACGGCTTACAGGATTGTGGAGTTCCCTTTCACAAAATTAGATGTGATGAGTTAGTAATGTATAGACAGAGCAAAAGTTCCAACTATGTTGTTAACAGGAGGGGAAGAGATGTGAAGGGAGGGGAACAGGCCAGCAGATGGGGTGGTAGCTCCCTCACTGCTGGTGATTACACTTGGGATTGCACACATTCTGAATATATGCTATACTTCACACACTGATTTTAAAAATCAATAGTACATGATAAATATGTGAAACTTTTATTCATCATATTAAACATTTAAGTCCACACATTCTTTACCAGCAAAACAAAAAAACAAAAACAAAAACAAAATACAAAATAGAAAAAATAATATTACTGAAGGGAAATGGAAAAAAAAAAAGCTTTTCCTGAGATCATTGAAAAGTATATTACTTGTCACCAATAGATGCTTAAGTATTCAAAATGTTTAACAGGAAAAAATAATAAAACCTTATATTCATTCCTTGGGGCAGAAGATGTGAACAGGGCCAGTCACAGAAAAGTCAACTGCTAGGATCAGAGGACTCCAGTTATTTAGTACAGTCCAAAACATTCCTAGAGCCATCAGATTGGTGTCACTTTTATGGCTTTGGCCTCCAGAAACGTGAGAAAATAAACTACTTTAAGGTATATTTTTCACGGCAGTCCTGGGAAACTATTATGAATGATACCTAAAGACTCAAAGTTCCTGTTGTAAATGTACTGGCTGGTTAGTACTTCCCGGGCCTCCATTCTACATGACTCAGAAGCACTGAGGTCACAGTCCAGTGGCAGAGCACTTCCCTGGGATGCTCATGACCCTCAGTACAACAACAGCAACAAAACAATGACGACAACAACAACAACAACAACAATAATAATAATACAATTAAGTAAACAAAACTAAATGTTCCAAAGCTTTCTTCTTTTTTTAACATATTTTATTAATTTATTCATATTACATCCCAATTGTTTTCCCATCCCTTGTATCCAAAGCTTTCTTCTTAAAGCAAGCATTTTGCAACTGATCTACACATATAACACATAAACCAAGTATCCTAACAAAAGAGAAAAATAAACAAATCACACAACAAGGGCATTTTTACATATTAATTGCTTGGCCAGGGCTAAACTGGAAGGTATGTTTGCACCTGTATACAAAATCTGTGAGCATTTGTTACCTTAACTCGCTGGCAGAAGAGAGAAAAATAGGATCAAAGGGAACAAGAAGAGGCCTGGACGACATATGTGGTATTCGATTTCTTTAAATGAAGCAAACCTAAAATGCATAAATTGCTGAATGGGGAGGTCATAGTATCTATCACCTATATTTTCTCTGTTGTTAAACAGAAGGAGTCATGTTGTCTCCCACTTGTATTTTTTCTGTCACTCTCACATATTATGTAATTAAAAGGTTTTAATGGTGGCATGATAGTCCCTGATTTGATAAGGATCTCATGTATGAAGTGTCCAAATGGGTAGAGCCTGGAAAGACACAGCACTGTTTGCTGCATGCTGTAATTAGTTCCAGTTGGGTAATAAGGTGAAGTAAAATATGGAGGTGAAAAACTCAGAATTACATCAAATAACCCAAACAAGTCTTAAAGAAAGTTCCTCAGTTTCCTTGCTGATCGAATTAAGCTCTATGTTACTTTCTTCTATTAAAAAATGTGAACACTGAAATACTCAATAATAAAAAGTACAAAGTTGAAGCAGCAAACATACCCCTTTTCCGTTAAAGATATGTGTCCAATACTAAAAGTATAAAACCCTTGGGAAGTGTAATTCTTTAGATGCTTTGTAAAAACATGTGACTTGGTATACCGTGTCATTCCTGAAAGATTCCTTGAGAAAGTCACACTTTTCTCCCAGCAATATATTTTCTTGCAAGTCATATGGCTTTGTTGGACAACACAAAATGCTGTGTGATCTGGCCCAACCTTTCCTGTCGGCTGTCCTTTGCTCTCATACAGCATTACAGGTCACACCTCCAAGGTCACATGTCACATCTCCAAGGTCACCCCAAGTACCAGAGTGAAGCAAACAGGCATGAGAGAGAGGAGGAAGAGGAGGATGCTGCACTTGCAACACACAAGCAGAGACTCCTAGCTTAGAAGAAAAGTAATATTGGGAAAAATATTAAATTTCAGCAGAAGAGAAAAAATAGGCAACAATACATCATGGGGTATTCTCTACTTGAGCCTGGCCTCTTCTAAAGGTAATGTCCATGAGAGATTTTGTAAGAATGATTCTTCAGAGCATTACCATAATTGTCACAAACAGGATACAATAACTAGTAAAAAGAGAACAGACAGCATCAACTCAGAGAGTCTCTTCAAATCAAAGGAAACAATTAACAGTGTAAGAGACAACTAATAGAATGAAAAAATATGGATAAACCATATAGTTAATAGTATCAACATATTAAAAGAACTCAACAACAAAAAGACAAAAAAACAAATCACTAATTTAAAATGGGCAAAGGACTTGAATTGATAGTTCGCTAAAGAAGACATGCAAATGGCTAACATATACATGGAAATGTGTATCCACCTCTGCTCATCAGGAAATGCCAATCAAAAATTAAAATACCACCTCACATGAGTTGAGTCAGAATAGAAAAGGATATTTTCTATAGACAGCCATCTAGATAAATGGGAGCCTTTGGATACGGATGGTGGGAACACAAATTAGCATTGCCATTATAAAAACAGCATGAAGAATCCTCAAATAACTAAAAATATAACTACCTTGCAACCTCACTTCCAGATATATACCCAAAGGGAATGAAATCCATATACAGAAGAGACATCTGCAAAACCTGTGTTCACAAGCAATCAACCTTAGTGTCCATCACTGGATGAACATGGTTTTTTAAATGGACTAAACATTTGAGACATGGTTGACACAAAAGAAATTCTAGCATTTTCAATACATACATAAACCAGGCATAGAATGACAAAGTGTGATCTTACTTGTAAATAAAATATTTTTAAAAAGTCAAACTCACAGAAGCATAAAGTACAATTCTGGCTGCCAGGAACCTGGAGGTGATGGAGGGGAATATAGAGATGTTGGTTAAAGGGAACCAAGTTTCAGACAGGATGAGTAAGTTCTACGGATACGATACATGGCATAGTGGTTATGGTTTAAAAAAAAAAAACCTATTATAAACATGAAACTTCCTAAAACAAAATATCTTAAATGTTCTCAATGCAAAATTATGTGAGGTGATAAGGTGTGTAAATTGTTTGATCTAATCACTTCATAATGTGTACATGCATCAAAACATCACTGCTATGGCTTAAATATAAAATGTCCCCCACTAATTCGTGAGTCTAAACACTTGGTCCTCATTATATGATCCTATTTGTGAAGGCTGTGGAACCTCTAGGAGACACACTTTGGCTAACAGATGTCGGCCATTAGGTTACAATCTGACCCTGCTTCTGATCCTCTCTACTTCCTAGTCTGCCAAGTGTGAACTGCCCTCTGGGAAAAGTTCCTGTACTGCGGGGCAAAGTCACCCCTACTTCCATGCCTTACTATCCCTCATACTGTAAACCAAAATAAACCTCTTGTGGTGGTTTGAAAGAAAAGCATTCCTTATAACTTGGTCTCCCATTGTGGCAATGTCGGGGGTAGATGAGTGATTGGAACCTTGATAAGCTAAGCTGGAGCCTTGCTAGAAGTAGTGCATCAATGGGGCAGACGTTGGGGGTTTGTAGTTTCACCCCATTTCCTCTTCTCCCTCTGCTTCATAGTCATACATAAAAAATGTGATCAGCCGTTTCCCTGCTCCTACCACCATGCTACCTATCCCTGACTGATGCCATGCCATCCCAGCCAGACTAGATTCCATCCCTGTCAACCCAGAAGTTAAAACAAACTCTGTCCTTAAGTTGGTTTTGAGCATGGTATTTTATCACAGCAACAACAAAAAAAAAAAGTAACAAATACACCCCTCTGCCCTCTTAATTACTTCTGTCAAGTCACAGCAAAAAGATAAGAAAATACAACCACTTTGCACACTGTGAAGATAATATGTTTTTATTTGCCATTTTAAAACAAGAGAGTGTTGTCATACATATACAAGAGAATATTACCCATGATTTAGAGGACAACTCCCTGAAACATATGACATTACTGAATCTCAAAGTCATGATCAGCAGAAGACACCTGACATAACATATTACAGTATGTCCCAATATGAGCTTCCAGTGTTGACATGCTAATCTAAGCTGAGAAATTTATCTTTGTAATAACTAAATATGTACACAGTATTAAGATATTGTCATTAATTACCCCAATTATGATCACAAATTTGTGTTTACGTACATACCCTCATATTAGAGTATTTGTGACGCAGTACCTAGTAGTATCAGCAATTTGCTTTCAATTTTTCACCAAAAAGTCTTTTGCATAGTACATGCACCTCTACACAGATGAATCAAATTAATGTACACAGGTCATAGCCAAGAGTTATTCATTAAAATACTCATCTAATTACTCTGTTTGATTGCCATTTTAAATTTAAACAGCCAGGGAGAAAACAAGATGGCACTCTTCACAGACACAGAGTGATCTCCAGGACATATTAAATAAAGTACAGTTTAGTTTATGTACTATGCTGCCTAATGTGTAAGAAAATGAAAAAATATATGTATAAGTATGTATCTGTTTATATCATGACAATGACAATGGTTACCTGTAGTTATGAGTAAAGTCGAAAAACTGTCTTAACATAGAGCTTCTCATAGCACAGCTCTGACCCTTATATCATGTAACTGTGTAAAAAATTTAAACATAAAATTACAATTGAAAAGATATTTAAAATATATGTGGCCCTATGGTTCCTCTATCCAACTAAAGCCAAATTAATCTCCCTTAACTTGTGTGATTAGTAATGGTCACTTTTGCTCTTTCTGAACATGAGAGTCATTTAAAGGGCTCCTGCTGGCTGGAAAATACAGTATCTACAGCACACAGAGTAGTTAACGAGATTAAATGCAATGCCTTGGAAGATTTGAGGAACTATAAAATATTGTAACTTGAGTGTTTATAAACATAAATTTGCACCAGCATGCTTCAGCGATATAGGTATCCATTTTCTTCAGTGAACCGTATACTAAGAAAACAGCATAGTGAAATAAAATGTCTCTGTCTCCCTCGGGCTGCAATCACAACAGAGTACTTCCTCTTGGCAGAGGATTGGTAACCAGGGCAGCCAGCCTGCCAGGCAGCTGCACTCCTTCAAGCGGCTATACCATTGGTTAGAAAGAGAGGAAGCAGCAGCAGACAATGAAGTTACAGAGTGGAGTTCGGAGTTTTACTACCTGCTCTGGGTCTAGCGCATTTAGAAATCGATTTTTTGCATTATTTTGGTAAACTATTCTTACTTTGAAGGAAAAAAAAATGTTCCCAGAAAGTCAGCTTGTGATGCAAACACAGACGGACAAGGACAGTATAGTTGTTGAATTAAAAACCTCTGCGTCTTGAACATTAGTTTGAGGCCTTGAAACTCACCAGCCCTCCACTCCTGCAGTAGTACTCTGCCGGACCCAAGCTTCTCCTTAAGGCTGAACTAAAGCCCTGAAAGAATTTTCTGACTTCTAGGCTGGTTTAAGTTCCTGTGCTGCTGCAGCCTCAAAGAGAGGAAGGAAGGCCCTGGAAAAAGTAGGTGCGGCAAGCATCGGGTAAGTACAGAGAAGAGCCTAGTTTGGAGGCCAAAGGGAAGAAAATGCAAGAGAGCTCCTTGGGACAGGCACAGAAAATGACAGGGACTGTGTACCATCATCCCTACTTATTCTGGGATACCAACAAGAAGACTGAGTCTTAATGCAGGCACTTCAAGGATGAAGGCGCGAAAAAGTGCAGGAGTTCTAAGTGGAGACAAGTTTCTCTAAAATGACGCTGAAGGACTTGGAAAATCTCAAGAAACTGCTGTTGTCAAGGGAAATGAGGGCCTCTGAACACCTGGAAAGGCCTGAGACCCTCACTGGAGGACAGGTGGGGCTCCTGGTCCTGGTTGGATTTACTGAAGGAGGCTGGACATTGTCCCTTTAAGGTGCAGAGTAACTGAGTGGAGTTACAAGCTTGAAGTAGCTGCTGTCAGAAAAAGCTGATCCAGTCTTTCGGAAGAAGGATGCAAAGGGACCCCTCTCAAAGTCAGGAGGGCTTGGAGACTGGAGGGAAGGGCTTAAGTGGCTTCTGAGGAGTTGGGTTTATCCTGGGAGGTGGCAAGAAACTTTGTGCAATGATGTCACAAATAAGTTGTTTTTGTTGTTAGGAACTCCACCTCGATTGAAAAGGGGTTACTACGCTAACTGGAAGCTTGTAAAAGAATCTGAAAGCCTGCAACGATTTGGCGGGAACGCCACACACCCACAGATTGGAGCAAGGGTCCAAGAGTCCCTTACTAGAACAGGAGTAAAGCGGAATTCAAACTACTGTCCCGGGACCGGAACTCTGAAGTGGTATGGACTAGATACGAAAGCGCTCCAGGAAGTTGGGCTGAGGCCCCCTTAAAAACTGGAGTGGGAGGGCACTCGAGATTTCAAGGGGTCCTCAGGGCCAGGGCGGGAGGCAGACATGGAAGCTGGGGCGGGACGGGGCCGGTACTCACAGAGCGAATCTCCAGCGCCAAGGCGCATTGCAGCGCCTTTACCTTCGGCATCCGCGCAGGATGGGGCGGCGGGGAGGGACCCCGGCCTCCGGCCCGAGTGCAGCGGGAAGACGCGGGGCGGGACAGGGACGGGGAGGAGATGAGGTGGCGGCGGCGGTGGCAGCTTTGGCCCCCAGGCCGGGGCCCGCGGTCCAGCCTGGGTCCCGCCGGAGCAGCAGCTGAGCGCGGGGCGCGGACTCGTTGTCATGGCAGCCTAGAGGGGCGGGGCCGGAAGAGCCGCTCCGGGGAGGGACACGCCAGAGCGAGAGGCAGTAGGCGTGGTTCTGATTCTGGTGGGGCGGGGCTTATGATGGGGGCGGGGCAGCTCGTCTGTGATGTCAAGCTGTAAACTCTCAACAAGTAGGAAAGGGAGCTGCTGTGAGATGGTCCAGTGCTCAGAACTGGAAATCCCTGAGTTCCAAAGCAGTGATGGAATCATGGGCATGTGGCGTCAACCTACGGCCTCAATATCCCCAACTATACTATAATTAGTAACGTCCTTAAGTTTGAATTTTATGATACAGTTTACAAAAACAATATAAGATACAGGAAATTATCCCCGAAGACAAAGGCAAAAATATGACTGGAACCCAGGATCTCTCAAGTAAAATCCCAGATGTCTCCCAGAATCACCATCATGGTCATCTTCTTAGTCACCTGTTCTGTGTGATTCTCTTTCAGCGTATACCTATTTCCCTTCAAGATTTCCTGTCCAGCTCACCACTACGTGAATCTCAGTGCCTGTTGCTCAGTCTGAACTCAATATAACGCGCCCACAGATCTTCAAAGATAAAAAGAGCCTAAAAGGCTGTCCAGTTAAAGTCCGTGTTAAAGTTATTTCACTACAAAATACACTAACTTTACTGAAGGGTATAGAACACATTCTAACAATGGAGGGGAAAGTGCCTGTGTTTTTATCACTCAGTTAAGAAACAGGATGTTATTGAGCCAAAAAAAAAAAAAAAGCCCTCAGCAGTGCCTTACCAGCTTTTCCCTGGGAGTAAACCCTGCAATGACTTTCATTACAGTAAGTCTTCTGTTCATGTATCCATTTCCAAACTACATTACTGTTCAATTTTCTTGTTTTACATTAAATAGATTTAATACTTATATAGTCTTCTGTGGCTTGCTTACCTCCTTATATTGTGGAAGCCATCCAATATTGATGCCAAGTATTTGAAGTTTCTCCCATTATTAGACAACATCCCAAAACAGAATTGTACATTGATTTATAAATGTACATTTTTTATTCTAGTCCTATTGATGATCACTTATATTGTTCATATTTTAGCTCTCATTAGCAATACTGTTATGAACATTCTGGAATATGTTACCACTTGAGAAATGGTTCGGCAGCTAAGAGCACTTGCTCTTCCAGAGGACTAGAGTTCAATTCCCAGTACCCTCTTTGGGCAGCTCACAACTGCCTGTAATTCCAGCTGCAGGAGGCATGCTCTTCTGTCAATCTGGTACAGTTATGTGTATACATGTACACACACACACACACACACAATTTTTAAACCTTTAGAATGTCTATTAATGTGTGATAAATAGGAACGGACACTGTGCCACTTTTGCATCTGTGTTATTTTTAAGGTAATACACTACTACATCTTCCAAAGCTACACCAATTCCTGCTTCATGAAGAAAAATATGAGTGCTGTTTTTCACTCTTGCCACCATTGGTGTTTGTTTTTAATCTTTGTGGTTTTGGTGTTCGTTATGGTTTAATTTTGCGTCTCCAACTACTGCTGAGGTTGAACTCCTGTGCATGACTTCATTAGCAGTCCACTCTCTACAAACTGCCTGGTAGCCCCAAGAACCGCTTTTCATTCAGTTGTTTCCCTCTCTGTTTTTCTTTTGTCTATTCTGTGCGTTGCAAATATAATTCCTTCTTTGTACTTGATTTCTGATTTCTCATGCGCAAGTATGTGTATATGTGTGTGATGAGCAGAAAAGTGGCTAAGTCTTGAAGTGTGAACAAATCATGCAACTGACATCTGAAGGCCACAGCCCCGTATTATTCCTCCCAACAGTGCACTATTGAGCTCTCGTGGTTGCCTCAACATGGAAAGTACCATCTTGCTTTTGATTTTGTCAGGTTACTAGTGATCAGTACCTTCTTTATTTGGGTTTCTTTAATGATTACACCTGCCTTCCAATGCACTTACCCTAGATAGGAGAGAGAAGAGGTTAATAGGAACAGAAGAGATAGACCTTTTTATACTCAGTTTCTTGGAGCAATTCCACTGGCATACTTGGCAGGATTCCAATAGACCCCTTAAACAGCAAACCAGCAATTCAGCGAAGGCAACTGTAACTGCAGCTGCTGGATTCCAGAGCAACAGCCAGAGCCCAGAGCAGCAGCTAGAACCCTCAGCCTTGAAGCTTTCGCTGGAACACCATCTTGAAGTACAGTGATGAACAGCCAAGACCAAAAAAAAAGCCCCGCCTCTTGTTTTGGAGATGTGTATACATATATATACATATATATATATACACACATATCCTTTTAGAGTCTATACTAGGAAGTTTATCAGTTGGCAAAGACCATGCCCCACAGAGGCGGTTCCTCTTCCAGTGGACAAATATCACCTGTTCTCTCACAATTCTGTTCTCAGCAGAAAAACACTGCACACCCTTATATAAGTCTATGTCACAGCCCACATTTGGGATCAAAACAAAAACATGTTTACATCCACTACAGACACTTCTAATTTTTCCCAAACACTTCCACTAACTGGTGACCATAGGGGTTTTCTTTCAAACCACCACAATCTGTGTTTGAGTTTCTCACATTTTGAGAAAACTACAGTCATAGTTTTTGTTTCCTTTCATGTAACATGTTTTCCCCATGCACATTATAGATTTACTTTCGTGTTTTGTTTCTGAATAAATGAAGACTGGTTCCTTGTGCATAATGTTCAAATAAGCCAAGATTCAGTTTCTCCCCTGACCAGACTAAATGACATTTCCCAACTCGGTCTAGTAAACACTCAGTGGCCCATTGCTCTTTGTATTCTGTTCCAGTGTCATGCTGATTGTTCTTTAAAGATCTGTAGTGACTTGTTACTCTGATTCCTATTGTTACAGGAACCAGGGCTATTAGAAGAATGCTTGGAGGAAACTGTTGGGGGAGGAAGAGAAGGCTGCTGTTACATTTGCTGATGCTCACTGAATATCTAGACAATGGAGATTGGTATAGCCCCAAAGAACCAAACTACCCTAAATAGCAGGAAGTAGCCAAAGACAGCCATGCCCTTTCTCCCAACTACTGTTTTTCTCCTACCTAGTGTTGGGATGTTGGAAGGAATTCGAGTGGAGAAGGGAGAAAGAGATATAAGGAACAAAAATATAATAGATTTTAAAAGTATGGCTACAGGTCTTGTTTAGCTATGGATGAAGAGATGGCTCATCAGTTATAAATGCTTGCTTCTCTTCTACAAGACCATTTCCCAACCCTCATGCGGGGTAGCTCAAAACTGTCTGTAACTTCAGCACCAGTGGATCTGATGCCCTGTTCTGGCTTCTGCAGATGCTTGCACTCATATAAACATACCAATGTGCAGATGCTCATATAGACATAATTAAAAATAAAAATAAAGATAAAGTATTTTTAAATAGTCCTTATTTAGGAGTGACATATTTTGAAGTATTTATGAGTAAATATTCTCCTATGACAGATAGGAGAGGAATTGGAGAAGAGAGAGTTGGGAGTGGTATGTGAACAAACCCCATATATGCATATATCAAGTTCTCTAACAATAAAAAAATATAAATAAAAGAAACAAATTAAATAAAATACTCCAGTAAAGTGATAAATGGCAGCTGATGGAAAGGTGTAAGGACAGGTGTTATCTAAATACATGATGACAAGGTACAGTCCATGCATGGACACTCTCTCTCTCTCTCTTTCTCTCTCTCTCTCTCTCTCTCTCTCTCTCTCTCTCTCTCTCTCTCTCTCTCTCTCTCTCTCACACACACACACACACACACACACACACACACACACACACACACGATGCTGAAGAGATTCAAGGGCCATTTATGTACTAACTATTGACCTGATTGTATAATAAGTTGTTGCCATTTACGAAGTAAATTACATTAATAGATTTCCCCAATGGTATACATGCCTTATACCCCCTATACACACACCATTTTACGTTATGAATTGGTTTCATGCTATGTATATTGGCCAATGTTGAATTTAGGATTTTACAGATGTATATTAAGAAAATGGACCTATATGCTCCTTTTGTGTCTCTTTCCTGACTGTAGACTCTGGATTATACCTACCTGACTAATTAAAGACGAAACCATGTGCCTTTACCCACAGATCCCTGAAGCAAAAATTCTTTCATTCTTTTAACTTTTTTCCTTTTATTCTACAGATTGTATAAATTCTATTCATCTTTTGTTTGGGTATCTGTATCTTCTAATGTCTTCAATCTACTATTAAGTCCATTTAGTTAGTTCCCATTTCAGCTAATGTTACTCAGTTCTAGAATGTTCGTTTGTCAGCTTCTACACATCTATTAAGATTCTATACCCTTTTATTCCCTATGACCACTTTTTCCTTTACATTTTGAACATATTTTCTCTTAATTTGTCAAATATGTCTGTCATGGTGGTATACACTGTTAATCCTAGAACTCAGGAGACAGAGGCAGGTGGATCTCTGTGAGTTCCAAGCCAGTTTAGTGTAAGTAGCAAGTTACAGGCCAGTCAGGGCTACATAGTGAAATCTTGTCTCAAAAACACTTTTTTCTCAAACATGACTGCAGTATCTGCAGCTTTAAAGGGTGTGTGTGTGTGTGTGTGTGTGTGTGTGTGTGTGTGTGTGTGTGTGT
>OU015754.1:48987138-49001419 GCA_907169655.1 Acomys percivali | reverse complement strand
TGTGTGTGTGTGTGTGTGTGTGTGTGTGTGTGTGTGTGTGTGTGTGTTATGCGTGTGTGTATATTGGTGCTCCAACCATGCAGGTATGTGTGGAGGCCAACTGATTCTCCACCTTGTTTCTTGAGACAAGGTCTCTCTCTTAATCTGAAGGCCTCTGTTTAGCAACCCTGCCTGGCTAGTGAACACGTAGGATCCACCTGCCTCTTCCGTCCTATTCCATCCCTCTGTGCAGAAGTTACAGATACACACAGTCACACCTAGCCTTTATGTGGGTTCTGGGGATCTGAACTCATGTACTCATGTTTACGTGTTGAGGTGCATATGATGCTCAGAGGACAACTAGGCCACATCCATTACCGTGGATTCCAGAGATCAAACTTGGATCATGAGGCTTGCATAGTATGTGCCTTTATCAGCTCAGCCATCTTCCTGGCTCCTGAATATTTTAATAACACACTGTGTAACATTGAATACTGCTTTTTTTAAAGTGCTGATTTGTTTACTTAACTGGCTTCATACTTTAAAGCTAAGTAGGCATAATGGTATGTCTTATTAGTGAAGAGCCTATGGTGTTTCTAAAGCCCCACTAACTGATAGATTTAACTTAGTTTCTGAGTCATGTGTGCCTCTGGGTTTTGTCAGGCTGGTTTATAGGCTTTGCTGAGTTGAGTCCATACCTTGGGGCATAGTTCCCACTGCTGAAGCCACCTTTTCTTGACTTAGTCAGGAGGTCTCCATAGATGGCTTCCTTGTAACCCCTAGACAGAAGATTAAGCAATGTGCTGGACAAGAAGAAAGTGTTCTCCTTATAACTCGGGCCATGTCTTCCTTCCTCCTAGAATACAGGGAGGCCAGTGACTCCCAGGATTGATACACACAGAGCTGAGTGCTCTGTGGGTCCCATAGCTGTAGTGTGTACACAAGACCCCATCCTCTCGTTTGCAGCTTTGCTGGGTCCGGGAGGACAAACTTAACACAAATCATAGATTTCTGCTTATACTTCCTGCCCATTCACAAGTAACATGCTTGCCTTGCCTGGCCTCTTCTATGAATGTTCTGTCTCATTGGAAAGGTTGAGTTTGTGTCAATCTAGGAACTTCTGCATTTACAAACTATTGTGGGGAGAGTCTGTCTATTTGGGAAGGCTCAGAGTTGCACTGTTTGCTAGCATAGCTGATCCTGTGTATTTCTGTGCTGTCTCACCCGTAGCTGCTACCTGACAAGCCTCCATGCAAATCAAATTTATTTCTCTGCCTTGAAGTTTTGAGGGAACTCCTCATAGCTTTCTGTGGTTGTTGCTGCACAGTCCATTTTCCCCAGATTCCTTGAACTAAAGATTACAGTAGCCTCAGCTACCAACATGACCTAGCCTCCTCAGTCCAATGGGTCCATTGCTTGAGTACCAGCTCTCTATCTACACATACTTCAGCTCGAAACTCTCCCCATGCAGAGCTTGGGACTCACTTTGTGATCAGACTCATACCACCTGTCATCCAGTGTTTGAAACCAGTCTCTTTGTGGATTTCTTCTACGTTTACACTTATTTAAATCAGGAGAGCTAATGTGACCCCAGTTATTCCAGGCTGGGAAGCTAAACCAGAAGACCACACCATTCTCTTTTAATATTAAAGATATTTTCAGCTTAAGTACATGTTAACCACTAACTTGTAATGATTAAATGAGCGGCCTGCTTCAGAAGGAAGTTTAAAATCAGTGTTTGAGTTAAATCTGTCTTGGATAATACATGCTATCAAACAAAATAAGAATCCACAGTGTTAAACATCTCTTTTAACCCTTTCTAACCTCTTTTTGTAACTTGAGCACTTAGTTCTGAAGATTATGAAAATCCATAATAGGTTTCATTTAAGTTGAGCCTTATAATAAAAGAAATCAAATTATTTCTAAAGATCATGAATATCCTTTTGCCAAGCATGATGGTGTAGGCCTTTAATCCCAGCATTTAAGAGGAAGAAACAAGAGGACCCTAAATGCAAGGCCTCACTGAGCTGCAGAGTGAGGCCATGTCAAACAGAGATTTTTAAAAGATTAAATCCTGCTCTGTGTATGGTGAGGCTGGGCCTGAGAACCCAGAATTGACTTTGTGTGTTTGTGATGGTTACTTGACACAGTTTGGAATCTCCTGGGGAGAGTCTCCGGTGAGTGACTCTCTGGATCACGTTGGCCTGTTGGCATGTCTGTGGGCCCGTGTCTTGACCATGTCAGCTGATGTGGGTAGACTAGCCTAAAAGTGAGCAGTGTCATCTCCTGGGACATGGATTCTGACTCATATTGAGAGCAGAGAAGGACAGCAGAGCTGCAGGCATGCATGTATTCCCTCTCCTCTCCCTCTCCCTCTCCCTCCTATTTAAAGTTCCTGCCTTCTTGACTTCCCTGCAATGATGGACTGTAAGGCAGATTTGTGAGCTAAAACAAAGCCTTGCTCTCCTAAGTTGTTTTCCAGGAGGTTTTATCCTGGCATTGGAAGTGAAGCTAGAACAGTATATAAGAAGAGAGGTGTGGGGTGGCTCTCTGGAGACCTGGTTTTCTAGCTCTACTCAGATACTCTATTGACAATAAGTCCACTTTAATTGGATCACTTCACCTCTTAGGCCTCAGTTTCCTCAACTGTGAAATGGGTACCATAATACTCCCTACCTCCTAGGGTTTATGAAAGGTTAAGTCAAGTACTAAACAGTAAAAGAACTTCCCTGTGGACTGAGGTGTGAGTTAAATGCTTTATCACATTACTTTATAAGGTTTTATTTGCATTATAGTCTTTTCCAAATATCCACTGGAAATTTTTTCTTCTGATAAAATGTCTCAAAAGATTCTAATTATCTCACACTACAGGTCAGAGCAAGGGGAGTGGCACTTAGAGATCAGGTTAGCTTGGCCTAGATCTCTTCCCAATATTGTAAATGCCCACTGGGTAGCAGTAGCAACTTAGCTTTCTTTTCATTTTCTTTGTATTAAAAAATGTTGCACGCAAAATGTCCTTAATTACAAGTGTCTTGCGTTAAATTGCAGACATCCTGGGGAGGAAGGAGGCCTTTTGTTCCCATGGATCTCTGAAAATTTAGCCCTTACATTCAAACTACCATGAAGATGCTGCTTCCTTTGTCACCTGCCAACCCTGTGACCTGGACTTACCCTTCTTATATATATTCAGTCTGCCTCATATAGTTCTACAAAATTAAAGCTACTAAGCCCGTGACAGCAGGACACAGTGACCTCTGCATCACAGGGTTGAGTTCCCTCTTTCCTATTCTAAGATCAGGACCAGCCAAGGCAGAAGTCTAAAGGCCATTAGATTGGGTGTGAATTCTTTGCGCCAGCCTTCAGCCATGAACGGGAGTGTGCCCCTGCCTCAGCACACACCTGTCTTGGTGTTCGCTCTTCTCTCCATGCTGGGACTGACTCCCACGTGTTGCTCTTGCCACCCACTGCCTTAAAGTGAGCTGTTGCTTCCTAAGCCCTGGGTGTAGAATTTGGGGGAAAATTCTCAATGTGATGGCAGCACTTCTAGCGGTGATATCTTGGGAAGATTTAGTGTGGGAGAACTAGAACAGAAATGGCACAGCTTCGGAACACCCCCCCACACACACACACACTTTTATCCTTGCTTTCTAGGAAGCAAGTCCAGTGGAAAGTGTGAATCCTAATCTGTTACCTCATTTAGTGATCACCTGGAGAGAACTTTTTCTTTTTTATTTCCTTTTGTTGATGTTTTGTTTTGTGAGACAGGGTTTCTCTGTGTAGCCTTGACTGTCCTGAACTTGCTTTGTAGACCAGGCTGGCCTCGAACTCACAGAGATATGCCTGCCTCTGCCTCCTCAAGTGCTAGGATCACAGGTATGTGTCACCACCCCAGCAGAGAACTTTTTCTCTTATACCATCGATTTTGCATTTATTTGTGTGAGGATGATAACTCAGCCAGATGATCAGAGGCATTTTTAAACATTTCTGTTGATTCCGTAAGGAAACTGATCCTTAACACTCACTGCCCTCATTAGTAAAGAGAATATTAATAACAATAGCCACCATCACTATCCAGCGACATCCAGTGTATCAGGCACTGCACGTGATTATTTTAGGAACTTAATGATATAATTTGCATGATTCTGCAAGGTTTCAGCATTCCTATTTAAAAGACAGGAAGCCAACTTGGAATAAACTAGTTTACCCAAGAATAATGACAGTACTAGGCAAAGCAGAAATTTAAAGTTACAACTGTCATAGTTCAAAGGCAGCTCTCTTTTTGCTAAAGAATGGTGATTCAGTATTGTGTATTTTAGTATTATCAGTAACAAATATGCCAATTCAGTGAGGCAAAATACATCAAATACTCATGATTATTGTGGTCATTATTGTATTCATCACAGAACAGCTGTTATATAAATAATTTTACGATTGTGCACTTGAATAGAATTGTTGTTAAAAGCATGTGCCTATCATCTGAGTTGATAATTCTGTGCACAGTAGATCAGAACTATTACTAAACCTTTAACACTATGCTTATCACTAGCAACAGGTTTAACAGAAATGATTTTTTTAAGTCTCACATATAGTTTGCAATGAAAAGATAAAACAGAGTCCAGGGAGATGGCTCAGTCAGTAAAGTGCTTGCCATGTAAGCACGAGGGCCTAAGTTTGGTTCCTACCACAAAGAGCTGAGTGTAGTGGGGCACCTGTAACCCCACTACTGAGAACACCAAAGCAGGACTCCAAGGAGCTAGCCTCTCCTAATCAGTGAGCTACAGGTTCAGTGAGAGATCCTGCCTCAAAAAACAAGTTAGAGAGTGATACAGACACCACTGCTGACCATTGGGCTCCACACACATGGCACACACACAAGCATGTGTGCATCCCCATGCATACTAACCTATCCAGACACATGTAAACACACTAAAGCAGAAATCACCATGTTGTACAGATTTTTTTTTATAGAGGAGCCTGGGCCTTTGTCTGAACGTGGAGAAGATGCCCCCTCCCGATAAGCTTCAGCTCAGAAATAAGCGACTGTTCCCTCTGCTGCCAACAGTCCACAAGACCAAAATGTGTTAAAAGGCTAGTTCCTTGCAGGGACACTTCTAAAGCAAACCAAACAGACTTTAGGCCAAGACATGTCAAAAGCTGGCTATTTGAATAAACACATAGCAAAACTATGGGAGGTGTCCTGGATGTGGCTCCTGCAATTCAGATACCCTTGGTTTAAAAACCCAGAAGTCTAGGGTAGGAGTGTTGACTCCCCGTTTCTCCCTTTATAGCTCCCTGTCTTTATTTTATCTTCACTAAGCTTAGTGAATTAAAATCTAGCTCTTTGACTCTTGACTGTGCTTATTTTCACCAAGTGCAGTCGGTCGGTCGTTTACCTGCCCTTTCACAAGTCCTAGGCTCCCTTCCCCAGCTGGGAGGGACATGGACTCACTCCCATAGTCTCAACCCGGCTAAGCTCATAGCCAGCTTGAGCTCCCTCAAGCTACTGCTGAGGGGTGGGGGGTGCGCGGATGGCAGTGGCAGTCTGACCGGTAAGTTCCCTCAATGCTGAGGAGGCCTTCCTTCTGACTGGTTCTCCAGACAGAGATTTCCTCAGCTAGCCTCCAGAAGGCTGAAGAAAACTCTGTGACCAGATTCTCAGGCCAGCCTCCTGGAGAAAGGAGTATGAATTGTACCCTCTGGGAAGATGCATTTGGGCTGTTACATGCCATAATAGATACCCAGGAGAATGTTTTGTTTTATTCGTATTGTCTCCCTAAGTTAGATGCCATCACAGTCAATAAGAATTAGATTGCCATTCTTCTAGCTGAGCTTTAGCAAGTAATAAACTAGTGAAGGATCACGTCCACTTTTTTTATAGCAAGCTCAGGGTAAACAGACATGAGCAAATGGAGTAACATGGGAAATGGAAGGGGGTGAAGAACACAGGATGGAATCTGAGTCCTGAATACAAGCCACTTTTTAGAAGTGGGCATGCCTTCTGACCTCTTCAGGCCCAGTACTACTTTCTCCACCACAAAACAAAGAGCCTGTTGGCGTAGTTCTTACAGAGCTGCTAAAGAGGTCTACATTTAATCATTGCAACCATTCAGTGTGAATCCATCTTGTCTTGGAAAGGAGGTTAGGATTTTGGCATACAGCCTGGTGCATGCACCACGCGCAAACAGCCATCTACACACTAATGAAAGAGGCCTGCCTCCTTCTTCTTCTTCCCAAGATCCTTCTCTTCCCAGAACCTTTAAACTTTGGCCACTCCTACCCCATTCTGCCCTGTCCAGGTTTAGGCCTTTTAATGAGCCAATCAGGAATAATTTCTTAGGCAAGGTTATAAACATCATTTTGAGGTACGTGAGTGTCTGATCATAAAAGACAGCAAGCAGACAGGGGTAGGAAATAATTAGCAATCAAATACAAAACACCAGACAGATCCTGCCTCAACATTAATATCACAATAAAAAATCACAGTAGGGCTCTGGCTTTCTTGTAGTTTTATGGTCAGATGACCTGTGTTTAGCATGAGGCTGAAGTGACCGCATAGGTGGTGGATCTGCGAACTGTGCACGTACATGGAATAGATAACAAAGAGGCAGAGGTGAGGTGAATGACATAAATCGCCAACAGATATCTGGGTGCCGTCACAGGGAATTCAAACAAAAACAAACTCTTATTTCCACCCCACCCCACCCCTTTATAATAGGACAAATAATGGCCATGAAACCGTCAGGGGTGTTTTCCTATGGCGCAGATAAAATCTGAACTTTAAAGTTGTTGGCAATGAAAATGATTACTGTTTGCAGAGGGTTAGAAGGTGTCTGCCTTTGGAGGTGGCAGCTGGAGTTTGTTCCCTAGCAGACTCTTCCCCCATTCTAGATGCAATCACTCTGGTGTGCTGAGATAAGTGGGGCACCCAGAACTCCTGTTGCAAATGTTGGAGTGGCTACTGTAGTTAGTACTGTTATGTGCTTATAAAATAAAGTCTGAGGGAAAAAAATTACAGTATAAATTTTAAAATTCCACATTCTTCAAGAGGTTCTAATACTTTAAAAGTTTGAATTCTTTAAAAGATTCAATGTCTTTAAAAGTGCAAAATCTCTCAACAGTTAGCACCTATAAGATAAAATAAAATAAGTTACAAAGTTCTCACTCATGAAGGAAGAACCAAGATACAACCATAATTAAATCAAAACAAAACTGAATCCCAACTATATGAATCACTCACTGTCCCTCATCTGGGACTGTCTCATGATCCTCTAGTCGACAAAGCATTTGGGAAGCTCAGCTTCTGGTACATATAGCTTGTTTAGTAAGCTCCGGCTGGCTCCACTCCACATCCGCTGATGTCCTCAGTGGTCATCTGTCTCTCAGCCCTGCATCTCCAGCATTCTGACATCTCTACTGGAACCAAGTAGTGTTTTGTTTTGTTTTGTTTTGTTTTTTATTAATAGCCTCTCCAGGGCTACTTCAACACTGCCTCATAAGGCCTAGCCTCAGCTTCGCCCCAGGCTCTCTCTAAAGCCGGGGGCCTCTACTACAACTTAGGTTACATTTTTCCCAGGGTCCTCTCCTGGCTTCTCACAGGAGCTGCTCTCCACAACTGGCTTAATCCTGCTGCTTTCAGCCACCTCCTGCTAATCTGGGAGACTCTTACATATTACAAGGTTCAGCTGTGACCTTGAGAAGCCGCCTTGCTCCACTCCGGACCCCAGCTTCTATGTGCTGAGCCTGAAGAAGTACTTCCGGAAAATGCCAACTCAGGGCTGCTGGCTTCTTATTCATCACCGCTGAGCTCTTGGCTCTAGCTAGCCAGCATAGGCTGTATCAGTAAGGCAAAGGCTTCTCTCACGAGGTGTTGGTCTCTTGTTCGTTACAGCTGAATCTTCAGCCCCAGCTGGCCAGAAGCTGGAAATTCTCAGCTCAAAACAACATGCAAGCCGCCTAACAGACTCTTTACCTCGTTCTGAAACTTCACAAGCCAGGCCTCAGTTGTTTGCATCTCTCTCTATCTCTAGAGTGCTTCTACAGAGCACCCTAGTATGCTGTAAGCACTTAAGGGTCTTTCCATCTCTAAATTCCAAAGCCCTTCCACAATCCTCCTACAGACAACACGTGACTGTCACAGCAATATTCCACAAACCTGGCCCGGTACAAATATCTGTATTAGCTTGCTTTATATTGTGTGGTTAAATAGCATGACCAAAGCAGCTTGGGAATAAGAGGATTCAGTTCAATTTACAGACTTCAGTCTATTATGAATAGAAGTCAAGGCAAAATCTCAGGAACCTTCCTTCACTCTTCCTGTTGCCACCCTCCCTCCCCATCTGCCCTTTTCCCTTCCCCTAGGCCTCTGATGGGGGCTGGGAGGGGAGGGGCTCCCCCTCCATTGACTGGCCACAGCCTGTCAGGTATCACCAGGATAGCCTGCATGCCCTTCCTCTGTGTGCCCACAAGGTTTCTTTGCCAAGGGTAAGTGATCCAAACATGGGTACCAGAGTGCATGTCAGAGGGTCGGTGGTGGTCCCCCCACTCCACATGGAGAATTAGCTGTCTTTCAGCTACATCTGAACAGGGGGTCCTTGGATGGTGCATCAGTTTGTGCAAGCCCCCTATATCCAGATCCACTGGCCTTGATGGTCTCCCTGTGGAGCTCCTGACCCCTCCAGGTCCTTCCTTCTCACCACTCTTCCATACAGCTCTCAGTGTTCTACCCAGAGTCCCACTTAAGTCAGAGCATCTGTCCTGATCCCGCCCCCCTTGGTGGACTCTCTCAGAGGACATCTATGTTGGGCTAATATACACTTATAAGTGTGAATATAACATGCGTGTATTTCGGGTATGGGTTACCTCACTCAGGATGATCTTTTCTAGATCCATCCATTTGCCTGCAAATTTCAATGTTCCCTTGTTTTTAATAGCTGAATACTATTTCATCGTGTGTATGTACCACAGTTTCTTCATCCATTCTTTGGTTGAGGGACATCTGGGTTGTTTCTAGATTCTGGCTATTATGAATAAAGCTGCTATGAATATAGTTGAGCAAATGTCCTTGTTGTATAGTGGAACATCTTTTGAGTATATGGCCAGGAGTTGTATAGCTGGGTCCTAAGGTCTCCAGATGGCTCAGTTGGGAAGTCACAAGACTTTAAATCTGGAAGGTTTGGGTTCAAACTTAAGTTTCTACCCAGACTGCTTTTTTATACAACGAAGAACCACATGCCCAGGAGTGGTTCCTCCCATAATGGACTGGGCCCTCCGGCATCAGTAATTAATCAAGAAAGCACCTTGACAGACTTGTGCACAGGCAAATCTGATGGAGGTGTTTTCTCCATTGAGAGTCCTTCCTCCCAGTTGACTCTGGCTTGTGTCAAGTTGACAGAATACTAACCAAAATGTGGCCATCAGAAGTAAACAACTTGATCCTTTGATCCCAGACCTCTGTTAAGCCATCCAGTCTACAGTACTTTGGATGGCAATCCTGGAAACCTAGTACAAATTAACTTTTTAAAAATGCCCATTGGGTATTTTTATCCTAAAATGAGTCATCCTCTTAACCCCAAACATCTCCATGGGCCACACTTCTAAAGAGACCGCAGGGATTTTCTAAAAATCATAATGGCATGGAGTACAACAAAATACCAAAAACTCAAGTAAAATGTTCTTACTTGCAAATAGAAATTTCAATTACTTTTTGTCTTACAAAATAAGGATTCCATTTTCTCATAAACAAGCCTAAAGTTAGTTGGTAGTAAGCTATTGCAGAAGCTTATTATGTTTGGAAGTTCGGGCTTTTTCCATCTTTCCATTTTATGAACTGTAGCACTTCTTTTATTAAGTTGGTTCTCTGATAATTTCATACTTGCATATTATTCATTGTGGTTATGCATGCCCCTGTACTCATCTCCCACATCCAACCAACCCCTTCTTCCCCATGTCTTTCCCCTTCTCATATTTTTGACTTCTGGCTTTATTTTCCCACCAGTTTAATTTACCCAGGGCTATCTACCTGGCCACTGGATTGAGACCAGCCAGAGGAGCCTGATGGAGTCAATAGTGGATGCACAGCTGAAGACAATGGCTCTCCCACTCCCTGAATCAAACAGTAGGAAGCTGTTCATCACTGAGGGCAGGGCCTCTGAATCTCTCCTCCATCTAAGCCTCCATGTTTGCAGGTCACTTCTTATGAAGATACAGTGTAGTTTCTACATTTGTTAAGTATAGCAAAGGCTTTAAAGGACTGTTTATGCATTTGGAGCACATTTTTTGGGTTTCATTTCTGTTCTTTAGTGGTGGAATTATGCTGGTCATCTTTAGTCTGTGTATCTATATTCATACCAGGATAAAGGAGAAAGGATATTAACAGTAAGGTGAAAAGTCATGTCTATGCACTCCAGATTTCTGCAGTTCACACACTGTTCTGTATGTTTAGGGGAGGCTAAAGAGGCAGTATCTAGGGTTGACTCAAACTGGTGGCTTTCAATCCTAACAGGAAGAGATATATACAGAAAAATATGTATAGATATATGCCTACGCTTCATACTCAAAAATTTCAGTGTGTGTGTGTGCGTGCGTGTGTGTGTGTGTGTGTGTGTGTGTGTGTGTGTGTGTGTGTGTGTGTACAGGTTGAGATCCACCAAAGTATATCAAGTTTGGTCACCTGGAACAAAATTGAGATTAAAGTAGAAAGCAAGGCAGGAAAAGTAATGGGTAGTTACCTCATTCCAAGTTTCTACCATTTGTCTCCTGCTCCCTTAGTCTAGCACATCTTCAAAGTCAGATCATAAACAGGACTAGAGGTATTATCTCAGATCTGGGAAGATGGCTCAGTGGGTAAGTGTGGCTGCTACACAAGCACAAGGATCTGAGTTCAGACCCCAGCACCCACCTAAAAAGCTGCACACTTGTAATTTCTGTGCTGTGAGAAACAGAGAAAGATGGATTTCTGGGGTTGAGTTCTAGGGTCAATGAGAGACCCTGTCTTAAGAGAATGAGGCAGAGAATGGTAGAACAGGATGCCTGATGCCTTCTCCTGGCCTCTGTGTTCACATAGGCATGGGCACTGTCACACACGTGCACATATGCCACTCTCGACCTGCACACGGAAGTATTCTTTTTAAATTTTTTAAAATTTGTTCATTTTACATCCTGATTGTAGCCTCCCCTCATCATTTCCTGATCCCACCCTCTCTTCCTCTTACCCTCTCTCTCCCTCCCCTTGTCCTCAAAAAAGGGATCCCTCCTCCCCTAATATCTGACCTCAGGGATACAGGCAGTCCAGATGAGACCTGACCGAAGATTCTTTATCAAACTAAAACATATTACTATGCCATTAGCTGAATGTTCCCAGTGACAACCTATTACCCACTGCATAGCTCTAGTGTATGACAGTGCAGCCACCCACCTGCTTAAGGTGCTAAGTGCACGAAGCCTTGTCATTAGCTACGTCATGTTTTGACTTGCTAGAGAAAGGAGTATCTTTTCTAGATTCACCTGATGATGACACAGAGGCTTCTGGGGCCCTGACAGTATGAGGCTCCCTTTCTGCTCTAATATTGCTGTGGCCATTACAATGTTTTCTTCCAGGACCAGGCAAATACTACAATGGTTTGGAGTCACTTAGAACCCCTTTGCTCCTTTCTCTTCAGGCCCAATTTTTCTCCATGTTTTTCAGTCTTGGTTTCTTCAGCATGGTTCAGTAAACTCGGCCACTTCTCAGCCACTTTCCTCATGTTCTATGTGATCAATGACCCTCTGAAGCAGGATTACCATTATGTAGCTTGAACAGCATAACAGGGACAGCCTGCTTAGACACAGGGTGGCTTGTTTTCATAAGAAATAAAAGCTTCTGATTACAAAATTGTCACGGACCATCTTAGTCAGGTTTAGGTCCTTGGGGTTGGGAGTTCTCGAAGTGTTGGTGGGCAGAAGATAGGCGAGTGACAAACAGAGATGAACCAGGGGTAGTGTTTGTATCTGAGTGTATTTTGTAAACTAGTAAACCAGGTTTTTATACATTTTTTAAATGGGAGGGAGGTCGGGGTTTTTTTGTTGTTGTTGTTTTGTTTTGTGTTTTTGTGGTTACATTTTTTTCATACAATTTAAAATACAGATGCAGAGTAGTAATGTTGTCATCAATCTTGAATAATCATTCATATGTCATTACATTGGTATCAGAGCAGGTGCCCTCTTTATCAAAGGTCAATGTTCTCTCATTATGTCAAACATCTGTGAGTCAAGACAGTTTTTTTTTCTTAGTTCTTCCACTACTATTTGGAGCTTACTTAAATACTTTATTTGTAAGTCATAATATAAACTATACACTGGTGACTAATCTTTAGCTATGTTTTATTAACAAATGTAAAGGAACTTGGTGGTAAACTTGTCTGAATGACCTTTAGCTGCAGTTTCAGTTCAAGGATCTCCTAGCAACACAATTACATCTGAAAAGTTCTTGATAAGAAAGTAAAAACAAAGGCAGAAAGAGAAAACAGAATGTTCCAAAACAATGAGAAGAAAGAAGAGCTATAATCAGTTACTTCTGGCAGGGACATCAGACCCCTTTCCAGGAGGCTTTCCCTTGGGTAGGGATTGTTGCCTCAGCTTCTGTAGTAACGTTTGTCACACAGACTCCATTGGAGGGGTGGTGACACAAAATCACCTTGCCATGAGAAAGGTATAAGCAGGCACAAGAAGTATCCACAGAGTTCATTGTCACTCAAGCCACTAGAAGAAGAGACTCAGAAATGAACTGATGCCCCTCAGTGACTTCAGCTATCAGGAGTTTGATTGGAAAACCACCTAAGTACCTAATACATTTGGAAATTTCAAATAATGGTTGAATATAAACAAATGTCAAATAAGGTAGTTGAAATTGCATAAGCAAGTTTAGCAAAAAGGCAAGCTCCTAGATATGCGAGTTTGTGTGTGTGTGTGTGTGTGTGTGTGTGTGTGTGTGTGTAAGTGTCAGTGTGTGAGTCTGGCTATGAGTGTGTGTATGAGTGTGTGAATATGAGTGTGTGTGTGTGTGTGAGAGAGAGAGAGACAGAGAGAGAGACAGACAGAGAGAGAGAGAGAGACACAGAGAGAGAGACAGAGAGACAGAGAAACAGAGAGAGACAGAGACAGTGACAGAGAGACAGAAGAGACACAGAGAGAGAGAGACTTCAGTAGACTATGGGCTGAGCAAATTCATGCAGTAGAGAGACAGAATCTCCAACCAGGAATCTAGAGAGTGATTATTGAAACCATATTCTGGAGGATTTGGGACAGTCTGAGACCAACAGCAAGGGGAAAGAAATTGGCTTTGAATGACCAGACAGGCACCTTCCTCAAAGCTGGAGGGAAGAACTAACACACATTTGTAAAGCAGGAGACTACAATGAATGAAAACACACATAAGCTGAAAGAGTTCTTTCGGCAAATGAGGTAATCAGTGCTCACATGTCTCTCTTCCTATCTTGTCTCTCCCTGTGTAAATGTTTATTGACCTCATGCAACCAAATGTGGTAGATTCAGAAAACAAAATAAAGCCTTTGTTCAATGTGGCAGAGAAGACTGGGAACTTTTTTTGGTCTCTCCTTCTCCCCTCGCCCCTTCAGTGGAACCTAGACCAGGACCATGCACCAGGCAGAGTTGGGGAGCACTCTCTGATGGGGACCTTGAAATTCTATTTCTTTTAAAATGTAATATGTGTGCTTCACTCCCTAATCATCTTGTCCAAGCTGTACAGACAAGCACAGCTTAGCTGAGGAATGAGGGGAGAGAACAGGAGTATAGACCAAGTTAGAGGAATAATTAGGCCAAAGCAGATAGATTAACCCCTATTTTGGAAGGAACTATGTTGTCTTGGACAAATAATTTCACAACATCCATATGGATATGAACAAGAAAACCCAGGGGATAAAAGTAGGCTGGCCTGATGCAGGCAGAAAGAGGACTGTGGAAGGGCTGAGGAGTGGTC
This sequence comes from Acomys percivali, assembly GCA_907169655.1. NCBI lineage: Eukaryota > Metazoa > Chordata > Mammalia > Rodentia > Muridae > Acomys > Acomys percivali. The sequence goes on along the minus strand of OU015754.1, from coordinate 48,987,468 downwards.
ATCCACTTGCTGTGCAAACATGAGGATGTGCTTGGATACCCAGAACAGACATAAAAGATGGCCATGGTATTGCAACTGTAACCCAGAGATGGGAGGTGCAGGGCAGGGCAGGGGGTTGATGGAAGGCTAGTCTTGTCAAAGCAGTGAAATCTTGGTTCAGTGAGAGACCCAATTTCAAAATGTAAGATGAAGAGCAATAAAGGAAGATGCCTGAAACTGACTACTGGCCTCTATATGCACACTTGAGTACATGTGTATATGCATACACATACTCACACAGGCGCACACACACACACACACACACACACACACACACACACACACACACAC
>OU015754.1:48964911-48980541 GCA_907169655.1 Acomys percivali | reverse complement strand
TTCTTTCTTTCTTTCTTTCTTTCTTTCTTTCTTTCTTTCTTTCTTTCCTTGAGTGGGCACTACATTTATTGATTGACTAAATCAAGTACAAAAGGACGTCGGTGTTCCTCTCCTGCAGTTGAATCTTGATTCCACGCGGTGGCACTGTGCTGGACTGTGGACGGCAATACAGCAGAACACAAGAGAAAAGCGGGTTGTGTGACAGTGCAAGGGAGCGACCAGTGAGGTTTGCCAAGACTGAGAGAGGACAGCAGGAGTCTAAATAGCTCCCGCCCGGAGGCTCATACATTTTCAGTATTTGCCCTTATGCATGTGTTCGGGAATTCAGCTTCCTGGAAGAAACATATCGAATTCTCAAGGCATAAAAGCCCGCCCCATTTGCCCTGTGGGCCTATGACTACACTGCCAAATCTACCCAGGAATTCCTCTAGTGTAGCCCCGGTGTTTGCCAGCTTTTTCCTGTTGAATTCCCAAGCCTCCTTCAGTCTCCCCACTTCTAGATAATTTGACCTTCCTTTTGAAGGTGCCAAATCTCTTCTGTCCCTGTGCCAGTCTCAAAAATAGCTGCTGGCTGGTATCTCTTAGTACCCTGATATTATATCTCTGAAAAACATCTTTTCCAATAGGAATTGGCTACAACTGTCTTAAGGAGAGGGACAGAGTTTATGTTATGTAAGGAAGCATTAAAAAACAAAACAAAACAAACAAGAGCAACAAAAACCCTAGCAGTCCCTAATGTCTGCCTCAGGAGGAATACTTGGTTGGAGCAGACTGTTCTGAGTGCCCTTCATAGTAACATCCCAACAGGTGTGCACTGCAAGCACACCTGTGCTATCACATTGGGACAGCTCAGGAAGGACACAAGCCCCAGCCCCCCCCACCCCCGCAAATATGCCTACCATCGCAGTTTCCCCCTTTTTTTGTTGAAACTAATGAGTCACGATCAGAGTAATGTTTTTCTGTGACTCCAAAACCATTTTGCTTAATGAGGTACTAAGTCTTTATAATTAGGCCCAGAAGGAAACGAGGACGTGGCCCTTAAGAGCAATAATTATTTCAGTTATTTATGGTAATAAAAAATTGAAAATAAGAATTCTTCCTCAGAATGCGACTATTTATTCTCTTACATATTGCCTAACAGGCAATTACCCTATTAAGGCAGCATTTTGTTGCTAAAGACATTAATTGAAATGTAAATTAAATGTAAATCAGCTAATTAAATTGATATGTAATGAACTTGTCAGGCAGGCCTCTCTGATCAGATGCATTTCACTAATAAACAAGCATTGCAGCCAGCCCAACACACAACTGGGGCACAGGGTTCCAAGCTGATCTGCACCTGGCACACAGAGAAGAGGGGTAGGCTATTCAGAATTCTCACTTCGGGAGGAGGGAACAGTTGGTCATTGCTTTTGGAGACACCTGTCTTCCAGTACCTATCTGGGCTTCTTTTTCTTTGGATACAGAGCTTCACATGCCACTGGGACATGTAAACAAACGGTCTGCCTGGAAATAGGATGCATCTTGGGAGAGCGTGTTCAAGGAAACATCGCCGTGCCTTACTTTCTGATTCCCTTAGCTTGGTGCTCCTCTCAGGGTTGCCTCCTCCTTAGGTTGATGTCTTATGGTTTCCACGTGGGGTAGTAGAGTTAAATGAAGCTAAATGTTAAGGCTTTCGCCCGCTGGAGCTAGGGCAATTTTGCAGCTGGCATGAACTGCCACAGCCGAGAGTCAGTTGTTCAAACAGTGAAACACACAGTTGGCAAATAGCTCCTTCTCTACCCCGTGGCTATTTGTGTCTCAGATGAACTTCTCTTTGTCATAGCCTGTCAGGATCCTTTCCCAGAGCCCTTAGCACGGAAAGGAGTCTTGTCTAGCATAAAAAAGGCCCCTCCAGGTACTGGGCTGTTATCTATTCTGACCAGCAAATACACCCACCCTGTAGTAGGTCACTCCTAAACCAAACCTTGTGATCTGTAAATCCCATTCCGTTGTAGCAAGTAGGAAGAAGCGTTCTTGGTTACTGTACCACAAGTGTCCAACTGTGGTCCACATGCAGCCCAAACACACTGTAAATGGTCATCTTTCACAGGGATGAAAGTTAGCCACCCCAGCCTGACAGATAGTGCTCCTCAAACTTGAATATGTATGAAAGGGTCCTCAGAACACAGCAGGCTGAGCCCCACTCCCAGAGCTCCTGAGTTGTGGACCAGTCTTGAGCCTCTGTGCTGCTGTCAAGCAGCCAGGTGACACTGATGTTGCAGGGCTGGAGGCCACACTGAGAACCACTGCCCTAGGATCTGTGCCACCCTTCAGAGCACTGAGGGCATCATTGTTCAGATTGTTTTTGTGGTGGGTACTAAGAGTGAGGAGCCAGGGCTTAGAAAACTGTAGGTATAGCCACGGTGTGGATAAACGAAATTGTTTCAGTGCTCAGCTATAGTCATTTCTAATTCTTCTTTAGTCATTAAATACCTCCCTAAAGGAACTCAAGAGAAGTATGGCTTATTTTGACTCATAGTTTTAAGGGCGTATGTCTGTTATGACAGGGAAGGCTGGATAGTTTGTGTTCCTGTGGCATCCAAGGTTTACTTTTCAATAAGCCAGGACACAAAGACAGAGCAGAAAGTAGGGTCAGGGTATAAACTGCAAAGCCCACCTCCAGTGATCCATTTCCTCCAGTGAGGCTCCACATACTACAAGTCGTCCCACAACCTCCCCCACGTCACACCACCACCAGGGGCACCTCCAGGGGCACCACCAGGCTTGTGGGGGGCCATTTCACATTGCAGCTATCACAATTCTCATGTTACAAATGATAAGCTGGGTCAATGGGACAGATACCTTAGAGCTTCCAAGACCTAAAATATTTACTGGATTTTTTTTTTGGGGGGGGGTGTTGGGTTTTATTTGCTTGTTTTAAAGGTGCTTAACACCAACTCTGATGGCCTGAGTTTGTTCCTTGGAACACACATGGTGAAAAGAGAAGACCGACTCTTGTAAATTACACCATGGCCTCTGCTTGTATGCTATGGCATGCTCACCGTCCCCCTCCCACACTTTTTTGTAAGAACGAAAAGATTTTTATTCATCTTAGTAGGGTTCCCTACTGACCAGCTGACTGAATTCCCAGTCTGGAGAGACTCCAAGATACAAGGAGCCCAAGACCTTCTCTCTGCTTTTCTCAACACTTTTCTCTCTGGCTAGTGAAGCACAGATGGTCCTTCCAAACACAGGAAGTATTTGAAAAGAGCCATTCATTAGTAAACTCGCTGAACATGGTGCAAGAGGTTAGGGATTTAGCACTGAGAAAAACTGCTCAATCTCCAGCCAAGTTCACCAATGGTCCAGTCTCTGCCACAGCCTTGGAGTTCCCAGTCATAGTATTAGTTGCTAACATATGACATAATCCTCACAAAGAAATAGATCATTCACAGCAGTGGTGCTCAAACTTTCCTGATGTTGTGATGCTTTAATACTGTGTTCTTCACGCTGTGGTGACCCCGAGCATAAAATTATTTTTTGTCACTTCATTGCTGTGATTTTGCTACTGATATGAATCATAATGTAAATATCTGATATGCAGGATGTCTGATATACCACTCCAAAGGGGTTGAGACCCGAAGGCTGAAAACTGCTGATTCTCCCAGCACTATCCCCAGTGACTCTGACGCTGCCATCCTCTCCTCTGCTCTCTCCTTTCTGAAAAAGTTACTTCTGCCTTGACTCTTAGGAAATTAGTCTCTCACTGCCCAAGCAGAAGGCCCTAGATTGGAATCCTCAACTCCCATGTAAAAGCTGAATGTGGCTGCACACACCTGTAATCTGAATGCTAGGGATGAGATAACAGGTGAATTCCTGAGCTCATCAGCAAGCAGGTCTAGCCACTTAGTGAGCTCTGAATTCAGAGACTTCCTTTGAAAACATAAGGTGACAACAATAGAGGAAGACACCCAGGATCAGCTTTGGGCCTTAACACACACACACACACACACATGTACACATACACACACACATACATGCACATGTACACACACACACATATACACACGCATGTGTGCATGCACAGGCACACACATACACACACATATATATGCACAAATACACCTATACCCACACACTCAAACACAGTGTCCTCAACTGTATCTGCTAATACCAAATTGTTCTGCAATGTGTTCTGATATACTTAGCAAGAGAGGGTTCCCATTTCACCATATCCTTACCAACACTTACTACTTTCAGACCTTTAAACTATAAATTTTAAATGAATTATATTAAGAACAATTATCTACCCTGTCAATTATTTTTATAGTACTGGGCAGAAGTTACTATTGAACCAGGGCTTTGGGTTCACTAGGCAAGAACTCAACCACTGAACTATATCTCAATTCATTGTTAACTCTTTTAAAGTCTATGTTATTAGTAACAATAGGTATGATATTGAACAGCAAATCTCTAGAACTAATGCATCTTAGCTGAAATGGTATGCCTTTCGATTAGTAATTAGTCTTTTCCTCCTCCCCCTAAACCTTGGTACTTACCATTCCTCTCTTAGCCTATGAATTTGACCATCTCCAATACCTTGTGTTTGTGGACTCATATAGTCTTTCTGTGACTTACTGCCCTCAGCATGATGTCATCAGGGTTCGTCCATGCTACTGCGTGTGAAGAATTTCCTGGTGAGTACTCCATGAGGTATTCAGGCCACATTGTGTGTATCTAGTCACCCCTCCTTGGATACTTAGGACATCTATCCATAGTGACCCTTGTGGATAGTGTAGCAGTGAATGTGACAATGCCTCCCTGGCTCCTTTATTAGAATGGAGCTTAGAGAAACTGGGAATACATGTCTTGCTCCGTGTTCCTTGACATGTATAGACTTTGGGTCTGGTTAATTTCAGTGGGTGATTTTTTTTTCAAATTCTTTATAATACATTTTTAATAAAAATAGAAAGTATAAAAACTTACATAATAACTTGAGAATTAGCTTTACCTATAGCTGCAGATGGTTCAGTGTGTGTTCACTTGGCCCATGAGCTTGGGCAGGGCATAATGGGGTGAAATATGTTGTAGAGGTTGTTCTTTGCTTCTTGGTGGATAGAGAGCTGATAGCAGGAGACAGGGGAACTTAGTCAAGTAAGGACATGCTCCAGTCACCTACTTCCTCCAATTCAGCCCCACCTCTTGACCTTCAGCATGTCCCATATATCATCATGGTCTAATCCATCAAAGGGCTAATCCAGTCATTAGGTCAGAGCCTCCAGGATCCGTTGTCATTGTAAATGTCATTAAAGGCACACCTAGAGAGTTCTGCTTCACCAATCCACTAGGCATTTGTTAATCTAATCAAGTAAACAATCAAAATTAATCACCAGGAAGCTGTAGTATCTCAGAATAAGCTGGTCAATCTATAAATCCAAATCTTTGCAATATTAACTTATGTTTCCTATTACAAAAGAATGTAATATGAGTAAATGTGTATGCAGGCATGGTCCAGAGTGGGGCTGGGTGTTGAAATCTTTCTCTGGGGAGCTGTCACTTAAGAATGGCTTAGTGCAATCCAATCACACTTGCTTTCCAACACTAAGTATGGTGGTTCATGCTTGTAATCTCAACCTTTGGGAGACCTAGGTGGGTGGATTGCCTTGTGCATGAAGCAAGCCAGACTGGGCTACATCCTGAGTTCTAGGCCAGTCTGAACTACAGTGAGAACCTGTCTCAAAAAAATTTTTTTTTCTTTGCTTACCAGTGGCTGATAACATTTTAGAACATATTCAGGGGAGAGGAAACAGAGACAAGTGACCCCAGAGAATAAGCATGGATTTTGTAGATAGGCCACATGGGTTTGGAATCCCCAGTTTGCTTTGATCTCACCCTTTCCTATGACCTTAAATCGGACAGGAGGGCCACAGGAGACCTGGGTTCCAACTGGAGCCTCATTGGCATGAGCAACCCATAATGACTTCTTCAGAATCTGCATATTTGATAAATGTGTCACTTGCTATCATTGTCATTTTTACTTTCATGCAGTTCAGCAGGAGCTTAGCACTGAGGAGCCCTTGAATGTGAAGCTTATGGAGTAATTAAGCCCCTTCCTTGGGGACTCCAGACCTGACGACGGCTGGTGCATAGAGATGAGCAACTCAACTGTATATTGGCCTCCCTCTTGCCAGAGAAATATGAAATTCTACAAAATTCATCAAGGACTTGTGATGTATTTCAATGAGCCGTGTGTGTTTTGTATATTGTGTAATTAATCTGGAAAACTCCTCGTCTCATAAACTCAGGAACAGGCCCATTTTCTATTTAATTTCTTTTAATTAGCTATTCCCAAGAAAGCACTGAATATCTGCAAGATGTGACACCTGCCCACCTGGTGGAATGGTCAGTAATGCTAAACAGATGATGTTCTTGTACTTAACCCAAATGCCCAGACCCACCCTGTGGCCTCCCAGACAAGAATTTCAGTGAGATATTTCCTGAAGTGTTATCCTCACCAAATCCTGGAGCTCTGACAGATGAAGTGACTAACCAAGGTCATAGGGAAGTTTTCTCTTTGCAAAGCCATGTCACTGAAGTCCTGGTCTCTTCGGTTAAATACTTCTGCATTTAAATCTCAGGTTGATATCTCAGGTGGGTGTCTAGCTGGGTGACATCAACAGTGTACATCTCTCTGTCAGTCTCTCAGTTCACCTTGAACTCACTACTGTAGGAAATGCTACCCCACTTCTGATAACCTACACTGATCTGGCCACGAGGGCCTACTTTCCCCCCTATCCTCCACATCTGTCTCTGTGCCACAGAATAGAAAATGATGGAAATTAAGACTTTTTGGAAACAACCTCAATTGGGTTGGTGGAAAAGGACCCAGGCCTTCAATTGGCTAACTCTGAGCTACAAACTCTGCACTGGTCCTGAGAGTTGCCTTGCGGGATTAAGCTCTGGCTACCAACTTGACAATCAACAACAATCAACATTTTGTTGGTTATCTTCCCTTCCTTGTCTCAGGTTTACATTTCCCCTACAGAGCGATTCTTGAGAACTTGTGAAGCCTTGAATTTGGATCCTCATCCAAGATCTGGTTCTGGGAAACCCAAACTAGGACAGTGATTTTTTTTTTTAATTCTTGTCTAGTTTCCTTATCTGCTAAAAGAGAGTATGTGTAGGAAATCATCTCATGGGTTGACAGGGAAACGAGAAGAAAATACTACTCATAAAGGGCATTACACAGTTCTATTCATATTGTTACAATATATAGTAGTGAAATACAATCTAAATACGCAACAAGAAGAGGATGAGCAAATAAATTAGGATTTATCTATATGAAAGACTATTTCACCTTGAATAAAAATTTGTATTTCCAAAGCATGTTTTCAAATGGTATTTCCATGACATGAAGAAATGAGCTTAGAAGTTACATTATGCAGTCTAACCAGGGAGCACAGAATAATGGCATGTAAATGTGAAAACACAAAATTAATTAGCTTTGATAAAAACATAAAAATACATAAAAGTTATTTATCTCTTCATAGTGGCAAGTTATATATGCTTTTTATCTGATTGTCAAATTTCAAAGTGTTTTTTTTCTTTAAACCTTATTAATGAAAAAGGAAATGTTACTTAGAGAAATTGATTTTAAATTTTCAACTACAATTTTTTCCCAAAAGGAAGAGTTTATATTAGGTTCATGGTTATGGAGGGTTAGAATCCACAGTAGAATGGAGGTGGCAGGCAGTAGGTGATTAACCCAGCAGGTAAGAACTCACATCCCTGAACACCAACAGGAAGCTGAGCAAGTGCACTCAAAATGGACTCTTAATTTATATTTAAATAGTGTGCCCTCTTAATTTTGTTACCTATAATCAAAATACAAAATTTTAACATTAGGTTAGTGTTAAATATTTTCAAATAATTTAATCTCCTTCACACTAATCCTTTGAAATCTAATGTGTACTTATAGCACATCTCAACTAAGATACTACTTTTTTCATTTTTTTTTATTCTTCTCTCCTATATTACATCCTGACCACAGTTTCCTCTCCCTCTCTTCCCCCAACCCAGACCCAGAAAGACAAGCATACTTTGTACTCACTTATAATTGAATATTAGCTGTAAAGTAAGAGACAATCATGCCACAGTCCACAGACCCAGAGAGGCTAAGTAACAAGGAGGACTTAAGGGAGGTTGCAAGCGAAAGTAAAATAGAATAGACTTTGTGGGTGAACTGTCAGTAGGTGGGGTTGGGAACAGGAGGGATCAGGTGGTGGGGGCAGTGGGGGAGTGAGGGTTTGGGGGGCTTGGGGGGGTGGGGGAGCTGGGAGGGGCAGAGAAAGTACTGCGAGAATCAACTGGAATTGGGTAGCGTCTTGGGAGTGAGGTAAAAACCTAGTGGGATGGAAACCCCAAGGAATCTACAAGAGTAACTCTAGCAACAGCTCCTAACAGCGTAGCACACGGAGCCTCAAGCAGCCATCTTCTGTAGCCAGACAAGGCGTCAAGGCCAGGGGTTAGGACACAAACAGCCACAGAACCTTCAACAGAGAGTTTGTCCTGCAAGCAGAGAGTTCAGGGACCAGAGCCTAACAGAACTGTCATCAAAGAGACCGGAGAGACTTCATCCAGCAACTGATGGGAGCAGAAACAGAATGCCACAGCCAACTATTAGGTAGAGATCAAAAAGTCCTTCAGAGAAGAAGGAAGATGGGCGAGAGTAACCGGAGAGGTCAGGGGCACATCATGAGAACTTACTAAAGAATGAGTTAGAGCATACACACTGAGCAAGGCTTAAGGTTTGTAGAGTCCCACAGAATCAACTGACTGGGACGCATGGTGGCTGGCAGAGGTCAACAACAAATTTTTTAGATGATGGGTAAACACAAAATACACCCCAAATCTCAAGCACTGTGTTTTTAATTTCCTTATTTCCTGATCAAAGGCTCTTTGTTGTTAGGAGGGAGGTTAAGCTTCCTGAAAAATCAGTGCTGTCAGCAAGGCAATGCTTTGCAGAGGCCTAAGGAGAGCCTAAGTCTGAGTTATTTTGAGTCCTACCTACTGGTTCCTGGCCCTTCTGGGTTCCCCTTTCTGACTCCACTCACAGACTATTTTTCTCCACAGTGTCACTTCTCCTGCTCTTCTGGGTCCTATTTGTGATATTGATTCCAAGCTGGAGCACCGAATGTGCCAACTTTTCAACGGGTCCAGTATTGATTGTTCCTTTGACCCAGCTGTAGATTAATTTCTCCTGAGAACTATTTGACTTACCTGCTCCTACTCCAAATTGATTATGCTAGGTGAAAACTCATACGCACGCAGCCTCCATGCATCACCTCCCCATTTATAGACCTACTTCGTTCTTAACACTATAAAGTAGAAAGCCTATCTATCCATCCATATGCCTGTCCATTCATATCTGTCCACCTGCCCATCCATTCTTTTTTCACTAAGTAAATATTTACACTCTGAAGGGCTGTGCTTGATTTGTGGGGTTCACTGTTGACTCAGTCACTAACCCTATAAACTTCCCAGCCATAGGATAACAAAAGCAAGAAACTCAAGTTTATTGACCCTGATGTTCCCAAGAATAGCAGATTCCCCCCACATTTCAGTCTGCCTGACGTCAGCACACCATCACGGACAGATCCGTGTCCTTGCCCAGTACCGCTGACCTAATGAATCACCATTTACAGCTGAGATCAGCTTTGCAGAGAAAGGATCTATACTAAGGAGGTGCCCTCAAGTATAAGGAACATTTTTCTCTATTGTTTCCAAGAACGTCCCTAAAGGGTCTTAGAGACCCTTTTCTGCTGAGTGGTAATTAGCTCAGTGCTACACACTTTGCTGGATTCCATCCTTGCTCTTCTGTTTCCTGATAATATTCGACAAACAAATTTCTTGCCTTACTGCCTAGATTTTGGGGGGAGGAGGGAATTTATTAAGATACTATGATAAACATTACTAAGGAACATATGAATGCAATTCATAGTATAATAAAAAAAAAGAGAGACAATACCATTGCATGTAGACAGACTTCTCGTTACCCATGAGGGAACACAGCTTCTAAGTGTGTGTCAAGGTGTGGATTTGGATGATCCCTATAGAAATACTCAGAACCGTGAAACATGTTGTACTCTGGGAACTTTATTCATATCATTTAGTTTACTCTTTGCCACCTTCCGCTGACACAGGCATTAATCAATACCCTTATATAAATATGGGAATCAAGGTCCATTAAGATAGCTCAAGCCCGCAAGATGATAGAAAGAACTCTCAAGTATGTCTGTCAGTGTCTATACCCTTGTGCTCACATCTCTGTGTGAATCCATTACAACTCAGGGTCACAGTCTCCAACTTCTTGGCAAGCAGTTTCCAATACACACCGTTGACATCATGATGCGCTAGCTTGCTGGGTCTAAAGCAGCCACTGCTCATCTGTACACAAAAAATCTGCACACAATACACTAATCTTTTACTCTTTATTTCCTGACACTTTAGATTCAGGTACAGTTTTATTTATCCCGACAGGTCACGTGTGCTCCGTGGTGCTCATAACAGGGTGATGTTAATTAGGTCTGTGGCATTGCTCCTCTCATGTGCAGAGTTTGCCAGGTCAGCGGCTGGTCTCCTCCAGAGGTGTCTGGTTCAGCATCGAGAGTCAGAGGACAGAAAGAATCAATTCCTAAGCTGAAGACTGAGGCTGAGGGGATTTTTCTTAAAGCTACAGAAAAGCTAGGAACAGATTGGAATTAGATTCCAGATTGTTTTCCTTCTAGTTCAGCTGTTTTTTGTGGTGCTGGGGGTGAATCCTAGGGACCGCTAGTGTGGGCCTGGTCTCTAATGCTGAGCTTTCCCCTTGTCCTAAGTTGAGTCTCCTTCTAATAGTTTGTTCCTGGGTTCCTCGTGTCCCTGCTTGCTGTACAGCATGGACACACACCAGTGCCTGGTTCTAGTAGGAACTCAGAGAACAGCAGTTGTTCCCCCTCTTATATTTACCTTTCTCCAGAATTCCCTAAGTCTGTGTTTCAAGAAAAGCAATCTTCCCTAATTCAGTTCTATAGTGAGGAAACCAAGGCTCAGAGGAGAGATGATAGGAGCTAAATTCGGTTTAAATCCATGCTCCTGGGTTAGCTAGGATGCACACACTAAACAAGGCTGAGGGCCACATACATGCCTTTTAATGAAGCTGAAGACTCAGACCCCCAGGAGCTGTTCTATGGGCCAGAACAGCAAAGAACTTATTTCACAGTTGTACACGCTTTGCTTTAAACCTCCTGCCAGTGCTAGCATTGTCTGGAGCAGGCCTTGGATGAGTGCTTCTAAAACTGGGCAAAATGAATGATCTCGGATTATCGACCCCTTTGGTGGTACCTATCATATCCCCTGGGTTTGTGTTTGTTTTTGTTTTTGGAGGGAGGTGTTTTGGTTGTTGGTTGGTTTTGCCTTTGAACTTCCTTTTTAATAAACCGACATAGTTTATTTCTTCCAGAATGCAACTAGTCCAGTTACAAATGGTACACTGACAGCTGTTGCCACCAGGATGAACAGGAACACCTGTTTAACTCTGTCTGAGAAATTTTATGGATGCCCATCAGTGGGGCCCAGGGAAACAGCACAGCATTAGAGAAAAGTATAAGAGACTATTTCTGTTTCACTCAGTCTCATACCCTGTTCACACAGGAAGAAGCTCTGAGAAGATGGAAATCTTGCCTCTGCTCCGCTACCAATTAGGGGAAAGAGAGATGATGGTGTAGACCATAGTATACACACACACACACACACACACACACACACACACACACACACCTCTTTTTCTTTTTTATTAAATATTTATTTTTTACATATACATTTATATCATTACACATATATACAATAAACTACCTACAGCAAGAAGAACCATGAAACAATCAGAAATTATATAAATGTTGCATTCTTAGTGTTTTGGCTATTTGTATTTGCCCATCTTGAAGAAAACATCTTTCCTATCTTGGTGCATCTAAAATTCTGAATGTAAATCAGTATCTATAATATCTCTTTATTATCAACTTAAAACAGCTATCTAGACCTAAAAACATCTTAACCCCTAAACAACTAAGCTTCATTGTAAAATTAAACTATCTGGTCTTCGACCCCATCACAGACTTGAGAAGGAATAAAATTGATTACCAAGGACAAGGAGTGCAGGTTAGTAACTTCCCAAATGAGAAGATGACAGAGACAGTTCGCTACCTGAGTAGTCAGTCACCCCAAACTCTTTATAACATTGGAGCATCATCTTCAGTCTTTTGGCCAACTATATCTGACAGACATATTTGTGAAGCAGGAGCTATTGAGGACTTGCTTACCCTGTCTTGGCAGAGGTTGACTCTGCCTGCATCCAAGCTTGCCCTTTTTTAGGCAGAATTTTGTCTGTGGTAGAAATGAGGATATTTTGCTCAGTGGCTTGTTTGCCACATTTGAAGCCATCTCCATAAGCATCTCTGATGCTCACCATCCTCTTTGAGGTAGGCTGGGGTTGCCAGGAGTTAACCTGTATTATTTTCAGTAAATCTTTAAAATAATAAAACCCTTTTATTTTATTTTATTTTATTTTATTTGAAGTCTCTAACATTTCTTTTTTTAAAATTTTTTATTAATTTATTCTTGTTACATCTCAATGGTTATCCCATCCCTTGTATCCTCCCATTCTTCCCTCCCTCCCATTTCCCTCTTATTCCCCTCCCCTATGACTGTTCCTGAGGGGGATTTCCTCCCCCTGTATATGCTCATAGGGTATCAAGTCTCTTCTTGGTAACCTGCTATCCTTCCTCTGAGTGCCACCAGGTCTCCCCTCCAGGAGACATGGTCAAATATGAGGCACCAGAGTATGTGTGGAAGTCATACCCCACTCTCCACTCAACTGTGGAGAATGCTCTGTCCATTGGCTAGATCTGGGTAGGGGTTTAACGTTTTAAAATGCCATAGGAACCCAGGATTCCCATCCACACCGAGCTGGGGACACACCCTGCTCCAAACAGTGCATGGTCCTTCCTCCCTATGAACACCTTAGTAATTCTTCTTTGTAACCAAAAACATCCTAAACCATATCCTGAAATTAAGGGACATGGGTAGATCCAGCCAAAACTGGTTTGGGTATATATACAATAAAGCAAACTATGTCCTCTGAGTAAACTTTTGGGGGGAAAAAAACCTCTATTTACCCTCTTATGACTAGCACTAAAGCAGTACATCATGGGAAAGGATATGAGAAGTGAATAAAGACTTATATAACCTAAATCTGTCAATCAAAACCAGAAGGCCATCCCTACCCTGCCTCTAACAACAGACTCCTCTTAAGGAAAGCCCAGGCTATTAACCAGGAGCTTTTGGAATCTCACTTTTTGCAGTATCACTAACCAGAACTTTTGTTTTGCTTCTCAATAAAACCCTTTCCTGCTTCTTTAAAGTATCTGTGTGCTTCTTTAATTCTTTGGACAAGTTTCCAAGAACCTGGGAATACCCAGTCAAGACAGTAACCAGTGGCAACAGTAGAACTGGGAAATGCGGTCCTTGGTGAGCCCCCCTTCCCCCACTCCAGGGACTGGGCCAGCCAGGATCAGCCTCCCCTGACATTGGGAAGGAGGAAAGATGGCCCTGACATCCTGCTGGGCGCAGTCCCAAGGAGGCTTGGGCAGAGGAGGTGATCCATTAATATGGATGATATGTCAAGAAAGCAGACAGAATTTCAAACAGGAACTTAACCCAGGACCTCTGACTATAGGTTATATAAAACTGTGCTTAGAATCAATAATGATCCATCACCTCATACTCAGTAATGAAGTTACACAAAATCACAAATGCACAGACCCATGCATTTCACACACAAGCACGAAGGAGCTGCTGATACAAATGCAGAAGCAAGGCAAATTCCCTGGCACATTCACAGCACACATGGAACCTGCAGAGGTCACCCTTCGCCTCTCCTGGAGTTCCATGGGCACTCTTAAAATCTAGCAGTTTCCAATGTGGGGCCTGCAGGCTAGGTTTCATTTGTCCCTAGAATTTGAGGTTTGCTTTCACTTGGGAGCTTCTGGAGGGAAAAGGGTATTGCATCTCAGAAGACAAACAAACAGGCACCTCGAGATTAATAATAGCCAAATGAGATAAAACAAAACTAAATAAGTCTGAATAGGACAAAACAAACAGAAGAAGCCAAAGAACAGGCACAAAAGCAGTAGCCATAATATATACACAAAGAACCAGTAAGGTATAAAAATAAAATGCCCTGAGAAAAATTTACAAGAACCTGCAAGGGTGCCATTGAGTTTGTTTTGTGCTAGCCATTGTATACTTAACTGAGGGGAAAACTAAGCTTCCATTTGCAAATGCCTTTTAGAGGGAGCTTCCAGCTTAGGGATGGGAGCTTGTGTAGCCATCTTTCTTCTCCCAGCACTAGGACCCCATCAGCCACACACCAGTGGAGGCCCTGTGCATGCTGCCACAGTCTCTGTGAATTCAGAGGCCTCAGTCCTGTTGTGGTTAGAGGGTCTTGTTTCCTTGGTGTCTGCTACCCTCTCTGGCTCTGACAATTTTTCTGCCGCCTCTTCCACAGAGTCCTCTGAGCCCTGAGGGGAGGGGTGTGGTGGAGACCTCTCATGTAGGACTGAGTGTTCCCAAGTCTCTCACACAATGTCTGGCTGAAGGTCTCTGTGTTTGTTCCCACTTGCTGCAGGAGGAAGCTTTTTTGCTGATGCTCATTTATTTACTTATTTATTTTATTAATTTATTCATATTACATCTCAATTGTTATCCCATCCCTTGTATCCTCCCATTCATCCCTCCCTCCTATTTTCCCCTTACTCCCCTCCCCTATGACTGTGACTGAGGGGGACTTCTTTCCCCTGTATATGTTCATAGGGTATCAAGTCTCTTCTTGGTAGCCTGCTATCTTTCCTCTGAGTGCCACCATCAGAATGGCTGAGATAAAAATTTCAAGCAACACCACATGCTGGCGAGGATGTGGGGAGAGAGGAACACTCCTTCATTGCTGGTGGGAATGCAAACTAGTGCAGCCACTTTGGAAATCTATCTGGCGCTATCTCAGAAAACTGGGAATAGGGCTTCCTCAGGACCCAGCTATTCCACTCCTTGGAATATAACCAGAGATGCTCCAGCACACAACAAGAACATTTGCTCAACTATGTTCTTAGCAGCTTTATTCATAATAGACAGATCATGGAAACAGCTTAAGTGTCCCTGATGCTCAATTTTTATCTTCTTCCTCCTCACCTTCCTCCTTTTCATCCCTCCTAATCATCATTCTCCTCACCCTGTGACTTGGTTTGCTTTCTATTGTTGTGATGAACACTGTGACCAAAAACATGGGGAAGAAAGAGTTTGTTTCATCTCACATGTTACAGTGAAGCAGGGCAGGAACTCGAGAGGAGCTGAAGCAGAGGCCATGGAGGAATGCTGCTTACAGGCATGCTCCATGGCCTGCTCAGCCTGCACCTCCTACTGTTAGAGTTCTTCAGTCTGCCTACCTGTCATGTCATTGCTTACCTGCTACTGCGGCATGGCCCTGCCCAGGGCCATATAAAAAGACAAACCTTCCATGTGCTCTCTCTCTCTCTCTCTCTCTCTCTCTCTCTCTCTCTC
>OU015754.1:48923813-48964901 GCA_907169655.1 Acomys percivali | reverse complement strand
TATCTTACTTATTAATCATAACATTGGTAAAACCTCCAGTAAGCTGGGCTCTCATGTCAATCATTGATCAAGAAAATGCCCCCACAGACTTGCCTACAGGCCAGTGTGATGAATTGACAAATACCTTAACCAGCACATCCTCATCTTCATCTTCCTCCTTTTCCCTCCTCTTCTTCCCCCTCCACTTCGACCTCATCGTCATCCTCATTGCCAGCAAGAACCAGTGAATGGCTCCACACTCTCTGGCCTTGTGTTAGACATAAGGCACCAGGAATGGTCAGAATTGTGGCCTGCTTCACTTCTAACAGCCCTAACCCAAGCACAATGCAAGGCTGAGTTGGAAGACAGAGCTGCTATACAGAGAAAGTATACCGATAGCCATTGCAAAGGTGCTAGGTGAAATGTTTGCACAATGCTGTCTAGAAGCTCAGTAGACGGGCTATCTATAAAGATCAGGGGAGACTTCCTGACTCGTGGGAGGAAAGGTGGTAATCAGTGGAGCAGGGAAGAACCAGAAGGTACCTGGAAACCACAGATGCCTCATGAACTTCATTGAATGTCTTAAAGGCAAGAAACTTGGGGCTAAAAGCAAAGTGTGGATACAGCAGCAACCTTCCTGAGGTCTCAGAAGAAGCGGGTGAGGTGGGTAGAGGATAATATTCAAAATACTATGCTCTCCCTTTTGTCTTTTCATTTGATCCTCACCACACTCCTGGGAAATATGTTGACTGAGAACCATGTCCTCATATCAAAGAATAAACCCGAAATCAGCTGAAGCACCAGGAAAACACCACGTGTCATGTCACACAGCCAGCAACATCAGCGCTGAAAGCAGATCCCACTTTCCTAATGTTTACATCTTTAAATCTGTTTGGTTTCCTAATTTGAATAGTTGGGGTTTGCTCTGGGGAGCAGCTTGGGGTAGAAGAGGAAGTCTTCAGGATATTTAGTGGGGAAACTCACAGTGCTGTGTCTGCTTTATAGAATAAGTGAAAGGGGGCAGCTACAAAGGACTATACCTCCCCACACTCCCCCGTTCTGTCTCCTGGCACCACAGACATTCCTCTCATTGCTACAGCTCCAGGGTGGCACCAATTCTCCTGGTAAGACAGTCTTTTCACAGCTGCCGTTTCAAAGGAAGAGACTTGGGCACAGAGGACATCCAGCTGCAAAGGAGAATGCCTGAAGCCAGGCTCAAGGGAATAAGGCAAAATGAGGTCGTGCACAGAAACGAAAATGAGCCAGTGAGCTCCCCGAGGCTGAGGCTTTTTATAACCAGCATTAAATATTTATTGTACTGTCAGTCTTGGGATTGTATACAAAAGGATGGAGGAGAAAAATGGAAAGAACATGAACGCCGGAGTCTGATGGCATCCAGACGCCTCTCTGCAAGCTGTGTGATTTGAGACAGATTCCTTAGCCTTTCTACGCTCCTCTTTCCTTATCAGGGAAATAGAGAGCACAGCAGCAATCTCACAGGGCGATTGCACAGATTGTGGATAATCACACGGGAGCCGGGCGGCATCCGGTTAGGGTTGAGAAGAGGCAGAGGCAGCACGGGTGGCAGCAGTGGAAGGCATTGGACCAGCAGAATAGCAACAGTAACTGCAGGAGTCTCTTTAACCTTCAAGGGAAGCAGAGCAATGAGCTGCAGAAGACAGGCAGTTCGGCACCATATAACTCGGTAGCCTGCGCTGGTTCAAACTTTGGGAACTTGACCCCGAGTGGTATATTTTAGACATATTTAAGCACAGCACAATCTAGTGAAAACTATTCTCATGATAGTTAACTCAACCTCACATGCACAACAAAGCATAGCTAAATCTCTTTGAGGAACAAAGTAAGCTAAATACAGATCAGATGTGACTACATCGAAACACTTTGCAAAGCACATGTGACATCCTCTATAAAGATAGGTTCTATAAATTGGCTGAGAAAAAGAAAAACAAGTTTGTGAAAAGGGTCTGGTAGAGGGGTTCTATGCCAGAAAGTTTCCAGCCTCACAGACTGCGAAAACATCCCCAGGCTAGAAAGCATGTCTGCTCTAGCCTTCTGGGAAGAAAATGTTTTTGTATTCCTTCCCTTGAAGGAACAACCCTAAATGCTTAAGATGCCAGGTTCTCTTAGTGCCTGTCTGTGAGCCCAGAGGCCTCTACGCCCCCTGTAAGTAATGGCAGTAGTCATGGACCTGGCCTAGTAGTGGCTGAGAATCTGCAGTAAAGATCAGCAGGAGTGCAGATGCAGCAGCATTAGCATTAGAAATAGTATTGCTGGCATCGTTAGCATCAGAGTTATGCTCCATCATAATATGGCTCCATCAGTAAAGTACCTGTCATACAAGCATGGGGACCTGAGTTCATATCTCCTTGCCCCACCCTCCACCCCCTACCCTTGGACCCATGTAAAAGTCAGGTGCAATGATGTGTCTGTGGTCCCAGTGTTGTGGAAGTAAAGATAAGAAGAATCCTGACTCATTGACCAGCTAGCCTCAATGAATCAGAGAGAGCTCTAGGTTCAGTGAGAGATCCCGTCTCAGAAAATAATGTGTAGTCTAGGATGATACTTCCACATGTAAGAGCACAAATATACATGTGCACCCAGCACACATACATAACATGCACATATACAAAGAAGTATATACAAAAATACATAGACACACACACACACACACACACACACACACACACACACACACACAAACAGAGACAGAGACAAAGAGATAGAGAGAAATAGCAGCAGTGTTACTGTCAGTGGTAGTGGTAATGACAGTGCCAGCAGTGTTAATCTTAGCAGCAACAGCATCAGCAGACGCAGACATACCAGCAAGGGTAGTTTTTCCTACTAGTAAAGGACAAGTGGCCTAAGAGGCTCTGAAAAGGTGGCTTATGGGGAAGCACTGAGAGATAGGTTAAACCCCTCCTCTCCACTTCCCCACAGCCTTAGAGACTAAGCAGGACTCCTGACTCCAAGTCAGCAGCCTACCAGGGGCTGGAGATATGGCTCAGCGGTTAAGGGCACTGACTGCTCTTCCAGAGGTCATGAGTTCAATTCCCAGCAACCACATGGTGGCTCACAACCATCTATAATGTGATCTGATGCCCTCCTCTGGCCTGCAGATGTACATGCAGGCAGAGTACTGCATACATAATAAATAAATAAATATTAAAAAAAAAAATAGCAGCCTACCAAGCTATGCTGCCTTGCCCACTGCATTGGAACTCAAATCTATAGGCTAGGAAGCCTTGGCAGGAGCCTGAGCAGCAGGGTGTATCAGTGGGGGCCATCACTTCAGGAAGATGAATCCATACTTAGGATCCAGTGGCAGGGAGAGTCATGATGGAGCTGGAGACTGAAAACTTTTTTAGTCTTTTTCTGATTCGGTTGCATTTGTTGATACCTTCTGTTTCTAGAGAACTCTTTTCAGGTGCTCCACACTTATGCAGGTGAGAAAAAACTGTGCTTTCAAATAAACAATCATGGATGAGGTGGTCATTACACAAGCAAAATAATGGATATATTCAAAAGCAAAGATTGGGAGGATGGCATAGAGTCAGTATATATGGGTTGGGTGTGTTTGTTCAGAAACAAGGTCTTGCGATGTAGGCCAGGCTGGCTCGGAACTCATGATCCCCCTACCGCAGCTTTTCCAGTTGCTGGGATTACAGGCGTAGAGTAGTAACACCACGACCAGCACAACCTAAGTCTTAAATAGTGAAAAATCTTCCTTTTTTTCACATTTTATTTGTTTTTTATTTGTTTGAGATTAAAATTACGTCATTTCCCTCTCCCGTATCCTCCCATATATCCTTCCTTGCTCTTTGTCCATCAATTTTTGTTACATGCACATATGGAAACATAATGTTCTTTAGCTCAGAGGAGTGAAGCCGGTGAGTGAGGAGAGCAGGCAGGACCAGTAAGCCCTGGCAATTCAGCAGACTATGAAAGACAGAAGTACAGTGATATCTAGTCTCCTGGGCTAGAAACTGCTCTGAAAGAGGTATCCTAAATATGAAGTCATGTTTTATAGTGATTCTGGAAGCTTCCAATAAGATAGTAGGTTAGCAGGAGAGCATTCAGAGGCAGGAAGGTCAGTGGAGGCCATTCCAGCAACCCATTTGAGGATGGTGATTGGAGTGGGTAGGAGACAGGGCAAGGGGGGGCACAGAAAAGCTGGGGGGGGAATGAACGACAGTCCTCTTGTCGGGTCTTAACTGTCCCATTTTAGAGCTGGGAAGGTAAATGGCTTAGTGATGCACAAACCAATGAACAAGTGTTGGGGTTGAGAGCGAAACTCAGGCCTCTCTGACTCCAACACCAGTCCACAACACATGAAGAGGCAGAAGTGATGGGCCTTGGAAACTGGTCATCTGTATGGAAAGAAAGAAAGAATGTTCAGACAGCAGCAGACTTTGCAGCCTGGAGGCTGAGGTAGAAAATGAGGGCGTTAACCCCCACAGATGTCACCAGGGTAAACAGCGGATCTGTATTTAAGATTGACATGAGGACAGGCAAAAATAAATCTCAGATCTTTGGGGGCAAATGAATTTTAAGCAGCAAGGAACGAGACTGACTTCCTGAGTCATTCGGGCTTTGTGCTGAGGCTCTTGGGTTGAACTGGGAGGCCAAGGGGGTGTGATGGCGCTGAGTGTGTGCCAGGTCCTGTCTTAGTTAGTTAAGGGCTAAAGACCATAAGCAGGGATCCTATTCACATTGACCTGAGTCTTGCCATCTGCGGAGTGGGACGCTCACCCTCCCTCACAGCCACACACTCTGAGTTTGGCGAGAGCAGTGAAGGAAGTCCTGAGTATTAAGCTGGCCACGCCTGTGACTCTGATTACTTCATAGCATCCCTGAAATGCTGTTTACCATCTGAAGACAGCTCAGGAAGGGCCTGGTAGTGCATGCCTTGGTAAGAAAGACCTGCTTGTCTCCACTTAAATAAAACATGGGTGTGATGGAGTGTAGCTTCTTTCTTTTTAGTGTTGTCAATTCTCTACTCCGTCTCACAATGTCTCTCCTCTTTAGGAGTCCAGGGCCGCTTGCACATCCCACTCCATCATTTTTCACACCATTTAGTGAGTGAGACTTTGCTCTAGGGCAGTGCTAAGTGCTGAGGCTACAGGGTGGATACAAGGCAGGTAAGACGTTTGTCCTTACTCTCATCCCACTGTGCACCTGTTGTTTCCTCCAGATGCCGCTCTTACGCCTGTTCTCTCTTCAGGAGGTCTCATACTTCTGTCTGCTATGTGGCTTGAAGAAAAGGATTTTTAGCTCTAGCAAGTAGGAAAGAGGCGCAACTGCGGGTGGGGAGCAGTTAAGGAAGGGGTTTTACACTGTGTCAGATACTGTATAGACATTATTACACTTCATCCTCAACATAACTGGGAAATAGGTATTAATCACTCCTATTTTGCAGATGATAATGATCCAGAAGCTGAAAGAGGACAAATCCCTCACCCGAAGGCACACAATGAGCAGAGACGAGCAGGGATTCACACTTAGATTGCTTTAATTTAAACTCAGGCTGCTCCTGTTAAGCTATGACTCCTCTGTTCTCTCTGATCCTTTAGCCTCATTGTTTGGGCTGAGCCTTCCAGGGAAGAACATCAGATGCTAATGCCCTTCCAGTGCTCAGGGGGCAAGGACTGTGACACAGTAGGCTCACCTCCTACTCTCCAGAAGGCTGGACTGATAAGGAACCTGCCAGAATAGCTACCCTTGAGGCTTCTGAGAAAAGCCCTGAGGGACCACATTGCTGAGCTTCCAAGGGCCCTGAGAGAGGTGGGAACTTCCTTGGGATGCATGTTAAATGGACCACATGCCCACACCCCGGCTTTGAAGAATGCTGGAATTGAAGATTTCGCACAAGCATGGGGGGAGTGAGAGATGGGAAGAAGCCCCCCCAGCAGCTGCGAGGTAGGTCTAGCATCTTCCCATGATCCTCTATGCCCGGCAACCTACACGGTCTATGATTGGTGCTACTCTACTTTAACCTGTTTTCTGTTGGGATCTGATTTTACCTGGAGATTAAGTGGAGAAGGTCCAGCATGGAGTTGTGGGGCCCAGGTTCACACATCCATAGAAGTTTTCCCTTCAGCATTTTCAGAGTGCTTGCTTGGGAAATGCAGCAAGGGAACTTACCGTAAGAACGCAGCTGATTCAGAGGCATCTGGCACAACACCTGCATGTGTTCACGAAGCACTTGGTAAATGTATGACACAGGACCTAAAAATGTTCATGTCTCACTCCCTGCTTGGTTCTGCTCTTTCTGTTTAGAACAATGAGCTGTGATTCTCCGAGGCAGGCCTCTCACATGTAACTGAGGCACAGTGACAAGACACAAGCTTGTCATGTGCTCTTTCTGTTGTCCCTGTTGGAAAGGACGGGGCATGTTCCTAGCTAAAGCAGTCTTCTCTTTGAGGAAGCAGCATCCTCAAGGCAGCTGATTTCTCTTCTGCTGAGGGTCCCAGCAGCAGAAGCTGGTAATTTGCAACTTGCTGGTCAGCTGTAACTTTGGAGAGCAAATGCACAACTGTTTCAGCTCCTTTATTTTTTTTAATTGTAACTTTTTTATTTTTATTTTTTACTTTTTACATATACATTTATATTATTACACATATATACAATAAACTACCTACAGCAAGAAGAACCATGACACAATCAGGAATTATATAAATGTTCTTAGTGTTTTGCCTATTTGTATTTGGCAGCCTTGAAGAAAACATCTTTCCTATCTTGGTGGTAATTGTAGATTTTATTCACCAAATTTAATTGTCATCTCAGAGGCTTACTGCTGAATAAGCTCACCCTTTAAAATAAAAAGCAGACTTCCATTGCCCCAGGATGACCAGTGCATAAGAATCAGCCAGAGGGGAGTTTGTCCCTTTCTCTTTTGCATAGCTGTCTCACCCTCCTTATCAGAGATGCACAGGATTGTGGTCATGTCTACCACATGAGATTCTAGTATAAGAAAGAAGTAGGCATATTATTTAATAAGATAGTCTAGACAGCCTTGTGAAAGGTAGACCAGTAGCCTTGGTCTCAGTCTCATTTGCCTGTTTGCTTGGTGTTATCTTTCTCCTCCACACTGAAGGAACCAGCTTGATGTCATAGATATAACCTTATCCAAGAGCACCGCAGTGGAACTAAGCTTGCCAAGACCTCTACAAGGGCCATGGACAACCACTTGATTTTCTTGTGTGCTTTGTTGACACTGAGAAGCAGACTATTGCAAGCCTATAGTCTACCTTATAAGAACATTTTTCCCTCTAAGGAATGCTAGACATCAACATGGTCAATATGTTATAATTCACAGATACTTTATGTTCCTGTGTCTGATGTAAATGTTATTTTACTGTGAATTCTATTATCTGACAGGACTGTAACCTGTTGCTTTGTGTCATTTCTTTCCAGGGCCAAAGACAAGGGGTGATGCTGCAGAGCACCCAGCATCAAACACAGCATGCACTTCAGAGGGGTAACCCTTCTTTCTCTAGGGTAAATATCCATCCATCTTCTGACTGAATTCCTCTGACAATGAGGCCCTCACTCCCTTCCAAGGGGACTCCTGGTTGGCTGCTCTCTTTAATAGAAAGCTTTCCTCAGCCTAAGTGGAAGTTTATCTGAATACTGAATAGTATTCACTGGATTTGACTAAATTAACTCTGATAAATATAACATAAAGTTATGTCTTTTTTCTAGTGATGTCCCTTAAACATTGTAAAGACGATAAGCTTGCTTTCCCACCTTGGCCCCTCACTTTATCTCACAAAGAAACAACTCTACTCCCCTTGTCCATTACTAATGAGAAGTGGTTTCTACACATCTCTCCATATTGGGCACATTTCAAGTGATCATAACTATCGTTTAATGAGCACATAAACTTTCTGACTGATGTTTCCCACACCTAACCTCATCAAATCTTCATAACCATGGAGTGAGATAGGCATTAATATTCTCATCTTACAAAAAAGTTACCTGAGATCCTTAGAGGTAAAATAGCTGTTCTGTATTAGACAAGTGTTAAAACATAAAGCCAAGGTTTGAGTTCAGAATTAGAGTCTGATTGCCTGTCTACAAGTTTTATCCTGGGTTCAAATTAGTCAACAGGCTCATATAGGTAAATACAGTACCCATGCATGGTCACAACACATGGATGTGTAAGAAAGTGGATCTAAGCTACAATCTCATTTTATATAATCCACCCCTGTTCAATGCTATCTAAAATGGTGCTATCATCTCCAAACCTGCCTCCTGGTAGATGCTGAGCCAGGTGAATTCGTAAGCTCTTGACCATTCTGACACAGGAACTGCAGAGAGCTCAAGTCTCACCATTTTTCTGCATCTTGACAGAGCCCCTGACCTCAAAGAGATTAACTCTAATTTGGGGTGGGCTGGTTGTCCTCCAGGGAGCAGGGAACGCAAAGGGAACGGTGCCAGGAACACTCAGGGGAACAGAGGTGCTGCACAAACCACTTTATTTGGCCAATGCAAACCTGGGAAGGTTGCTATAGCACACAATGGAACATTCATAGCAAACTAACATGTGGTTCTTTGTTAAGATTTCTGAAAACCAATATGTGAGTGATTAAAAAAAAAAAAAAAAGCTTTGCTCTTGATTTTTGCAACAAACTTTCAAAATCTCCATCGCAAACGCAAAGAATGTTTAACTGGAGTTGTGCTCTGAAGGCCCTAACTCCCTGGAGCCTCCCTCCCTCTCCCTATCTCCTAATCCTCATTTCCTGGAGGTCATTTTAATTAGCAGGCTGTCATGGTGACTCAGCCTGCTGCTTCCACAGACAGGAAGGGAGCAGACTCCACTGGACCCATTCATCACACAAAGGCACTTTAAGCTTCAGGAAAAATGCACAATATTTGGCTTGCTTTCCCTTGGGAATTGCTTCTGCTGTGATTTCCTTTTATCATTCCTACCTGCCTGCAGTGCATTCCTTTGTCTCTTGTAGCCTCCTTACCTGGTAGTCACCTCGTTCTCATTACAGATTATCAGCTCTCACCTCCCTTGATCCTTGTCACCGGGGATTGGAGACCTTAACCACAGTAGTTCTTTGGAATGAACGAGCAATGCTTTTTTGTTTGGGGAGCTAGAATTTCAATTAAACTAGCCAGGAAATTGAAAAATAGCTCTCAGAACAGCTTTCTAAGTTGCATGCTGGGGCCTGAGAGAGTGTGAGAGCACGTGCCTTATAGATAGTGTGAACATATTTCTTAGACCACTCTGATTTCAAATTTTCTGCCCCATTGTCCCCAACAGCTTGCTTGCCTTTGGCTTGCATGTATTACGCTGTTGCTTTGGCTCAGAAAATACGGAGACTGCATTCCTAAACCCGAAACAACTGCAACATATTTTAAGTGGAGTCACCTGGGGCATGACCGTTTGGCTTTAAAAGGCAAGAGGGGCTTACAGGGAGCTGACCAGACACAGTATGGGGCCTCCTGAAAGGGCTTTGTAGGTTTTCCTCTGTGCCATGGAAGATAAAGCCCGTGCGGTCCTGGTTCCACTCTCACATTCTGCTCAGCCTTGAGTTGAAGGCTCACAATTGATTTCCCATTGGTAAAAGGGAAAAATCAATGATGAAATTTCTCTCTTTCCCTTCCTTCCTTTCACCAGCTTATGCATTATCCTGAAAACCCCTGTCTTAGACACGGGGAAAGGGTACTTAATTTCATGCCCCACCAACAAATACGTGTTATTGAACCCATGATGCCTCCTGGCACCATGTCTTTAAAAGGGGGTTGAAGGGTCTTTGTGGTTCAGTGAGCTCTTCTTGTCCCCTTTGCCATTGGGAATGTTGCTGGCTGAGCCCCGCAGGGGTGGATGCTTGCAAGGAGGGGCCTTTTCTTTCCTGCAAAGGGGAAACAACAGAAAGAGAAGACAGCATATACGCATGCTGTAATGAATTCACTTGTGTGCACGACCATCTCCCTCACTGGACAGGGGCCTTCTAGGTACAGCAGCCTTGCCATCTTCTGCTCTGTGTCTCAAGAACCCTGCACGGGCCTGGTTTAAAGTAGTCATGGTAGCTCAATGGACGTCTGGATGATGGATGACTGGATAGCCAATGCCTAGATGGATGGGTGAATACATCGCTTCATTCTAGGCTGGGAGAAAATTTAACTCTCTTACAGCTCCAATCTGGTATCTCACCACTTTCATTCCAACTCATTCAACACATTACACATGGGAAAGGGGTGGAAACACAAACAGCTATAGGCTGGAAATTTGGAAGGAGGCCAACAGGATTATACGCTTGTCTTGGGATCCCATGGGCTTGGAAACCCCATTTGAATAAGAGAGGGAGTGGAGAGAGAGAGAGAGAGAGAGAGAGAGAGAGAGAGAGAGAGAGAGAGAGAGAGAGAACACTTGGGAGGGTTGTGACATCATTCCCTGTATGGCCACCAAGGACTTCAGATTCCCAGTTTTATTACTCAGTACAGCTGAATCACAGCAACTTATAATGTCATCTTTTTAGTATGCTTGGAGATCTCAGAGAACAAAAGTGTGTCTGTTTTACCTCTATGGACGAGCAGTCAGCACCCAGCATCCAGCACCCTGCACCCAGCACAGTAATCTTACCACTATCATTCAGTTGTTTTGCTCACATAGGAGATAATGAGCTCCTGGGGAGCAGGAACTTATTTTATTCACTGTTGTATTGTATTTTACCTCATTTGGTGCCTTATTTGTTTTATTTTTGACTGACAAATTGATTAATGTAGTCACTGGGTTAAGACTTATTCCCAGTAGGAAAATTGGGCTTAATTTTAAGCCCCAAAGCACTGTGTGAAGGGCAAGGCATAGTGGCACATGCTTTTAATCCCAGCAGAGGCAGGCAAATCTCTGTGAGTTCGAGGCCAGCCTGGTCTACAAAGTGACAGTCCAGATCAGTCAGGGCTCTATGTAACAGAGAAACCATGTCTCGAAAGAAAAAAAAAACCCAAACTGAACAAACAAACAAACAAACAAACAAACAAAAAAACCTGTGAACTGTGAACTGGAAACTGGGCTAAATTCCCAAGTTGGCTGAATTCAGAAATGTGGCCTTGGGCAAGGAACTGGACTTCTCTCAGCTTTGATTGTCCAATGAGAATACACTGCCCCAGTGTTGTGAAGTTAGGTGGGAGAGTATGATCTGGCACCCCAGGAGTCTTCTCTTCCCTGCTGTAATTTGTTGACTGTGGCCTCAGAGCCTCTGGACATGTCAAAGACACAGACAGGCATTGATAATGCCCTCAACTTCTGTAGGTTTAGTGGAGGCCATACTGTGCAAGGCAACCACTCAAAATGAAGATTACAACATGAAGTCAGAAGTGGTGAATGACAGAAATAGAAACGGAGTGGGCTTTTGAATTAGGTCTGAAGATGTGGCTTGTGGCCATACGCCCTGACGTTGGCATGGCTATCTTTTTTTTTTTTTTTTTTTTTTAACTTCAAACTTAATTTTTTTCCTTTTTTTAAAAAAATGAATTTATTCTTGTTATATCTCAATGGTTATCCTATCCATGTATCCTCCCATTCTTCCCTCCCTCCCATTTTCCCCTTATTCCCCTCCCCTATGATTGTTCCTGAGGGGGATTACCTCCCCCTGTATATGCTCATAGGGTATCAAGTCTCTTCTTGATAACCTGCTATCCTTCCTCTGAGTGCCACCAGGTCTCCCCCTCCAGGGGACATGGTCAAATATGAGGCACTGGAGTTCGTGTGAAAGTCATATCCCACTCTCCACTCAACTGTGGAGAATGTTCTGTCCATTGGCTAGATTTGGGTAGGGGTTTAAAGTTTACTACCTGTATTGTCCTTGACTGGTACCTTAGTTTGAACGGGACCCCTGGGCCCAAATCTGCCTATCATAATGTTCTACTTGTAGGTTTCTAGGACCCTCTGGATCCTTCTACTTTGCTATTCTTCCATGCTTCTCTCATCTAGAGTCCCAATAGGATGTCCTCCCCTCTGTCCCAGTTTCCTGGTAAGGGAAGGCTTTCGTGGGACATGCCCCTTGGGCTAGTATGCAGATATAAGTGAGTATATACCATTTGACTCTTTCTGCTTCTGGGTTAACTCACTCATTATGATCATTTCTAGCTCAATCCATTTGTCCACAAATTTCGGGAATTCCTTGTTTTTAATAGCTGAGTAGTATTCCATAGTGTATATGTACCACAGTTTCTTTATCCATTCTTCTACTGAGGGAATCTTAGGCTGTTTCCATGTTCTGGCTATTATGAATAAAGCTGCTATGAACATGGTTGAGCAAATTTTCTTGTGTGCTGGAGCATCTTCTGGGTATATTCCAAGGAGTGGAATAGCTGGGTCTTGAGGAAGCCCTATTCTCAGTTTTCTGAGATAGCACCAGATAGATTTCCAAAGTGGCTGTACCAGAAATGAAGGAGTGTTCCTCTCTCTCCACATCCTTGCCAGCATGTGGTGTCACTTGAATTTTTGATCTTAGCCATTTTGATTGGTATAAGATGGAATCTCAGAGTTGTTTTGATTTGCAGTTCCCTGATGACTAAGGAGGTTGAGCATTTCTTTAAATGTTTCTCAGCCATTTGATATTCCTCTGTTGAGAATTCTCTGTTTAGTTCCAAGCCCCATTTCTCAATTGGGTTATTTGTTTTGGTGGTGTTTAGTTTTCTGAGTTCTTTATATATTTTGGATATTAGACCTTTGTCAGATGTAGGGTTGGTGAAGATCTTTTCCCAGTCTGTAGGCTGTCGCTTTGTTCTCTTGACCGTGTCTCTAGCCTTACAGAAGCTTCTCAGCCTCATGAGGTCCCATTTATTAATTGTTGACATTAAGGCCTGGGCTGTTGGTGTTCTGTTCAGGAAGTTGTCTCCTGTGCCAATATGTTCCAGGCTCTTCCCCACTTTTTCTTCTAACTGACTTAGTGTCTCTGGTTTTATGTTGAGGTCTTTGATCCACTTGGATTTGAGTTTTGTGCAAGGTGACAAATATGGGTCCAGTTGCATTTTTTTATGCATAGACCTCCAGTTAGACCAGCACCATTTGTTGAAGATGCTATCTTTTTTCCATTGAATGGATTTGGCTTCTTTGTCAAAAATCAAGTGACCACATGTGTGTGGATTCATATCTGGGTCTTCGATTCTATTCCACTGATCAACCAGCCTGTTGCTGTGCCGTACCATGCTGTTTTAATTACTATTGCTTTATAGTAAAGTTTGAGATCAGGTATGGAGATTCCTCCGGAGGATCTTTTATTGTACAAGATTGTTTTAGCTATTCTGGGTTTTTTTGTTTTTCCATATGAAGTTCAGAATTGAACTTTCAATGTCTTTAAAAAATTGTGTAGGTATTTTGGTAGGGATTGCATTGAATCTGTAGATTGCTTTTGGAAGGATGGCCATTTTTACTATGTTAATTCTCCCGATCCATGAGCAAGGAAGATCCTTCCATCTTCTCATGTCATCTTCAATCTCTTTCTTCAGAGTTTTGAAATTTTTTTCAAACATGTCCTTCACTTGCTTAGTTAGAGTAACTCCTAAATATTTTATATTGCTTGTGGCTAAGGGTGTGACTAAGGGTGAAAGTTGTGGCTTTCCTAATTTCTTCCTCTCCAAGCTTGTCATTTGTGTATAGGAAGGCTACAGACTTTTCTGAGTTAATTTTTTATCCAGCCAATTTGCTGAAGGTGTTTATCAGCTGTAGGAGTTCTCTGGTGGAATTTTGAGGGTTACTTATATACACTATCATGTCGTCTGCAAATAGGGATAATTTGACTTCCTCCTTTCCCATTTGGATACCCTTGATCTCTTTTTGTTGTCTTATTGCTCTGGCTAGAACTTCGAGTACTATATTGAAGAGATATGGAGAGAGTGGGCAGCCTTGCCTTGTTCCCGATTTTAGAGGAAGTTCCTTGAGTGTCTCACCATTTACTTTGATTTTGGCTATTGGCTTGCTGTATATAGCCTTTATTATGTTGAGGAAAGTGCCTTGTATCCCTGATCTCTCTAAAACTTTAAACATGAATGGATGATGGATTTTATCAAATGCTTTCTCTGCATCTAAGGATATGATCATGTGGTTTTTTATTTTCAGTTTGTTTATATGGTGCATTACATTGATGGATTTCCGTATATTAAACCATCCCTGCATGCCTGGAATGAAGCCTACTTGGTCATGATGAATGATATCTTTGATGTGTTCTGGCATGGCTATCTTTACTCATGGTTGATGAGCCACAAACCGAGTGAAGATGGAGTAGGTGTGAGCACATACTCACAAGGGATGCCTGGCCTTGGCATATCTTACCCGCAGCCTCGGTGCTTGAAAACATAGGTTCCTTGAAGATCTGGCTAACATGAAGAGACTTTTAGTGCAGGTGAGTCGGGCCTAGAACCCATGCCCCTTAACACTCTAGTCTTGCAAAGCTTCTGCTAGACTGCCATCTACAGACACACAATGTGACCTTCTAGAGGATGCTTTGCTTGCAGCACTCACATTGGAAGTCAGGGCCTCCTCACACATGCTAGTCAGGTGCTACAGCTACGTCCCCAGCTCGGAGACAGTATGATCTTAAAGGAGTCCCTTCCTAGACGTAAAACTCTATTTCTTCCTTTTCCAAAAAGGAGAACACATGGTTTTCTTTTCCTGCTTCATAGACTCTGGTGAGACGAAAGTTTAAGAAGAAGTTATTATATTGTAAGATGGCATCCATCCATAGGTCATGGAGGAGAATGAGTCTTAACACTCCAAAGGAGCATAGGGCACAAGACAGGTATTTTTTTTTTTTTTTAGGATAAAGGAAATGTAAGGTCCCTAGAGAGACAGACTTGAGTTTTTGCTACAGAAACAGCTCTAGGTAGATGGTGACATGGTGATAGTGTGTACAGTAGCTAGCGAGGAGTGTGAGAATGCAAAAAATGACTTGTGGTGGTTGGGAAGGCAAAGTTCCACTGTAATCAAAGACGGGGGTACAGAGAAGAAAAGAAGACCCTCGAAAGCAGACACCTCATATGTATGTTCCTTTCTCAACTTCTTTAGACTCATCTGCTTTGGAAGCCAACTTTTCAAGGCTTCTACAGCTCTTTGGGCATTGTTTTACACCCCAGACGCAATTTCCTGGGAGGCTGGACATCTGTATATGTCATAGGACTTGGAGTTTGATGTGTTTACTTTCACTAATTCCCAAGTCAGGCTTGGTGCTTCTGGGATGTGTGGTAAATAGAAATACGCTTTGGGTCTTATGTTTACCATCACTTCATCACTTCTCTGACCACTTTGGTCTTATTATTGCTGTAGCCTTTGTTGGGTCCCGTTTCTTGTTGCCTTCCCAACTTGGGATACCATCATTTCCTTTCTACTGCATCGATCTCAACTCTTCATATCCAAATCTCACCTTCTCCCAGAAGCCTTCTTGGGATGTGTCTGCCATCTGTCAAGTACTTTCCGGGTTGTGTGTGGGTGTAGTGACATCTGGTTGGGACTCTTCCATAGGGCAAAGAGTTTAAGGAAGATTTGTGACTTCCCCCAGTTCTACCACTATATACTCAGTTGATTTCAGAGCTTATTTAGGCCTTAACATGTGCAAGTTCTACACCAGGCACTAAGGATTCAGGAATGACCCTGTCTAGCAGAGAAGCCAGGCCTTGGTCAAGGCCGCTTACCTCCATGTTCATTGTCTGTTCACTCACAGAAGTAGTCTTGGCCCATCCATTTTCTGTCTAATTTTATTCCCTTTGGTTTTAGCTTTATGGCTATGACACTGTGGTTAAATATAAATATAGGGTCTTAATTTTACTAATCAGTGCTGAGGCCAAGCTCTCATACCCCCATTGTTGCCTCTCCCTAGGACTCCTTTCTGAGGAGTGGCCCAGCACCCCAGAATGCTGACAGGCTTCCAACAGCATATGGGTAGAAAGTGTCATATGGCGATTATCCATTGATATGAGAGAAAACAAAGATTAATTTTGAGCCAAAACATGTAATTTTCTTTTACAATCGGAACTGCTCTTTCACTTAAGCAATTTGATGCTTGGATGGAAAATAATGCAAAAGGGCTAAGCATTCAAATCCCAAAGAAGAATTAGGAGCCTATAATCCTGGGATTTCAATCTTTAAAGGATTGCTTACCAATCTGGAGTTGAGTGGGCCTCATAGGGGCTGACGCAGGCCCAGAAGCAGGGGTACAGAGTAGGTAGGGAGCTAATTTGCTTTCCCGAATTTTAGAGTTGGGTGTATTTGCCTCAAGTCTTTAAGCTTGTGGCCTAGTGAGGAAAGGAGTCTTGCAGAAGAAGAGCTCAAAGCTCAGGGTATGTGAGTGTAGGAGCTGTAAGCACTTGAAAGCAGAGGCTCTTGGGAGGAAAACACCCACCAACCACTCTGACTCTGTTTCAATCCCCCTCCCCATTTGGAAGAACCTCTCTTGACTGAGGCTAAGTACCCTACAGAGGGGTCAGGCCCTGGGCTCTCATCTGGATGCTAACTATTAGACTTTGATAGCCCTTCTGCTCCCTGGGCCTCATGGTCCTTGCCTCTGTTATGTTCCGCAAAGCATCCTGCCCAAACTGTTAGCAATGTTTCACTGATCTGTGACCATTACACGTAGCAGGAAAAAGTGGTGAAGGATGAAGAAAATTTTTATGCAGGCTGACAGACGACCCAAAAGAGATAATTCCTAAATTAACTTGTAAATGAGATTCTAAGAAGTCTTTTGAGTTTTGCAAAGCTTTAAATGTTTAAGAACTTTAGCCAATCAAGAGTGACTTCTAAGAATGAACTGAGCACTTTCCTCTGGAGGTGAGCTCCTCAAAGGCAGGGTCATACCTTAACCACCAACTCATCCCATCCCTCCCTCCCACCAGAGCGGGGTACAATGTGCTGTCTTCCATAGGTATATGAGTGAAGGAGTGATGGGCATATCCATGCAAGTCTGTGCAGGGCAGGCTGGTACTGCAAGGGGATGGAGAAGAATCAGAAAATCATCCTGTAGGGCCTTTTAATGCCCTAGAGTGATGAAAGTAAAGCCTAAAGATGATCTGTTCTGAATCTGAGACCAGGTGTCATTGTAGCACATGGCCATAAAGACTGTGTGGATTAGGCCTTAGAGAGGAATATCACACTGAATTATAGAGCCTGGGCCAGCCCAACCAGGTAAATCAAGGAAGTTATCACAGGCTACCACAAGCTGACAGAAATTGAAAACATATGGGGGCATCTACTGTGTACTGGGAATTGCCCAAAGCTTGCCTCTAATTTTCAGAACCATATTGTGTTGTTGCTATTATTTATGTTTAATGGGCAGGTGTAGAGAGCCCTTAAGAGGTCAAAATATTTGCCTAAAACCCTGTCACACTCATAAGAGCCCAAGAGAGTCCACTGATGGAGCTATCCTGCAGGAACACTCACATGGCTTTGGAACATGAAATTCTCCTTATGCTATTGACATTGTGACCTCAGGCAATCTTCTGTTCCTCCTCCTTTTCTTAAAGTGCAAGATAAGATACACATGAACTAAGTAAGGTCGTGTACACAAAGTGCTTCATACAATAAGTAACAGTGACTTATATTTTTATTAATAATAATAGGTGATGGAGGAAGAATCAATGTGCTAAGCTCCCGAGGCATCAAAGTACATGGTGAACATCAGTGGAAAGAATGGTCTGGCAAGAGGAGAGAGTTGGACATTGCCATATCATTCCAGGAGCATGGACCACTAGGGGAACAGGAGATGAGGCCCTGAGGTAGGGTAGTGGTGCTAGCACATTCCAGAGGCCATTGGATGTCCTTGTCAAGATGTTCATTGAGTGCTCTACCAGAACACATGGGAACTCCCAGCACTTCCAGCTGCTGTTCAACCCTCAGACAAGATGGATTCTCCCATCCCAGTCTTCTCTCCTCCTTGGATCTACAAGTGGGTCCATCAGAGGAGTGAGATGGAACTTCTTAAGGGTGTGTCCTCTGTAGCCCAAACCTTCAAGTGTTGAGGGAAGGGGGCTATCATAGACTGTTGGGGCACTTGTACACCTAGCACTAGTGTTTGAATATAGACCTCAAAATAATGGGAAAATGTGTACAACGGTGCTGGGTTTATATATGAGGGGACTGAAGAATTGGAGTCTATTTAGAAACCGTAGAGGATGAGTTATCACATAGGGTGGAATATGTGAACAGCCAGACTAACTTAGATCAGTGGCTGAACTTGGCTCCCAAGCAATACCCCAACCCTAGAGATTCCTATGGTGGGCCTGAAATGAAATGATCCACTATTGAGACAGTATATCACTTGACTATACTGTGATACTGAATATATTCCAATCTGGGGATTGAAGCTCAGAGACACAGTTTATTGCATCATAGATAGTGGGCCCAGAGGCATCATTTGGCCTGACCAACCTGTTGAGTCAAGGGACCTACTTGCCCTGGACCATGGTAATCTGGTTGGTGATCTGGGATGTCCTTCCTAAAGCTGTTGGAAATGAAGCTTCATGGATGCCTTATGCTTAGGACTCATACTGATTCTTGTGGCAGAGCTGGGATTGCCCTTCCTGTGACATAGGTGAGAAGCTGAGGACCGTGAGAAAACTAGATCCAGTGAAGCAGGGCCCAAGCCTGATTACTTGACTCTACCACTTACCGAAGTCTTGGCATGGGGACTGGCATTCTCTCCACCAGGGGGTTCAGGCGGTAATAGTCGAGAAAGGTTCTTGCCACGTTCCGCCCCAGCTTCATATCTGCAGGTGTGTGTTAAGATGCAACTTTGAAAAGAGACTGAAGCAGGGTGAAAAGAGGCCTAGTCATTAAAAAAAAAAGAAGTAAAAATAAAACCCATACAGCCATGGATTCTCCAATTAGCCACTCCCTCTTCAGTAGATTTTCCAGGATCTTCCTTGCTGTCACTCCGGGGCTGCGAGTGTTGTCCTTGCTTCCTACCTCCATGGCTTTAGAACTGACCTCATTCAGAGCGTATATCATTTCTCACAGGGTGAAAATTGTTTGCTCACAGCGGTTCCTCCATCAGCCCGCATCAGCTCCAAACATCCAAGCTGTCACCCTTCCCCATGAAACTTCTCATCTCTTGATTATGTCCACCTCAGAATAGGTCGGCATCACCTCTCCCCTGGACAATTGCCTTCCTGCTCTCTGGGCCTCCTGTCCCAGAATAGACCCCTCTAGGATGTTTTTGACAATGAAGTCAGAAGTTGTATTCACTATTGCAAACCTGATGGTGCTACTCAGTGACTAAAATCTTCAGTGTCTTCAAATTGCCTTAAAAGTACAAATTTCTGGTAAAATTTACAAGGCTGTTCACAGCTTGGCCCTTGGTTATGTTCTCAGCTCTCCTCTTGCTGCCTCCCACACACACCCCCCCGCCCCCCGCTTTGCAGTTCCCACTCTTCTAATCCTGTGGCTCCTAGGTCTTTGTTCACCATACATCCCACTAGACCACCATGCCAGCATGCCTTATAGGACCAGCTCCTTTTCAGCCTTCAGAGTTAGGGTAGTGGTGGTAGCACATTCCAGAGGCCAATTGACTTGGTCCAGTTATCATGTCAATGGGTATATCCTCCTTGGTGCCTTTGCTGGGATAGGGGCTTCCTAGATTTCCCATAGTATCTTTTTATAGCCCTCTTCCAATCAGATTATTCAGCACTATGGTATTTCAACCAGCCTTTCTTCTCAATAGCTCCTCTAGTCCATACAAAATGAGGCAGAGGCCATCTCTGCTTGACTCAGTCATCTAACTATGTATGTGCTCGCCTGGAAGTAAAGTGAAACACACACATACACACACACACACACACACACACACACACACACACACACACACAAATAATGACAGCCAAAAGCTAAGCAGCATTTTAGTATGTGCTAGGCAATCTCATAACAACCCAATAAGAGAAGTCTATTATTGTTCTCACTGTTCGGACAGTATAAGTGACTCCCCCAAGGCTAGATACCTTATAAGTGCTCCAGCCTTTAGGATGTAAACCTAGGCTTTGCCTCTCTGGGACCTGCATGTTTGTATCCATCTTTCTCTTACCTAATAAACCATCTGGAGCCCAGATCTACTTGTGGGCAATATTCACAAGCCTGACACAGCAACACATAGAGCTGAGGCATGCCGGGTTATATGCAGATAAGCAGCAGCCCTAGGCTGGTCCAAGAGAGTCTCTGGAGAAGGACTGCTCTCAGCTGGACTAGAAAGACAGGACAGCAGAGGAGGCCTTGTAGAAGGCCATGAGCAAGAGTGCAGAAGTAGTTTTCCATTCACACATGCATCTAAAGAAGCATTTTCTTCATCTTTCTTGGGCTCTAGTGAAGGGACTTTTCCAATGCCACTTAGCTGATAAAGGTAGAGTCATGAGTCAAATCCAGGCAAGTCTGATCCCAGACTATGAGTTTCCATTGCCCAGGGCTGTTTCTCAACTTGAAGGCACCTTTTCTGTCAAAGCTTGAGTCATCCCAGGTCAGAATAGGGTAGGAGGAGGAAAAACATCAGGCCCGTTATTTATGACAGGGAGATGCACTGCAGGCTTGCTGTGCTCTGAGGCTGCCACCTGCTTTCTTTCTCTGGCTGTGTCTGACCTTCTCTGTCCCCTTCTCTGAAAAGTCCACAAGCTGGCACTGAGCATGGCCTCTCTGACTAGCAGACCCCAGAAGCTGTCTCATGGCCAGAGCCTGCAGAGACAAGCTGGCTCCTTGAACCCAGACAGTCTCTAGTTGGCTTGAAGAGACCAAATCATGGATATGTGTGTGTTGAAAAGAATAGCTGCAGGGCAAGAGAGAAATGAGAGGTCCCTGTGGACTGAGCTGGTAAGTTGCAGCAAACGCTTTTTGAAGGAGACGTGTCTAACCCAAATCCTGGTTCTGCCACATGCTAGGGATAGCAGATTTTAATTTCCGAAGACGTCTGCAACATTATCTCTGGTCTCACATGCTATTCTAATATGACCTTCATGCTCCTTCCACTGAAAGACATAGTCTTATGTTCTTTCTCCTTGAATCTTCACTTTCCACTGGCTTCTAACCAAAATATTAACAGAAATGGAAGAAGTGACATTGTGAGACCTATATGGCAAGGTCAGAAAAGGCAAAGTAACTGTATCTTCCATTATGGAATACTTGAGCTAGGGTCCCAATCTTACAGGCAAGCAAACTGACCACCCGAAGGTCCTGGACCATGCAAAGAAACCAAGAATAGACTCTTGGTCTGCCTTCACTTCTGTAGCACTCCTGTCATCCCAGCCCCAGGCACTGTTTACCTACACCTGAATCAGACATCCACCAAAAGAACCCTCCCCACTGAGACTCACCCAAATATCTGATCCACAGAGAACACAAAATGATAGCTTTGTTTCAAGCCACAAATCTTAGGGGAAGAGTGCCTGACACATATAGAACTAGACACTGAGTGATATATTGCACCAGCCATTCCATCCCCCTGAGCATACGTCCTAGTCTGTGAAATGCCTGTTTCACAAGGTTGTTTGGCTGCAGTGTGAAGCTGTATGTAGCACAGGGCTGACTGAATGATGAATGAATGGATGAATGGATGGATGGA
Source organism: Acomys percivali (assembly GCA_907169655.1). Taxonomy (NCBI): domain Eukaryota; kingdom Metazoa; phylum Chordata; class Mammalia; order Rodentia; family Muridae; genus Acomys; species Acomys percivali. Next base: position 48,943,362 of record OU015754.1, on the reverse strand, counting down.
TGGATGGATGGATGGATGGATGGATGGGTGGATGAATGGATGGGTGGATGAATGAATGCATGCATGAGAGAAAGAAGTGTGATCTGTACCTTACTATGTATACTGAGCCAGACCCATGGCACCATGCTCACCATCAACTTGAGTGTCTCTAAAGGAGTTGGGATGTTCCACAGAACTGGTGCAAATCATTCTGGATGGGCTCTGTTGCAAAGGCAGTTTTAAAGGTGGGTCTCATTTTGTCTGGGACGACAGCCCGCTTTCTGTTCTCCCCTCTAGTTGCAAAGCCTTGTTCACTCCGGATTATTCCCTTCACTGGCCCTGATTGAGTGAAGGAGCAGAACAAAGGTGAAGGAGAGTAGAGATTGATTGAACATTTTCAATTAAGCCAAGCTGTCCTAGAAGAAAGATTTAAGATCCAGGTAAAGAGACGCAATGGTTTTCTTGGCTAGGCCATTTTCAATATATCACAGTATTAAGAGGGGGAAAAAACTGGGATGAAAGCTCACAGCCATTCATTATCCACAAAACTCTCGGGATAGCCTATATGTTGAAAATCTTTACATCCTCAAGTTCAATTCATTGGTCTATTTCTCACAGATGGCAGGAAATGGTCAGCCATCAGGGCAGGTGGGGCGGGTAACCTAAATTGCGAAGGACGGAGGATGGATTCAGTCAGCTGGGGTGCTTGGAAATTTGAACTAATCCAGTGACTTCTGCCCAGAACTATCTTAGCACAGCCTCTTATCTCATGGGGTCTTTAACAAGTGATAGGAGATTAGACATGTTCTTTGACCTTCATGCATGCATGCATGCATGCATCCATCCATCCATCCATTCATCCTTCCATCCATCCATGCATTAGTTCATACATATGTAGGGGTCTTCCCATGGGTACACTGCTGCAAAGAATATCAGAGGTTGGGATTAAAACAAGATGATTTGGAGAAATTCATTTTCAAGTCTAGAGGAGTAAATCAATGTACCCCAGTTAACTATTTCAACAAGTAGGTGGTTAGTTGCATTGCTACCTCGACAAAAGCGGCTACTGTTTTCTGCAAAGTGCTCTGTGCAATGCAGTTACTGTCTCCAGCGTTCACCACAACCCAGCAAGGCCAAAGCATGAGTCTATATGCATTTCATACATAAGAAAACAGCAAACAGGGTTTATATTATTAACACATAGTCTCATTCTTTGGGAGGTAGCATCAAACTCCAGGATCTCTCCAGCCTGTGTGTGCTGTCTCTTCTCTGGACTGTGATCATAAATCCAAACACAAAACTCTCTTCCCATGTAGAGGGAAACTGAATTCCGAGTGGAGAAACTGTAGAGGCTTTATTGGGGTGGATGTGTAAGTAAAGTTCGAAAGATAAAGACACCCTCAAAAGGGGAGAAAGGGACTGAGAATACAGCCCAGTGGCAGACCACTTGCCTAGCATGTAGCAAGGCCCAGTGTTCAATCTCTGTACTGCCAAAAAATAAAAAATAATAAAATAAAATAAAGGGGGAGAATGGTAGAGGTACATGTCAGCAGAAACACTAGTGTGGCCAGGGATCATGACATGACATGAAAGACAATAGAGGAGGTCGAAATCTCATCCAACTGAAGTGTAGAGTGCAAAGGGTAAGGCTGCGGTACAGCAGGGGCCAGACTCCCCTGGGGGTGAGTCTATCATTCATTCTTTCATTAACATATATTCACTGATTACCTACTGTTTTCAGAGTTTTTGTGGAAGCTTTGGTGGTACGATTGCTAAAAGCAAAGCAAAGCAAAACAATGGTTCTTATGGCTGGAAGTGGAGACATATCACAAAGTACAAAAAGCTTGGCAAAGTATGAAACTGCAATTCTAATAGTGCTATGAGAAAATGTAGTCAATATCTGAGGATAATGGGGGTATGAATGGCCTCTCCGAGAAGGGGACATATGAACCAATAGTGGGGTTGTGTGCAGCATCACCTGTGAATTGAGAAGGTACAGGGGAAGGGTCCTCTGAGGGAAGAGAAAATTTGAAAGTGGCTGAGGAAGAGCGACATGCAATGAGGAGAGCTCAGAAGGTCTCACTACAGGCTGATATAGAGAGTCTGATCCTTCTAACTGAGAGAGGGAGCCACTGGTCAGATTGACGCAGGCAAAGGACGCAGCCTAATCTCCGTAAGAGATCACTGCCATGTTAAACATCAGAAACAAGTGTGAAAGCAGAAGAATGATTATGGTCCAGCGAGTGGATGTGGGGACCTGGATGCTGTGGAGATAGTAGAAATCTCAGGGGCTCTCAGGGGCTCTAAGTCTGAGACTAACAGCGACTAAAGAAGCCTCTGTTCTCTTGTCTCAGGCCTCAGATCTGGAGCACTGTATGAGCACATTTATTAGGATTCAGAGCCCACAGGGTTGTGACCTGGGCCATTTCACTCCTCTGGGCCTAAGTTCTCTGTGAGTAAATGTAATACAATGCGCTTAGACATCCCATCTCCTCATCCTTCCATTCCACAAACATTACTAAGGAACCACTGCTACTCGATGAAAAGTAATGAGCAACCATTATCTTTGTGGGGCTTACATTGTAGTCACAGGAAACAAATGTAAACCTATGGACTATGCCAGAAGGTGATCAGCACTGAGATAAAGACCAGGGGATAGGTAAGGCTGACAGCACTGCTAGAATATCAAGAAGCAGTTATCTAGAGACCTCTAGGTAAAGCCTGAAGAACAATGCGGGGATGAAACATCCTTTGTCTCTTGCCAGTCCTCCTACAAGGTTGGATGGGAGCAGGCCTGACCAGATGACTCCTGCTCTGAAGTGAGGGTTCAGGCTGCAGATACAACCATAGAGGCCTTCACAACTGTAAGAAGGTCTCCCAGACATCTCTGAGAGGAGGAGGTCTAAGAACTGAGGCGGTGGGGGGAGGAAGAGAAGTCTGGGAGGGCAAACAAAAGAGAAAGATGCAAACCAGACAAGAAGCTACTCACAGCAACTCATCAGGGCGAAACTGGACGAGAAGGAGAGAAAGATAATAGAGTTAGGCTTGAAAACTGAAGGAAAAGGGAGTCTGGGCAGAGATATGGAAAAACAGGAAGCAAGTGGCAAGAAGATAGGGACTAGGTTTGGAAAGCCACATAGACAGACAATAGGGAGGAGGGAGGAGCACGTAGAAGGAAGTAGATGGTGGGACAAGGAAGGAAATCAGGAAGCAGGAAGCAGCTAGAGGGGCAGGGTGAGAAAAAGAGAAACAGGAGAAGGCAGTGGACAGATGAGAGGGAGTTGGTCCGTCAAAAGTTCAGTTGTCACATCTTTACCCTCACCAGGATGTGGCTAGCCTGTGACTGGGGGGAAGGTGCCTGTAGCATCCAGCAATGAATTAGAATTCAGGATAACTATAAGGCTCCATATTAAATGCAGTGTCTTAAAATACCACTCATGCGTTTCCTTAAAGCTCTGAGGCCAGAGCCCATAGTTCTCTGAGCTGAAAAAAAAAATGGGGAAGGGAGGATTGCAAGGGCTGCACTTCTTCAGGAGGCTGCAGGGGAGAAATCCTTCTTTTCTCTGGCTTTTTGGCATTCCATGATTTGTGGCTATATCACTGCAGACTCTGTCACCTTAGTCCATAGGCTCTTCCTTAGGTCATACATATCAATTGAATTTCTGCCTCCTTACCATATGAATCCATGGGAGCAACGCCAGACCCACTTACTAAGATACCATGCTCCCAGCCAGGAGGATGTGGTGGCACATGCCTTTAATCCCAGCACCTGGGAGTCAGAGGCATGTGGATCTCTATGACTTTAAGGCCATCCTGGTCTGAGCCCAGGACAGCCAAGGCTACACAGAGAAACCCTGTGCCCCCCCCAAAAGATACTATGTTCCCATCTCAAGATAGGATGCCCTTATCTCAAGGCTTCCTCTTTCTCCTCCTCTTCCTCCTCCTCCCCCTCCTCCTTTCTTTGTTTTGTTTTTCAAGACAGTGTTTCTCTGTGTAGCTGGCTGTCCTGGAACTTTCTGTGTAGACCAGTTTGACCTTGAATCCACAGAGATCTGCCTACCTCTGCCTCTCAAGTGCTGGGATTAAAAGTGTGCACCACCAGTGCTTAATGAGAGTTAGATAACAGAATAGAATTATCCTCCGTGCAACTCCACTGGTAAGAGGAGTCTGGCCAACAAAGGAGAAACTGTCCTCCAAGAATGATGTGACAGGAAAAAGAAACACCACAGAGAAGCAGAAAGGCTTCACAAAGGTCTATCCCAGTGTTGGTACAAGGGCTGAGAATCTGACAACACAGATACACTTATTTGTTTGTTGTTGTTGTTGTTGTTGTTGTTGTTGTTGTTGTTGTTTGAGATAGGGTCCCACTGTACATCTCTGGCTAGCATCAATCCCATGATGTAGACCAAGCGGGCTCTAAATCACAGAGATTTATTTGCCTCTTTATTCCACATGCTAAATGAAATTGTGTACCACATTGCCTGCTATGTTGTTGTAATTGGTTTTCAGTCTACTATTTCTGATTCTTGTCTTCTCTCTTCCTTCCTTCCTTCCTTCCTTCCTTCCTTCCTTCCTTCCTTCCTTCTTTCCGTCCTTCCTTTCCTTGATGGTGTCATTATTGTTAGTTTTTTGCATCTGGAGTGCCCTGGGTTGGGGGGATGCTTTTCCTCTGAGCTATTGCTTAGACTGGTTGAAAGAAACTATATCTTACTTCATAGACACAGCAAAGAGAAATAGCACAATCATTGTGGATATGACATTTTGAGGGACCTTAATATTGATCACTTCCAAAGTCTTTGAGTACACAGGCTGCTGACAAACTTGGGGACTAACCTCAGATGGTACGTGTGCTGTCTCCAACACATGGACCGGAACCACCACTCTCAGGAGACCTATGGATAAAGCAACTATCTTTGACTCCAGCATAGCACACGTGCTCAAACTGACTAATCACAGCCAGAAAACTATAGAAAAGGCACACCAGGCATCCCATTTGAATAGAAACGCAACACTACACAAGCAGGCCCCTAACAATGTTGCAGATTGTTTCTGTGGAAAAGGTAACACTTACAGGTCTCAGGGATGGAGATCTACTTGTCTTTGACCATCACTGTTCATCCCACTCACTCACCCTGAGTTCATCTGCCAAGGATGAAGACTCTGAGGAGTGTCAGGATAAACATCCATGTTTTTGTTGCCATGTCTCAGACTCCTGAATAATCTCTGGGGCTTTGGTTTCTTCCAGCACTGATGAGAATATTGTTCCCACAACTGCTAATGGTTCCTTGACCTTCAACCCTACACTAATTCCCTGACATCTACAGGATGAGATGCACACTCTCACATCTGACTTTCATGGTCTTCCATTAAAATGGGTCAAGTCTTGTCTCTTGACAACATTCTCTATTTAAAACGTAGGTTTAGAAAGCAGGGCTGTTAATCCTTTCCTCTGTATGTTTAGCTGTGTGTCTGTGGACAATCTACTTTTCCAAGCTTTGGTTTTCTCATATGTTAAATGGAAAATACTGACCACACCCCAGGATTACCATGTTGAACAGAAATTAGATACCCAAATGTGGCATGCAACAGCTTTTAAAATTGTCACTACAGTCTATGAAATTGTAATTTCCAAAACAATTGTGATCTCTTCAAGAACAGAGCTTTGTTAAGCTCAAAAATGATCTCTACAAATAATGAGCACATGACTGGGTTATTAACAGAAGCAGGGAGAAAGAGTTAAACATAAAACACTAGGGGAAGAGGAAGAAAGAAAAGGCTGGAGAGGCGGGGAGAAGAGTTGAAGAAATCCTTCTTGAGATTCTGCTTATCCAAGATAAGACTTACTAAGTTGTTTCCATCCTGTGTGCCTATAAAACTGGCTTCAGGCTGTACCTGATGACCTAGTTCTAATGCTCTCTCTCTCTGTGCTCTGTTCTGACCTGAAATGTCTTTTCTGGCCAACTAGATGAGGACAGTTTTAATAGGCAGGAAGGTGGCTCCTGCCACTCTGTTAGGGAAGTCAGAAGAGAATTCAGTTATAGTTTATCTGAACTATAACAAGTTTGTATCTGATCTCAGAAATGACAATGCCTGGTTCTAGGTAGGGTGGCTTTGCACAGGCTTGTGAACTTCAGAAGACATTAGGCAAGTTAGAATCATTCATTAGTCTTGATTCACTGGTTCATTCAGCTGACATCTATCAGGCACTTCCTGCCTGCTAGGCTGGCTACACACAACAGTCTATGTTTACATAGAGTGAATAAAGCAGAGAGGGTTCTGGGTTGATCAGTTTCTAATCCAGTCATTATTGTGCTGCGGGACTGTCCAGAGCACACTAGGGTGTTCAGCAGCATCCCTGACCTCTCCCACTAGAGGGCAGCAGTGCTCACCCATTGTGAAAACCAAAGCGGTCCTCAAACGTTACCCAGGACTCCCCCACTGAATTGTGTGTGTGCGTGGGGGGGGGGTAGCCTAACTTCTGGGTAAGAATCACTGGCCTAGAGGCAGCAGAGTGGACATGCTACAGGAGAAGGAGAGCAGTGAGCAGCAGCTTTGCTGTGAGGAGCCTTAGCTTCTCTAGCTGAGACAACCAATCTCTGAATGGACTACCACAGACTATGCCACATGCCACAGGAGATAGCCCTGTGGGAGGGCTAGCTCACCCCTCCTCACTTTGGCTTTGCAGAAGGGCCTCCTTCCATCTCCAGCATGGCTCTCTCTCTGATGTCTGTCTCTTCTCCATTTGCCCTAGGCTCCTAGTCTTGTTCATGCATCTGTCTGTTTGAGACCCAGTTCTCACCCCAGAGAGGCATTATCTACTCCCTCCTGTTCTGACATTCTGCCATGCCTCTGCTTCCACCCCAAGCACCAGCCATTTCCCAGCAGTGTTTCCTTTTCCCCCAATTGACTAGAAAATCGACTGTAAATTTGGCTTCCTAAATCCACTGTGGCTGCCTAGCTGGGCTCCAGTTCAGGGATGGCTGGGGCTGGGATGGCAACTCAGCCCGAGGACTCTGCTGCTCTGTGAGATGCTCAGGCCTTCCTTATCTCACATGTATTTTTAGAAGTTTCAGCTGAGACTAGTTAAATCAAGACTGAAAGACTAAAGTCAATGTCCATGTACTAGCATCTTGGGAAGGGAAAGAGGCAGGGAAGAGAGGGGCAAGAACCATGCGGAACATGGAGGGAACCAGGCTTCTCTCCTGGATGGCTTCATTTGCTGGCAGCTTGACAGCCTCGTGTGGCTCAGACCTTTTCCATCTGTGTCAGTTTTCCAAGATGTAAAATCAGAAGAGGGCCTGATATACTAAATTTTCAAAGGTTTTCAGCTCAGATTCACTATAAGCCTCTGGGTCCTGAACCTTTTGATATTGCAGACAAAAATGATATGTGTATATTTGACTTTTCTGAGGAAATGGATTCATAATATCCTACCATTTTTAGCATCCTTCCATATGCCAAGAACCTCTTCTTTGGACCTGTGGATATAAACCGTTGAGTAGGTCATCACCTTCTAAAATATTCCCCTTCTTGTCACTTCCTTTTTATAGATTTCTTCCTATGTATCTGTGTTGGGGTATGTGTACTTTGTGTAAGTGCCCCTGGAGGCCAGAAGAGGGCACTGGACTGGATCCCCTGGAGCTGGAGTTACAGGTGGTCTTGGACTACCCAGTGTGCATGCTGAGAACTGAAGTCAGGTCCCCTGGAAGAACAGCAAGTGCTCTTAGCTGCTGAGCCATTTCTCTAGCCCTTCTTAGCACCTTTGACCTTTCCTCTCTCAGATTCTGCCCTTGCTGGGATTAGGATGGATCTAATACAGGGAAGTAAAATCAAGCTACATGCAGTATTGGAGGAACCATGGGTAGACTCTGTTTCAAGCACATCTGCATTACTTTAGACCTCAGTAAGAGCCTGATAACTGAGTTTAGAAGTCGCAGAGAAGTGCTGCAGGGATGGCTTCTGACTGGGTGCAAATTCCACTGGGGTCCTAGCCATTCTATAGCTGAGGACTTGCACTCAGAACTTAAGGTCTGCTGAAGGGTTTGCTTGAGGATGGGCTAGAGAGTGCTGGATCTTTAAAAGACACTCTCTTTGCTGTGTCTTCACTCCTGGCTGGCCATGAGTCTGCAGATCCCAAGGGTATTTGTGGAAGGCCAAAATACTGAGTCAAGGTCTGTGTTTGAGTCTCAGCTTGCATTGACACTGGATAGGCCACTGACACCCCTATTCTGAGTTTCTGTTTCTCCACTTGTATAATAAGGGTGACTTGGTATTATTTTCAGCTTTCACCACCAAGGTGTTACAAGAGCTGAGTATTGGCCACCTAATGTCTACTATCCCAGCTTTGGGGCATCCTCTCCACAAAAGTTAGCAATGATCTAATCCCTAGAAAGGGTTGGATGTTAGGCTGAAATTTAAGATTTTATTTTTAGGGTCCTCCTAGCTCAGATATTTTATGAGTTTCTTGTTTTATTTTCTTTTTAGCTATTATCTTAAGCTTGAAATTTCGGAGATATAATTAACATTTGTAATCAGTTACTCTTTTCTACTATTGGGCAGACTTCCTGTATTAGTCACACATGAGTGGAGTAGATTGTCACCCCCATGTTACAGTTGAGGAAGACAGGTTCAGAGGTGCTACTTGTTTGCTATCACTCAGCCAACAGGTGCAGCGTTACAACTTCAACCAGTCTGAGCAGCTACAAGGCCCATACCCTTAATAATCTTATGACTATGCCACAGCTCACTTTAAAAGGTGAAGTCATTATTTATTTGATATGCATTGAGGATCCGCTGTGAAATATGCCATAGTGTGTGCTGAGGATTCAGAGACGAGTTCAGGGCCTGCTCTTGAACAATCCTTAGAGACAGACAGATGAAACTGCAATACAGGACAATGGCTACCATGGCAGAGGAAAGTAAGCAAGCAAATTTCAGAGAGAAAACTTAGTGTTGAAGGCCCCCCACACCCTCTCTCTCTCCTCTGCCCCTTATAGGTGCTGACCAAGATAAATGCAATGTTAGGATCTAAACCAAGCCTGTTCCTTGTCCCTAACTCTATTTTGAAAATAAGAAAACAAATCAGGTTAGATCTCATGCTATCCTGCATTCCTTGGCAACAGGAAATTTTCACTTCTGTCCCTTCAAGCTCCCCCTGCCTGAGAGGCTATGCCAGACTCTGACTCAGTGCCTCTAGGTAACTACTACTAATTCTTTATACTAACTCAGGCCCAGATGTCAGTTCCTCAATCAAGCCTTTCCTACCTCCTGGCTAAACCCTCCTGGCATTTAGTGTTTCTTCACAAACTACTCAATGACTATGACTTTATATTTGAATGTGTACTTTAAACACTTTTCTATCCTCCTAGACTATTAAGATTCCTGACCACAGAACCTGTGCCTTGTTTGTTTCTTGTACTTCCCTTGTGTCTATCAGGGTATCTGGTATCTGTTAAATTTTGTGTTCAATTAAATATTAGCATCAAAAAACAATGATCATTACTGACGATTGGCATTTGGAAGGAAAGTTGGTCCCTTCCTCTCTGGACTGATGCTATCTCCTGACTTCACAGGGAGAAGAAATGAAGTTCACCCCCTGGTAGTAAATGCATAATATAGTTGTGAAAAGAAAGTTCTGTAGGGAACAGGGTTGTGTATATAGGCCAACATTACAAAGGTGATGTGACCTACCTCTTTCTCTTTTACTCCTATTCTGTCAAAGTGAGAGATCCCGAAATAAAGAAAAGGAAGCCTTGCTAGCTGCATCAAAAGAGCCAGTGACATGAGTCTCTCTTGGCTGCAGAAATGAAAATGGTTCTGAGGAGGAGATGATGATTGACATCACACAGGTGAACTCCGGGTGCAGTGGTCATGTTCCTTTGGCAATTAGCAAGCTATCGGTACACTGTGAATCCAACAATCTCTTCTTGAACCCCAAGCTGTCCGCGCAATGCTCTATGTTTGTGTTAAGCAGAAAACCTGAAGCCTGTGCCTGGGAGCCACTGGGATGTGGCCCCTTGAACCATATATCTGCTGCTCTGTGTCCATCAGTCTTCCCCATTAGACTTCCTTGACTTCCTTGAGGGATGAGCCTGCCTTTTCATAATACTTGCTTCTCCAAAGCCTAACATATCACAAGTAAATGAATAAATAAACTTCAGACAGATGACAGGTGGTCAGTACCCTACTCCCCAATTTCCTCATGTGAAAGATGGCAATAAAGTAGTACTAATGAGAGTTTATGGAGATTGAATAGTCTAATGAATGCAAAAGCAGCTAGCATGGAGCTTAGCCAAAGCAGATGCTCAGAAGTCAATCTTGTATTTTTTTTTTTAAATCTCTATCCACACACTCTATCCTCCCTGAATTTTGTCAATCTTGCTCTTTTCTAGACTTAGCAGTACCCCAGTGATTAGAGAATCAACTATCTGTGCAAGAGGGTGCCCAAGGGTAGCATTTTTCTACTTGATTTTCCTGTTCTTAATGTTGTCCCTACCCATGATGCTCCATTTCCTCATATATCTCTAAATTCAGCTTGTACAGTTCATGAGGGGCTGACTCTTGGTTAGAACAGAATCAAGTCTGCCCTGGCTGATGGTGCACTCAGTGTCTACTCGCCATAGTTATTTGTTAGGTACAGCATGTGGTCAGGAACATTTCGTTCTGAGCCTGTGGCAAGAATCACCGTTGCTATAACTTGTATCTTCAATATCTTCTAAAGGACCCTGTGTTGAAGACCTGTCTCTAGTGTGGGGTTATTGAGAAGTTGTATGACCTTTTAAGAGGTTCTGCCTGGCTAGAGGGCCTTGAGTCATAAGGTGCACAGTACAGTTCCTTCTTTCTACTGTCTTTTATTTTCCTGGCCATGGTGTGAACAAAATCGCTTCACAATGTCTTCCCCATTATTGTCCCACTATTGCCATCTATAACCGTCACCAAAGCCTCCGAAACAGTAGGTATATCATAGACTGGAATCTTTAAACCATGATTCCAAATAAGGCTTTTCTCCTTATAGGTTTATTATCTCTGGAGATAATATATATGTATGTGTTATAGATAATAAATACACAATATTTATATATTATGTGTATGTTATATATTTGTTATACAAACACACAGACACACACACATACACACACACAGAGCTCTTAATTCTAAGGCGGTGGGATATCTGCCAGTCATTATTTGCAGCTGTGTTGCATGTACAAGGGAAGGGCACGTAGGAGAATGGGTTCAACATTTGGGAACAACAGGGCACTGAGGATGAAGACCCTGACACATCAAGTTCACCTGGTGAGTCCCCAAATAGCACCCAAAAACCTATGCTCCTTCGGACTGAAAACTCCGAGAGCTGGTTTCTTTCCTTTTGGTCGGGTGAGCTGGTTTCTGTTATGTGCTGCCCCATTTTGGATAACAGAAGACCTCAGTGTTTGTCTCATAAAGCTCCGGAGTTTACGGGAGTGGGAGAGCTTTGCAACACTGCAGGAATAGTTTTCCTACACAGCCCCGGCTTTCTGAGTGAGCATATTGCTTCACTTCATTTTATCCTTCCTGCTGGCCAGAACATGGGCAAGTTATTCTTTTGCCTGTGTAGGGTCATAGAATATTGATTTTGGTCACAAAATACCAACTCTTTGTCCAACTGAGAGAGGTTTCTAATTCAAGTCCTTGTTGGGAGCCAGTTTTGTTTTGCATTACAATGCTTTGGTCCCCCAAGTGGAACTGCTGATCGCCTTCCCTTTCCTTCCACACAGTGTAATCAGCAGCAATTAATTCTAATCACAAGGAGACAGCGAGAATGAGCAGAGCATTAATTGGACAAAAGTAATCAAATCTCCCTTAGCTCGCAGTTGGTACCTGCATGCAGGGAAACATGAGTAAGGCATGTATATGTTGTGTACACACACACACACACACACACACACACACACACACACACGCAGACACACACACACACACACACAGACTGACCACAAATGGTGTGTTTTGTGTGTGAAAGGAGGATTATTCCAATGAGATCATAAGGAAGAATAAAAGAAGAGTGTGCTGTAGCAGGGCTGGGGGTGGGGTGGGGTGGGGGCGGGGAATCAAAGACTTTGGAATCATAAAGATCCTACCACTAGCCAGTAGCTTAAACCCTGCTTTCTTATTTATAAAATGAGGACATGTCGCCCTACTTCAAAGTGGTGTAGAATATTAAGTAGGATAATGCATAGAAAGCACTTATTTTTGCAGCAGGACTCCTATAAGTGCTAGGCTTCTTTCCTTTCATATTAAATATCTTTTGTGGCTGGTGGAGAATGAAGGTCAAGGGTATCTAAAATCCACAGCCTTAAATGTTCTTGACCCAGCCTAGCCTAGCCAGACATCTAGCACACACATACACTTCCCCTCACTTCTTCTCCTGCTGGCTTGTGAATTCTGAGAGGGTAGCTTGATACCCTGCTGTCCTCACACTGCCTGATACTTGGAAAACAATGGCTGAACATATATTGAGTACCTGCTGGTAGAGTCTGTGTCTCTGTTCACATTCTTACTCCCCAGCCTATCTATCTTGATTTCAGTTACAGTCATCCTTTAAACTTTCTATCCTTGAAAACATAGGCACATCTCTACTCTTAGCACTCGAGAGGTAGAAGAAAGAGGATCAAGTGTTCAAGGTCAACCTTGGAAACACAAGGAGCTCTAAGCCAGCATTAGTCTGCTTCGGAAAGCAAACACAAAATCAAAACAAACCAAAGAAATAACAAGAGTGTTAGGCTAGAAGCTAGTGCTCCATACAGTTGTTGCAACTTGACCCCAGGAGATAGCTGCCTACCCTGAGACCTTGGTAATACTAGGAGCCTTTGGTCTGCATTATCATTAAAGCCTTTGGTGGTCCACTCCCTGAACCCCTGTCTAGTCTCTCCTCCATGATGATCTTGTGGTTCCATCCTACATAATAGCATTCTGAAATTCTCTATTTGCTTATTCTTTCTTTGTTCTTCATTCTCTCCTTCATTCCTTTCCTCTTTTATAAAAGCAAGGGATGTATCAAATTCGTCCTACCAGCCTTTCATCAACCCTGCGATCAGTTATACAGTATCACATTAATGTTTGTATGGCACCTCTGGTCATACCATCTGACCTGTACTTTCTTTCCCTCGTTGTGTTTGAAAATGTCCCATAAGTCACTCAACCTCTGTGCGACCTAACTTATGTATCAACATGCTTAGGACACAGAGTGTCAGAGACAGGACAGGCATGCATATGTAGATAAGATGAACATTTAAACAGATAGATTGAGCAAAGCAGGCTGCTGTCTCTACTGTGGGTGGGTTTCATCCAATGTAGCTAAAGAGCTGCATGAAGAAAGGAGCCTGAGAACTGAGGAGCTCTTTCTGCTTGCCTGATTAAACTAGGCATTAGCGTTCTTGGCTTTGGGACAAGAACTAAAATATCTGTCTTGGGTTTCATGTCTTCTGGTTTTTGGACTGGAGTTTACACTATCAGCTCTCCCCATTCTTAGGCCTTTAGATGGATATTGTAGCTATTTATTATCTCTTAAGACTCTTATTTGTTGACTGTACATCTTGGAATTTGACAACTTCCATAACCATACAAGTTAGCTCTTTATCATATATACACAATCTGTATTATGGGTATTTATACATGGGTGTGCATAACAATAGGAAATATGGCAAAATAGATATAGGTATGTGCACATAAATAAATCTGCACACCTTGTCTTCTGATGGCTGAGGTGCTTTGTAGACTCCTGCCTAATGCCACCAGATTGTAATCTTGGTCCCTCTCAAGAGTGTTCCTTTCGATTGGGAGATGTCAGGTCTCCTCCACCAACAACATGCAGTCTGATTCTTTCTACATTATGTCTTTCTCTCTGGGGAAAAATACTTCAATTAACCTGGGCTCATAGGGGCTCACAGAGACTGAACCAACAACCAGGGAGCCTGAATGGGACTGAGCTAGGCCCTCTGCATAAATGTTACAGCTGTGCAGCTTGGTCTTCTTGTAGGACTCCTAACAGTGGGAGCAGGAGCTGTCTCTGACTCTTTTGCCAGCCTTTGGGATCCTTTTCCTCACACTGGGTTGTCTGGTCCAGTCTTAGTATGAGAGGAAGTACCTATTGTTATTGTAACTTGATATACCGTGTTTGGTTGATGATGTCCATGGGAGGCCTGCCCTTTTCTGTATAGAAATGGAGGAGCGAATGGTGGGGGTGAGCAGAGGGGGTAGGAACTCAGAGGGGATGTGGGAAGGGAAACTGCAATGGGGATATAAAAAATAACAATAATTAATCTTAAAAGGATATGATGGAAATAGATTCAGAGAATCCTGCATATGGAGCTGGCCGAATCCTTAGAGATCTTGAGCTTTGCATTTCAGAGCAAGGGGGTAGTCCCAGCCTCTGAATCACTAGTACAGTGCCTTTCTCTTCCTCCTCTTCACAGTTCTCTTCCTGGGAATGAGTAATCAGACCCAGCTGAGGACTAGTCCTCTTTAAGAAATCTTTCCAGACTCCTCAACATACTACCCTAATTCTACACATATCTGATCCTCAGTTTTCATTTCTTTTATAATTTAAGACCAATAAAGAGTCAGGCTGAACTGGTGAGTTTCCAGATATCCGTTTAGGGATGACGAAGCATCCATAAAATGTGACAACTCAGCGGAAATTATAGTCATCAAAACTCTTGGCCAATATTTGCTTTAGAGGAAAACTGAAACTCAGAGAGGCGAAGTAACACTTAACAAATCTAACTAAAAGTTGTCTTGATGTATTTGAACTCAAGTTTGACTTTAGAAAGCAGACACATTCTTGACTGTTTACTCAGTAAAACATCTTAAGTGCTGACTCTGTGTCGGGTGTCCTACAAAACACTGAGATCCAAGCATCCAGCCTGGCTGTACAGGGTGACGGCAGGGCACAGCCCTCCCTTATGTCATTCAATGTTATGTTTGGTCTCTGAGTCAAAGGCTCTTCAGGCTCACTGGAGGATTTCACCACTAGGAAGCACATAGCCACCTTCTGGGTCTCTTCCTCTCCCCAAGAGCAGGCAAGCTACTTCCTGGGAAGAACCCCTTTGCCTGCCCTGAAATCTCTGGCTGTGCCCACTGTGGAAAGAAAGCCAAGGCTGCTGCCAAGTTCATTAATAATTTTGGCTTTCTGGAGGAAGGAATTGGATTGCTTTGCTCTTCAATATCAAAACATCCAATTAACACGGCTAATTAGCATCACTAGCAGCAGTCAAAAGAATAGTAATTTAGATGCAGGATTTCAAAGGTTTCCTAGTTGTGGGCCAAGGCAACCCATCTCTTGCTAATGACAAGAGTCCCGCACTTAGGCAATTCTACACCCAGCCATCAATTAACCACTGAGCAAAGACTGGTCTTGCCCCTCAGTCATTTGTCTAATCAGAACAGGATAGAGAAGGAAAAAAAGGGTGGGAAGGACAGAGGGAAAGAATGAGAGAGAGGGGATGGATGAAGAGAGAAAGACAGACATGAGAGAAGGGGAGAGAGTTAAGGTATGTGAGAGACCAGGGCCTAGAGAGAATTCAGAAAAGAGAAGTACAGGGGGAACAGATGCAGATAAAGAATACACACAACAAAACAACTCAGAGACAGAAAAACAAAAAAGGCAACATAAAAATAAAAAATTAAAAAAAAAACCCACTTACATTAGATAGGAACCTAGAAAAAGATTTACATTTCTTTTTTACTTTTATTTTTATTTATTTATTTTATTTTTATCTTTTTGGTTTTTCAAGACAGAGTCTCTCTGTGTTAGTCTTGGCTGTCCTGGAGTAGCTTTGTAGACCAGGCTGGCCTCGAACTCACAGGGATCTGCGTGCCTCTGCCTCCTGAGTGCTGAGATTAAAGGCGTGTGCCACCACACCTGGCAGAATTACATTTCTTAAAACCCACAGAAAAGACAGGATGAAAAGCTTCCAGTCATGGGTACATAAGACATCAGCTATCACAGGGATGCTCTGGTGTTCTAATCTGTACAACTGAACTTGACTGTGGGAGCTTAAGTCTGATGAAGCTTGTCTGTTCCACGGAGGTCAAAGAGACACAAAGAGGCCAAAATAAGAACTTGTCCTTTGCCTTTTACACTGAAACTGAGACTTTTTCAGTCTTAATTTCTCTTTTCTTTCATTTCTCTTTTCAGGCAGTCAGCATCCCTCATCTGTGCACTACTTCCTATGAAACCAATGCTAAGGCCTATGATTGGCTGGATCTATTGTCTCTCTTCAGCAGGACAGCCAACGGGCTCTCCTGAGTCCAGCTCCAACTCAGAACTGACACTAATATGCTTCTTTCCTGCTTCCAGCTTTGTGATCACTTTTGCAATGGCTCTGGTCTCTTCTTGCTGCTATCTAACCCATGCTGAGACTGACTCACCAGGATGCATGTCAGAAAGGCAGCTTTTCTTGACTTAAACCTCTATAATGATTCTTCATTCTCTGCATTGATCCTGAGTGTATCCGACATGGTACTCACTGCCTCACTCAAGGCTGTGACTCCTTCTGCCCCTTCCAGACCCATCCCTTCTCCTCCCACTTGATATTTATGCTTCAGCCCTGCTAGATGACATGGCAGCTCTCTGTGTCCAGCTGTCTTTTTTTTCTCCAGGTCCCTCCCATTCTTTGCCCCCTTAAAATATCTCCTAGATCTCTATGGAGATGGGGTGGTAATAATGTGCTATGTAGTATATGCTCTGCATAAAAGAACCTCAAACTCAAAAGATAACCAACTAACCACTGCACCAGCCAAATGCCTCTCCAGGAAGGTGTCGACCATGGCTTCTCAGTAGATGCCTCCTCTATGGTGTTGAGCTCCACCCTCGGGAATCCATCTTTATCTTAGTATATATCCTTGTTCCTGGTTCCATCTTCAGAAGTGTTTATACAGTTTCTTCAGTTTGGAGCCATGCAGGAGTGTTCATGGTGTGTAAAAGCTGAAAAGAGCAACAGCATTTATAGTGACGAGAGCAATCCCATCATCCACCTGGTCCAGGCAAGATGTTACTAATCAGCATTTTAATGAAGGCTAATTACAACAGATGATGCCTCCCACCAGGTAGGGTGATGGCCACAGATGGACACTGGGTTAGTTACTTTTCTATGCTGTGGTAAAGCAACATGCACAAGGCAACTTAGAGAAGAAAGGGTTTACTTGGGTTTATGGCTCAAGAGACGTAAGAACTCATTGTAACAGGGTATCATGTTGGCAAGAAGACCCAAGAGGTCACACCTTGAACAGCAAACAGGAAGCAGAGAGAGCAAACTGGGAATGGCGTGTGGCTTTTGAAACCTCAGAGACTGCCTCCAGGGACATACTTTCTCCAGTGAGGCCACATCACCTAACCCTACCCAAACAAGGCCAGCAACTGGGGACCAACTATTCACATGACAGACAATATGAGGAACATCTCATCCAAACCGCCACAGTCAGGACATCTCTAACTCTCATGAGAGCTCATGTGACAGTTGCACTGTAAGAGACTGAGGCTGTAGTGGCCAGCACATGCAGAAACGCCACCAGCAGTATGTGCTGACCTCACACCCTGACCTCTATCCCACCATCAACTTGAAAATGATCAGGTCCGGAGGTTAAGACGGACTGCTAGTCTGCACGCGCTGTGGTCCCTTCTGAGGTCTCTTCTCATGGCACCCAATCTTTACCAAGTAAAATCAGGTCTCTCTGCTTCCTAGTCAGACATTCTAGTCTAGAAAAATTAGAATTTGGTTTCAAATCCCCTTTTTCTCTTTTGTGTATGTATATGCATGTGTACATATTCATGTAAGGGGATGTGGGGATGCACATGTCTGGAGGCTAGAGGCCACCATAAGAAGACTTTCTTTGTCACTTTCCATTTTGTAGAGCCTGGAACTTACTGGTCCAGCTAGGCTAGCTGGCCAGCAAGTCCCAAGGGTGCTTGCTTCTCTCCATGCCCCACCTCAGTGCTGGGGTGAGAGATGGACACCACCAAAACCAAATTTTACATGGATACTACAGGTTAAACTGGCAAGCACTTCACAGACTGAGGCATCCCCTCAGTATCTCAATCCCGCTACCACAACACACACACACACATACACACACACACACACACACACACACACACACACACACACATCCCTTCATTTAACCAACTCCTTTCTCTTCCCCATAACTAAGCATTTGGAGATTTTTCTCCAGTTGAAGCTACCACTGGAGTTTAGTGTCTAAAACTGTAGGCTGTGGAATTTGGCAGCTCTCGTGAGAATGCTGCCCCTAGCCAAAACACTAGCTGTGTGGTTTGGGTAACGTCTCTTTTTCTCTAAACTCTAGCGTTTTTGTCAATCATGTGAGAACAAGACTCCCTATCCTATCTATGTATATAGCTATTTTGAGATTAAATAAGGCGAAATGCCTGAAATGGTATCTGCCACATGACAAATTGGCCCTTCTTAACTTTGCAGCTTTACTTAGAGGCCAGAAGATAGACTTCTTAGTCACTGCTATTTGTTTCCTTTTTAATGAAAGAGATGAAATATGGACTTCATAATTTTCTCTCACAGACATACACACACACATACATATATATGTTACTATAATAATCTCATGCTACTCTATCTCAAGAACTCTCTCTTGGGTCACTATTGACTAGAAACTCAAAATAAAAGTGGCACATGACATTCAAATCTATAATCTGGTACCAAATGCCACCTTTGTATAACCCTGTCATTCCAGAAAAGCAAGTTTCTCTTCTTCCTTTTCCTGCCCCTCTATGTAGTTTTGGCTGACTTGAAAATCACTATGTAGACCAGCTTGGCTTCAGTCTATGTAGAGGCTTCGTGCAGTGCTGGATTAAAGATATGTGCGATGACCCAGTATAGGCTAGTTTTAATGTGCTCTGTTTAGCCTTTCAGGTTTATTTTGATGATGCGTACTTTAAAGTATTCTCCCATTCACCTCTAGACTTTATGTGCCTTCAGCAGAATATGAGGATAGAAGCTGTTTCAACCTCAGCATTTCAAAACTAGACCCAATGGAGTCTCCAATGTGACCTCCATAGCTAGATGTTAACCTGGGATGAAATAGCACCACTTGAGATCTCTCTGTCCAGACCCAGAAGGGATCCTTCGGGTGCTCTGATGTGATTGCATTTAGGCTTTGAAGCCAAATACCTGTAGTCAAACTGTGTACTACTGTGATAGGTAATGCGTCAACTTTGATGGACTACAACACAGGGCCAAACATCATTCTGGATGTTTCTGTGAAGTGTTTGCAGATGAGATTAACAGGTACATTGATGGGCTTTGAGTACTACAGGTTAATTTTTTTTACATAGTGTGATGGGAAATCATATAATCAGTTGAAGTCTTGAGTAGAAATAAAGAACCATCTTTAAAAAAGAAGAAAAGAAAGAAAGAAAGAAAGAAAGAAAGAAAGAAAGAAAGAAAGAAAGAAAGAAAGGAAATTCTGTAGCCTGTAGCATTTGATTTGAATGGTTCTTCCCTGGTCTCCAGAATGCCAGTTTATTATGCTGGCCTTCAGAGTCACAAAGGAATCTTTAAAG
>OU015754.1:48912008-48923803 GCA_907169655.1 Acomys percivali | reverse complement strand
TCTCTCTCTCTCTCTCTCTCTCTCTCTCTCTCTCTCTCTCTCTCTCTGCGTATATATGTGTGTGTGTGTGTGTGTGTGTATGTATGTATGTATGTATAGTCTTATGAAAAACTGTAATGTAGCCACTTGATGATTATGTATCTTTTTCACATTAAGAGGTGCCCATAACTCTTTGCTTTCTAAACCATGAATTGGAGTGTCTGCTCCTCCTTTCCAGGGTTATTGTGACAGATCGTTGTGCTCTTGTACTTGTGCACATGTCTGTGTGGGAAACATTACTATGCCTTTCCTCTCCAGGGAGTGGTCTCCAGTTGCTCTGTCCTTCTTGACCCTCTGACTTGCTTGGGGTGTGAGAGCAGTCTACCTCCACACTAGACCCCTTACTTTGTCCTTTCAGCCCCTAAACATACTGCAGAACCATGCTAGGAGAGGTGGTGGCATCCAGTAGAGATGTCTCATTGAGAGCCAAACCTGGTGGCTACTGTGAAGGGCTCAGCTGTGACCCTCAAAAGGCTGGGTCCTCAATTTGAAGGCATCCCATTGTCTTTTGTCCTGACAAGGTCATAAAATATCCTCAGCTAGTATATTTCAGATTCAATGGTGACTTTCTGCTCTCTGGTACCAGCTAAGCAGCCAGAGAGGGGTGATTAAGGTTGGGCCTGAAGGAAATAGATCTTGAGTGGGTGTGGTAAGTCAGTGCAGATGACAAGTGCTCAATGGGCAGAGAGGGGTGGACCCCACATAGTGCCAAGCCAAGGCCTCTTCATCTTTCATGCTACCACTTTCAGAAAGAATGGAATGTGTTTCCCAGTGAAGGCAAAAGTGAGGAGATTCTCTTCTCCTGGGCTTGGGATGCTCCAGTCTGAATGTTGGGTCTTTTGCTAGAGAAGCAACACCTTCCTTTTCTTGGACTGGTATACTGCAAAGCTTTCCTCCTACCCGCCCCCCCCAGTGTGGACATGGAAGTGCTGAGTTCCCACAGGCACACTCAGTGGGAGGCTCATCTGGGAGGTCTTATTACCTCTCAGGCTCCCCTGGGTCTTACAAGCCCTGTGTTCCCTCTCTGAGTCTGGCCTAGAATGGTCATTTCATTCCTGGAGTTGCTGCTCAAGGATTCCTCTTCTGTGAAGTCATCCCTCCCCACTGCTGAAGTTGTGTCCCTTTTTCATCATGTACCCTTCTATCTTAGGTGTCCTCAAAGAACACTCTCATCCACAGCCATATTTGTGTGTCAGCTTCGCCAGACACTACACTCTGGGATGCAGGGACCTTGCCTGGCCATTTTCAGGTTCTCAGTCCCTAGTGTGAGGCAAGGACAGAAGAATGCCTAGGAATCTCTTATCAAGTAAATTATGCTTGTTATGAATAAGCAGTATGGATTTCTGTGTGCTCCCTGGCTTTTCTTACTGTTCCTATTCACCTTTGTATGTCTGACATTGAACCCATATTGCCTGGGCCACAGAAGACCCAGGACACCCTCATCAGGCCCTCAGGACTTGACCCACCACCCCTACTTGATTGTACCTTGAATTTGTGACATATCTGTGAGGAGGATGTTAGAAACACTGGAGTTTAATTTGCCCCAGCAAACAGTCCTGTTCATCATTAATCCCCAGTGCCCAGTGCAGAGCTGTGTACAGAGTGGTAAATATCTGTTTTACATTTTTCTGCCTTTCACCCTTTTACTGATGGGAAAATGAAAGCCCGAAGAAGAAATGTAGTTACTGAGTCGTACCCTGACTGGCTTCTCTGCCCTCTAGGAACATAATGGGTTTTTCCTGGGTCCTTGCTTCCTGACACAATCAATGATGCATTTGTTTTCAGGTGGCACTTCCATGCTGGCCGCAGTGCCACTGCAAAACAGCCACTGACCATAAAATCTGACATTTTGAAGATTAAAGTGCTTTGGATTAGTCATGCACATGTGAAATCATTGGTCCCTCTTGTCCCACTCCGCAATCTATGACTTGTGGCAGAACCCAGTAACTTCTGCAGAGCCCACTAACTCCCCCTCAGTAACTCTTCCTCGTGAAAAGCCATGGTTTAGTGAAAAGCTCTCAGTTACTTAGGAAAAAAACCAAAGAGACAAACAAGGGGAGACAGGACTCTGAAAGCAGGAGTCTATTTGATCAGAGCTGGGAGGTCTACTGACTCCCCCGGGACAATGGAAGCTTCAGATTGAGAAGCTGTGGGACCAGGCAGAAGGAGTCCTTTGGGTACTCTGTAGGGGAGCACAGGAGACAGAGCAGGCACTGTGGAGCCATAGGTCTGTCTGGGCTCTGCCTAAGTTGTGTGATGCCTTCACGCCCAAGTGAGTGAGCACAAAGAGTCGATGCTTCCTTTCCTGAAAGAAAATAGTGACTGCTGCAGATGGATGATGGAGCTCTTAGCTCTGAGGTCGGTTGTGCTGACAAACAACTTTCCAGGCACCTTCCTTATGCCTTAAACATGCTTCATTCCCACAATCCCAGAGACAGCCTATTGTACAATTTTTACTAAAATGCTTTGCCAAAGGAGAGGGAGTCTGGGAAATCACAGACTATCCTCAGTGCACCAAGTAGACTCAGAGGACGTTCAGTTTTTGTATGGGCGAAGTCAAGAGAAGAAGCCCCTTTGCTTTAAAACTGGTTGACTGTGGTAGCGCAGGCAAGTCTCCACTCAGCACGCAGATAGCCCTTCAGCAGCTCTCTGACCTGCTGGGAGCCCCAGTATGACATCACACAGAATCCTGAAAAAGCTATCAAGCCCTACTAGAAGCCGGTCAGGGTGTCCAGTACTTATACCAGCTCATTTCCTTCTCATAAAGTCCCTGAGAGGTTTGTGCTATCATCCCTACTCAGGTGTCTAGAACCCAGAGAGGTCAAAGTGAGTTGCCCAAAGATACACAGGCTTAGAAAAGAAAACAGAGTCATGTAATTTCACAGCTTGCATTCCTAAGGACCTGGCCCTGTACCACCTGTTGACCCTGCCTTTCTTTGCATCTGGGATGAGATATATGTCCGTCTTTGAGGACAGCTAGAAGGATACTGTATAGATACACCTGCATTACCCTGGTGTCTAGCTAGACCACAGACAGCTGTATGCTTAGACTCTGTTTTATGATTGTGCAGTTGGCTCTCATGAAGGATCACTATGAAAGACAGCCCTGTGATGCACAGGTTGCCATCTGCTGAAGGAATGCTCATGAGGCCATAGGCCAGGGGCTACTCTCCAGGGACTCACATCATAATTCTCTTGGGTGAATGTCTTCTTAGGCGCTTTGGTGCTAAGAAACACTCCTTGGTTGTTTTATGGCACTACATGCAATTTGCCATAAATCATAAGTAAACTAGCAAATACTTTCAAGTCACTGGCCTTGGCACACAGACCACAGTGTCTCGTGGAGCCTTGGGACATGACTCCTTCCTTGCCATAAAGCTTCCTTGTAAGATACACTATGAACAAAGATGCGCTGACTTTAGATGTCCCCCAGCTCTCCTTCAGCCCAGCTCAGAGCCCTTTATCAGGCACTTAGACAAGAAGTCCTGTGTCTTTCCGTGGGGAGGCAGAGGAGAGAACAGATTATGGAAGGAAGTTCTTTTAAGAGAAACGTCGAGTCTCCTGTTTCCTGAAAGGCTTAAGAAATAGCATTTGAATTTGATTCTGAATTGTAGTACCAAGAAAGAAAAGAAGAAAGGAGAAAAAGGCATGCATGTGGAGGGTTGAAAAGAGAAAAAGAATAGCAAAAGACCTGCCAGTAGATGGGGCTGAAAGGGAGATGAGCAATAGAAGGGACTGCTGAGTCCCTGTGGGAGCTAGAGGTGGAGTCACACTTGGACACATTACTCCACTGACCCCCAGTCAGGTACAGAGTCAGAGCATCAGGAGACTAGCTTGAAGTCATCTCAGTGGAAAACTCTGGATTTAAATTCAATATGAGTACCAAACCACTCTCTGCAAGATAAGAGTAAAAGGACACACGAGGAACGAATTAAAGCTATGGGAAGTAGGAAAGAGGTTTGAGTGGGGGTGAAGACAAAGGAGTGGACAAGGTGTGGGGGGAAGATAGCCACAGGTGAAAGTACATGTGTGTCTAAGAGAGAGCCAAATGGGTGAAAAGACAGAAAAAAGATAAGTGGAGAAGAGAAAGAGGAAAGAGGGATGGCAGGTAAGGAAGAGATGTTCATGTTTGCTGAGACCAGGAGAAATCAGAAAGTGCACTTCTTTCTCTTGCCACTCCCCTAAAAAACTAGGAGCAAGGGGTGGGGTGCTCAAAGCTCAGGTCTCAACCTAGACAAAAGAAGGGGCCTTCTTCAGTCTTCTCCTGGGAAAGAAGTGGCTCTCTCTGGTAGCCATACACTCTGGGGGCAGGAGGGGGCGCCTCAACCTCAGGGAACTGCAAGGGAGCTGTTGCCAGACTCCCCAGGTGTTGCTCTGAAGCAGGAGGTAGCAGAGGAAAGGAGCCAAGCCAGGAGTGAGAAGCCAGACACCCCACTAGTTTTCTGGGTTACCAGCCCTGAGGCTAGTACATTTCCCCATGGCAATAGAACTTTGTGGACAGGAGCTTGACACTGAAATTA
Source organism: Acomys percivali (assembly GCA_907169655.1). NCBI lineage: Eukaryota > Metazoa > Chordata > Mammalia > Rodentia > Muridae > Acomys > Acomys percivali. The sequence continues at coordinate 48,919,244 of OU015754.1, read as the reverse complement.
TCTGGGTTCTTCCTGGCTGCCTGGATGCCTCTCCCCTATCTCTACCTCTTTCAAACCTGCTTTCTGTTCTAAACGGTGGCATATCTCCTCTTCTCCCTGTACCACCCCCCAAAAGTCCTCCTTTCGTGATTGCAGAAGGGAACAGGTTTCAGACTCACTTCTCACCTGTGTATCTGATCTGTACAATCTCATGGAACAGGTACAACAGAGAGAATGGAAAACCACGAGATAAAAATGGAGGGTGAGTGGTCTGTGATCACGTGACAAAATCAAACTCAAGGTACTTGCCAGTTATTGAATTCCATTATGCAAATCAGCTCTCGACCCTTGTTTCCAGATTAGAGAGGGAGTGGTTTCCATGTGTGTATAACTGAGACCAAATGTGAAATCTTGGCCACTCTGAGCTCTGGCCTTGGACAAGCTTCCCCACTGGCTTAATTCTGATGCTGATAGCTAATTGACTTTGCCCTGCTAAAGGCATTTTTAAAAACTGTGCTCATGGGAACAGTTATGGATGGACCTCTAATCCCAAAGAAATATCTGAGTACTCCAAACTCTTTGTTAAAAAAAAACCAAACCACTGCTATTTCAAAGTCACAAGAGCCACCTTAAAAATCCAAGAAGCATACAGTCTAAGCATATTGCCTCTATTCTGATGGCCCAGACATGTATAACTTGATTTCACCTAATTCAGTACACTTGGTTAGTAAGAGTAAAAATAGTGGTACAGTTCACTGAGCGCCTACTATGTTCATGGTAATTGAACAGGCACTGGCACATATTTCCCAATGTTTGCATCTACTCAAAACATCCCTGTAAGGTAAGTATCGGAGTGAACATCATGGCAGATGAGCAGATGAAGAATCAGTATGATCAAGTCACTAACTAGCTCAGAGTCACACAACTGGCGAGCAGCAGAACCGAGCTTTGCATCTAGATCAGCCTCGTGCAGAAGGCCGGGCTCTTCCTTACCCTGTTTTTTTTTTTTTTTTTTTTTTTTTTTTTAACATGCCATGGGTGACATACAGATTCTGTCCTAAGCTTCTTGACTTTATGGCTGGTCTCTTCAAAGACGGTGTGTTTTAAGGGTGGTCAGAGGATTACAGTAAGAGAAAGAAGCCCTACTAACCCAAGGCAAATCTGTGTAGACTGAGAGCTCTGGTCCTCAGCCTCCTCAGAGTTCCCTCCTGCTCCCTCCCAGTCAGGACTCCTGTCTTCAGAGACATATCAACAAGCCAATCACGGCCATAGCCCCAGCTAAAGGCCTTGTCTCAGGCAGAGCTGGCAGCTGCCTCCTCTTATTGGCAGCACATTTATCATCTTGAGGAAAATATTGACAGAAAGAAACACTAGCCAGGCGATGTGTCTCGGCCGGGTGTGCAGCCCGGAGTGAGACGTGATGTTGATTCTGAGGTTGTTCTGTGGAGAATGGCTGGTACTTCAGGATTCTGACAAATTCCTAAGAATGACTGTGTCCAGCACCTGGTGGACGTTCAACAAATGTGAGTTGAATCTAAATTCAACTCTTTGAATGATGTCTGGTGGGTGAGGCTCTTTGTCCAAATCCTTCATTTTTATAGTTAGGATCCCAGAAGGGAAGCAGTTTGCTCAAAATCATATAGCACATCAGTGGCTGATGACTGATTAATAAAGAATGTGCTTTGTGAACCTCACATCAGAACACTGTACTGCAGCTGATAACGTTGCTAGGCAATATCCTCAAACCTGGGCCAGACGGTGTAATCTGAGAAACTCCAAGTTGTTTCCTAAAGAGAAAAGGGCAACCCGTGGACTTACTTTCAGAGACAATCTCCCAGAGTAAAATATCCTTTTAAAAATTAAAAAACCAAACAAACAAAAGAGCTGGCAGAGAGCCATAGCATCATGGTGCACTTGCCTAGCTCAGCTGACCCAGTGATCTGTCCTCTCATACCTTCCAGGGAAGGTATTTTCCCGACACATTGCTTGGGACCACCAGCCCTGTGCTAGCTGATTCCCACAGCTCTCTCCCACCTCATCACCTCACAGTTCCCATCTTGCCTACACATGACCAGAGAGGAAAGCGGCTCTCTCAGGGTTCTAGCTGTTGTCTAGGCTGATTTCTGTCTGCAGAGACTTCTGCACCCTTCTCCTTCTACGCTAGGCCTACATGATAGTACCTCCTTTATGCATCTACTCTCACCTCTTGTGTCCCCGACACCCAGTTAAATACTCTTTCTGTCTGCTCCACTCTCCGCTCTGTCACCACACTATACTGAAGTCACCCTATGCCCATCTCCACTGTACTGGCGCATTTCCAGGCAGAGGCCACGACTTGCTCTGTGCCCTCAGACACCAACAGGAATTTGGCATCTAGTTCATGCTGAGTACAGCCCCTGGTTCTAGACCCCTCTTGTCATCATCCCTCATGCATGGATTCAGAATGGGGCTGCCTCACACTGGGCTTTGTTTTGAACTCTAGAGCCATCCAGAACATGTGTGTTACTCAGCTATGTGGTTACTCTCTAGAGATTTGGCCAAAGAAAATATGTAGCTCCTAAAGGTCCCTATTCCAAGGAAAACTTCCCCTATTTAACTAGTTTCCATAGCTCATAACTTTGGAAGGAGTAGCTAAAGAGTCTGGTAGGTTTTGTTTGTTTGTTGTTTTTGGTTTTCTCAACTATGCCAATCTTAGAACTGAAAGCTCCCTATACCCTCTCCCATAAGCTCTTCTCTGCAATTTTGTGCTTTCCCCCATCCCCTCACTATGGTCCTTCAGGCCCCATGTATCATTTTATTGGTATCTGATTTAAACTGAAGGCCAGAAATGAAAACAGCCTCAGGGGCTGATGACAGCAGCAAAGCAGGGAAAGGCCAGTGTTTCCTTGTTTCTCAGAACAGCTGACAGCTTCTGCCCACAAGCCAGAATGGCCTCAGTTTTGGTGGTAGTGTATAGTGGTGGGGTCGACACATCCACTTGTTAATCAATAATGAATTTAACAGTGTCAGTTAAAGTGCCTAAACCTTTCCCCAGATCTCTATATACTTTCCTGAGTTGCCTTTTCTATTTGTCTAAGGGCAAAAAATTAGTAGATGTACATTGTCTATGTAGAGCCTCAATCAATTAAACACTGAGTTTTAAAGCAGTTATGGTGTGACACTTTGGTGGTCCTTGCTGTCTTCTGGGCTGGTCAAAACTGAGCTTAAAAAGAAAATTGCAATTGGTTGAAACTGAATTTGTGTGAAAGCCTCGACTTTAAGAGCCCTCCCCACATTTGTGCATCAAGAAAGTGGGAAGATAAGTGCCTGGTATGCATAGATGTGCAAGTGAACATGAGTGCAGAAAAGCAGGTTCAGGTGACTTGGGAATCAGCCAGGAGGCCTCCTGTCTGCAAGCTCACAGCTGCAATCCTGAAACAATAAATGCTCTTTATCATCAGCGTGGTTTCCATGGAGCCTTGCAGCACCACTAGTGAAGGCTGACAGTTATCACTATAAAGTAACTTTACAACTTTGTAATTTGTAGTTCTCTGCTGACAGTAATATTAACAGCATTTCGAATTATGGCTATAAACTTGACAACAGCAGATAAAACCTTGGAAACCTCATTTTTGGGGGCATGAAGGAGGCATGGAGAACAAAGGTAATGGCATTTTGGTTTTCCAGCTAAATAGTGGGCATTCAGGAGCCAGGGCACACTTTGAAATGACCATGGGAGTCAATTGGTCCAAGGCCAAGGTGGCTACAGGTAAGGCAGAAGCTGCTAATGGTCAGCAGAGCTGGGTCTGGGTCATCAGGAATGACAGACCAGTTAGTGTCAGGGGCAGGTCCTACGGGGAGGGGTTTCTGGAGGTAGGGAAGCTGTAGGGGTTGTGTGAGTCCCAACCTCTCTGAAGTTCATAAGAAAAGTTCCTGTCCTCTAGAAAGCCATGGGAAGGGAGCAGGGAGGGAGGCAAGATGACTTGCCAAGGCGGCACTTTGAGCTGCACCGGGTCAGGATTTAAACCCCAACTCTAACACTCGGTAGACGGGCAGGCCTGGAATGTCATTTGATTTTTTCTGAGCTTCACTTCCTCTACTTCTGCCTCAAAGGTTCAAGTTAAATAACTATCTCCATCTGTCTGAATGTCTACCTATCTGCCTATTGATTTGGAAATAAGCTTGCAGAACTATTATCTCGTCCTTCAACCTGTAGAGGTGGGAAAACTGGGATGCAGAGGCCTACTGACCTCCCCAAATCTGCATGGCAAGTTGCAGCCAGAGCTACAGCTGCTGCTCCAGTGCAGAGCTCACTGCTATGATGCTCCCATCACTAATGCTGCTACTATTCATTCATCCAGTAGTCTCGTCAGCATTCCAATTTAAAGCTCAAACCCCATCTTATATCTTTAGTGAGGATAAAAAAAAATAAGGATCATACTTCAGTAAGCTTTAGTATTCTACTCTCCAAGCCCTCTAGTTGAAGATTTTTATTTTTTTTCTTCTTATTAATCTTTGCAAAACTGTGACCCTGGGTGTGACAAATAAGAAACTGGAAAGTTCTAAGGCGTCTGATTTATCTGAGAGAAATACCAACGAACATGTCAGATCTAACTTCTTCCTATTCTTCATCCACCCAAAAAGTGTAACCTTCCCAGCAAGAACAGTGTGTACAATACCTCACACACGGAGCCTAAACTGCCCCACAGCCCCCAGTAGTCCACACGTAAGAGACTGGCCGACCCTTCTCTCTACAATGTTCTTCAAACCAACATCCAGGGTACCTTCCTTGACGCGTCCCTGTGCCCTATATCTGAACAAGCAGCAACCACTCAGGCTTACCTGTCACCTACGGGAGCATGTGACATGGAACTCACTGAAGGCTGGCTTCAGCTGAAATTCCCAAGACACACATTTCAATACGGGCACGAAACCACCATGCAGAACTTAAAAGAAAAAAAGCTAAAACAATTTAGCAGCCTTGAGTTCGCCTTCATAGGGGAGGACCACCTGAGAGAAGCGCTGGTCCCCTAGTGGGGATAACATTTACATCATTTGGGGTTGAGGAAGGAAGCCCGGCTGAGAGACCCTCTGAGCAGCTCCCTACTACCATCAGGCACTGGAAAGTTGGGTGTCTAAGGGGCTCACGTGGGCACCAGAGGCCCGTCCTGTTCCTTTCTAGTCATCCCTCACTCTGCTTACCCCCAGAAGTGTGAATAGGGGTCACTATAATTAGCTTGTCTGAGAAAGGCCCAGAGGGCGGGGAGGGTGGTTTTTTTTTTTTTTAAGAGGTTTAATATTTTGCATCAGACCAGACACAGTAATTGCTCAACTGAGACTGTTTTGTGACTAGAATTAATTGGACCTTCTTAATTTCCTGAGAATGACTGGGTGCTTTCTGGGCCTGCCAGGGCTCTCATATCTATGGATCTGTTATCTATATTCATTTATCTACACAGCCAGTGGAAACAAACAATAAAGCTGTTTTGTACTTGTTAGTGCTGCATATTCAGTGCTCTGGTGCCCTCTTTCACAGGTCTTTCTCCCGTGTTTATTGATCATGGCTTGTTTCTGGCTGAGCCCCAGCTACCCTGGAATGCTTGGACATAGCATCCTCTTTTGGGCATCTGGGCTCTCTCTTGTACTTCTCCCTCTGCCAGGAAGGTGGCTCCACCTCTTCTTTCTTAGTCTGCACCCATTTACTCTGGAGGGCTGAGTACTGTTTCCTTCTAGGAAGTTCTTGCCTCACTCTCCTTCTGCCCCCTCCCTGACATCCCTCAGGCCAGTATATCTTTCCTCTGCCAAGACATTTATTCTCAGTGATACAGCTGTCTCTTTCCCTTGTTCTCTCTCCTTCAAACTATCTTCCTGGAACACGGGGACTGTGCTTTATTCCTCGGTCTCTTTCCGGTGACTAAGGAGTCTTGGTTGCATAGTTGAGTAAATTAAAAAAGTTTGATGAACATTTCAGAGGACCCACTGCAAGGGATGCAGTGAGGTCTGAACTGAGGTCCATTAGCTGACAGATCTTGGTATCTTCCCTTGGCTAACTACCATTCTTCAGAGCCAGCATCAGCTGACTTCAGTATGGCCACAGCGACAGGACCCAGGCTCACTTTTCCCAATATTTTTTCTCATTCATTATGTTAAGGAGCTGTTTCCTCTTGGCTTGTAACCAGACCATAAAAACAGGCCAGAGAAGCACTGGGTAACTTTATGATTCTAGTTTATCCTTCTCTCTCTCTCTCTCTCTCTCTCTCTCTCTCTCTCTCTCTCTCTGTCTCTCTCTGTCTCTCTGTCTCTGTCTCTGTCTCTGTCTCTCTCTCTCTCTCAATCATTTGAACAAAGCATGTTTATTAGTTGTTAGGCCAATAAAATGTAAATAGGACTTATTGAAGAATGGCCCCAAAGTACCAATAATCTATCATTTCACAACCACAACAACAGCAAATGACAGGAAGGAAAGGTGAGAGAACAGTATCTAATATCACTGAGCATGTGGCACGTTCATTTGTCCAGTCATGACAACATAGCTTACCCCATGTACCCGTTACAACCTTGAGAAGCAGCTCATTGTTTTCCTCACTTTGCAGATGAACCAATGCCTGGAATGGTTATAAAACTGGGCCAGGCCCCTCAGAATATAAAACAGAACTCTTTCATGGAACTCTCACACTAGACCTGTATTCTTCCTGCAACATGGACAGCCAGAGTGCCAAAGGCCACTGATCATGTTGGACACCTTTGAAAATGCATATAATTATATACCTTAATGTCATCATAACCAGATACCTCATAACATCATACCATTATACCTCACAGTTACAGATTAAGAAATCAAGGCACAGTGAGGTTATACAACCTGCTCAAAGTGGCCCACCTACTATGTGACTATGTGGCTGAGGCATGATTCAAACCCAGATGTGTGTGAGTAGAAAGTCTGCTCTTTGCGTAGCACGTAATCCTTTGTGGGTGCTTCTGATTCCCACAGCAGGATAGAAAAGTCAAAAAGTCCTCAGTTTCTTTGTAAAGATAAAATCACCTCAGAGAGCCTAGAGGACTCGCTGAAGGGCACTGTCTGGGATGAGGACGGTGCTGTCGTCAGAATCAGGTCTCCTGATTCCCAGTCTAGAGGACACTTCCGCCCTCACCATATTGCCATTCCCACCAGACCATGTAATTTCTTTTTCTGATTGGGACACAGAGCCAGCAGCCAACAAAGATCACAATCTGTCTGCCTGCTCTCCCTCTGTTATGAGATGAGTCTTTAAAAAAAAA
>OU015754.1:48856759-48910864 GCA_907169655.1 Acomys percivali | reverse complement strand
TTCTTCTTCTTCTTCTTCTTCTTCTTCTTCTTCTTCTTCTTCTTCTTCTTCTTCTTCTTCTTCTTCTTCTTCTTTCTTCTTCTTCTTCTTCTTCTATGTCTTGGGGGTAATTTTTTCTCAACAAATACTTGTTTCATTCTTTTTGATAGCCAATAAACTCCCTGCATGATGGACATATAAGACAGTTTCAGTCCTTTTTCTGTTATCAATGGTGATGAACTTTGCATACACAGCAGTTTATACAGATGCAGTTATAAGCTAGATTCATAGAGGTTGAATCACTAAGATTCTATGTGTATCTGCAATTCTGATAAATACTGCCAGGCTCACTTAGAAAGGCCAGTATACTCCTAACAGTGTATCGGAACCTCATCACCTTGACAACATGGTCCAATTTTACTTTTTGAAACGTACTATTTTTGATGGGTCGGAAATGATATCTAAGATGAGCTTTAATGTGAATTTCTGTTAGTGCAATTATCTTTTATTATCTAGTTAAACTTCTTTTCATACATGTAAGAGCTATTTGCATTTTCTGTGAAATGACTGTTCATTTTCTTTGCCCATTTTAGAATTGAGTTACTAGTCTCTCTCTCTAATTTTACTGATTCATAGAAGCTGTATATCATATAAATTCACCTTTATGTGCCATATAAAATATTTTGTCATCCTTTTCTTTTTATTACTTTTACTAGAACACCACTCAGTGAACTAACTTTTAAAAGTTTTTTTTTTCCTTAATGTGATCACATTTATCATCCATTTCTTTTGGAGTTTCTGATTTGACTTCTTTCACTGTTTCTTTTGTTTCCTGTTCCTTTGTTTACCTTTAAGTTTTTCATTTGAGTTTCTACCAGTGGGTTGGTATGTCAGAGGAGGGAGTGGGGAGAGGGATATTAACACCAAGGATGTTTGAAAAAGCCATATAGAAACCTCTATTCCTTAGGTATTGTGTGTGTGTGTGTGTGTGTGTGTGTGTGTGTGTGTGTGTGTCTGTGTTTTCATATAAAGGAGTTTAATTGGAATTATCCAGTTCTAGGCTTGAGATACTCTCCTGACGTTGTTGGTGAGGATGTCCTGAAGGCTCTGAAAATAATACAGACTATTGTATTGATCTTGGCTGCCCATCAGAACTCTATTGCTGAAGACACCAAACATGTGGACACACAATATGGAGAAATCAAACTGGAAGCTTTGTCCCTGTTGGATAGCTTTCCTAGTACCAGAAAGTGCTGTGTAGGCTGCATAAGGAAAAAGTCTTACCCAGGAATTAATAGTGTTAATTACAATATGACCAACATGGCAATGTTATGGGACTAACCACCACTTTCTGATTGGATTTAACATCCATTTCACATAAGGCAATGCATTCATGGCACTGTTAATTTGTCCAAGAACCAATGATTGAGGAGTTCACAGTCCTCAAGGGTGAACCTATTAATTATTCTCTTAATTGTTCATAGTCTGAAACTTCCCTCTGAACTCATATCTCTCTACCTCTAGATTGGTGCAGTCCTCAGACCTCATTAGAGAAATTTCTTTATGGTTGTCGATTGAGAAGCTCACAGTTGGTCAAATGCAAAGAATAAATGTGTGGAATGCTAAACCACAACCAAGACATCTATATCACTACTACCCACTATCCCCAATACTCAGGAACCATTGAAGAAGAGGGGCCAGGAGGAGTGTAAGAGCCAGAAGTCTGGAAGGAGTAAGGCAAAACAGCATCTTATGCACCCAGTAACTCCCAGCAGCGTGGTTGCCTGCCCAAGAACATAGGAGACCATGGCAGTATGGCAGTCAACTTCCTAGCAGGGACAGGGGCGTGGGTTCTCAGGACCCTCAGCTGAGGCATTATTGAGAGTTTAAGGATGCTGGGGGAGGAAGCCACTGGATGGCCCTACATCCATGAGAATCTGGGTAGCCCAAAGTAAACTCAGTGGGTTATTAAAAAAAAGAAAGATAATGAGGAGAAGTCATTACGGGAAGAGTCAGGGGGTGAGTGTGGTCAAAATACATTGTATGCATGCATGAAATTGTTAATAAAATATTATAGACATAAAAAATAACTGGTAAATGGATGAGACAGAAAGAGTCTTTGTTAAACTTTTCATTAGTTCTTCTCATCCTCATTGTAATTCACTCATTTTTCTGTACAGCTTTTTGCATGAGCCTTGATGCCAGCACCTGTCACTGTATGTGCAATCTAGGTGATAGACAGAATTTCCTATGAGTTCCTTGGGGAGAGACACAGATCTGATCCAAATTCTCATCTTCTCTTGCTCGGTCAGTCTACTATTATAATAGTTTCTTAATAGATTTCCTTGCTGTTTTAAAGAGGCCTTTTCATATGCAAACACTTTCACTGCTCTAGTTCAGACTGATCTACAGTTTTTTATTGCTTATAGGATAGAGGCCAATCCCTTGAATATGCTTTAAAACCCCTACATGATATGGTCCTTGTCCTCAGAATCAGCTCTTATTATTTTCTGCCACATGGAGCTACCTGGAGAACTTTGGACCACTGGGTTCATCGTCACTTATCTCCGAATCCACACACAATGCCTGGATACTGTCTCTACCCTTTTATCTAGTTAACTCTTCCCTGCTTTGGTATGTAAGACATAAACTGAAAAGATGCTTGCCTGTCCTGCTTTCTTTTTTTCCTGCGACAAGGAAGACAGTTGCTATTCTCTCTTGCTATTCAGTTTTGATCAAATAGGATGTGGACACCAATGGACACTGCCATATTGGGGATGGCCATAAAAATTTACATACAAGCAAGTACATTCTTGTCCTTCATGGAAGCTATCTGTAAAAATAATATCATATGAAAAAAGAAGCCTACTGTCAGGTCCCAAAGAAACCTGGGGCAAGTCTTACTCAGTACCTGCGGCTCATCCATCTCAGTACTTCTCATCCTGCCGTCTCATCCTAAATCTGTCCAGGCCAGGGGCTGGGCTTCCTTTTCCCCACCTCCACTTTTCTACATACTCAGCCATTTTGGCTACCTGCTTTCTTAGTTACTATTCTCTTTCTCCTCTTTTCCTCCCTCACTCTCCCCAGCTCCTTTTCTCATGGCCCAGTGGAGTCTGGACTTTTCCAGATGCCTCTGGCTATTTTTTTACACTTATATCTACAATATACTCAGGAACACTCATGTCCTTATTTTCATTTGCCCATGTCCCTGAATCAATACTTACAGAAAGATGAGCAGAAGGTTTGTATCTGACTATGATGAGAGGCACAAATAAACCTTTAATGGATCAAAGCAATTGAGATTTTGAGATTGTTTTATAAGCTAGTATTATTCATTTTGATTAGTACAAAATCTTGGTTTAGAATGTTTTATTTTGCTATCATCCCAGATACTTAAGAGGTTGAGTTGGGATGATCACAAATTAGAGGTTAGCCCATGTGGCTAAGGGAAATACTGTCTAAAAATGAAACACGCACATTCGACTATGTCCCCTGGAGGGGGAGACCTAGTGACACTCAGAGGAAGGACAACAGGTCACCGAGAAGAGACTTGATACCCTATGAGCATATACATGGGGAGGTAATCCCTCTGAGGAACAGTCATAGGGGAGGGGAATAAGGGGAAAATGGGAGGGAGGGGAGAATGGGAGTATACAAGGGATGGGATAACCATAGAGATGTAACAAGAATAAATTAATAATAAAAAAAAGACAAAACAAAGCAAAAAAAATGAAACGCACACACACACACACACACACACACACACAGAGAGAGAGAGAGAGAGAGAGAGAGAGAGAGAGAGAGAGAGAGAGAATGAGAATTGGGATGTACCTTAGTGGAAGAGCAGTTACCTAGTATGCCCAAGGCCCTGGGTTCAATCCCTAGTAGTTTACCATCTCCTCAAAGGCCTTATTTTATGCCTCCGGCTAACTGATTAGCCCCCTTCATGACCTTGTAACCCTCTTTAGCATGTGAACTCTTTGAAGGCAGGGATCATACATTATCAATTTTTTAAAATCCATAGGACCAGGGCAAGAGCTACTATATAGCCTGTTATTAAAGCTTATTGAATGAAGAAATGAGAAAACAAACTCATGAACAGGCAAGAGAATTGATGAATAATCAAATGCACCTTTAGGGGTTTGTTTTGTTTTGTTTTGTTTGCCTTTTTAGAAATCAAATAACTTATTTTCTGTGGCCATGCTACATAGAACAAGGAATCTGTCACAGATGCATGGTCCTTAATTATAACTTGGGAATGAGAACAGAAGTGGGGGAAGGGACATCTCTGTTCTTTCCTTCCAAACTTAAGAACCTTAATTAAAACCAAGTGATGAAGGGCTGTCCCCTCGCCAGCAGCCAAGAGCTCATCCTGCAATCAGGGGCCTAAAGAGTAAATTAAAATCAGTGCCAATAAAATTAAAACTACCTTGGGGCATATTTGCAACATAATTTAGTGCGCAGTTCACTTTCTTTTAGACACAAGGGAGGAGCTGGATTTTCATTCTACATTCTGAGCTGCTTCATCTCCCTCTGCAGAAGCCAAAACCTGAGCCTAGTACTCTGAAATGGTGCTGAATCCTTCACACTGGGGGGTGCTTCTGTGTCATACACATTCGATGAAATGAAGGAAGATCCAGGAAACTACATTCCAGAAGGGCAGAGGGGCTTTAGTGGAGATGAGGAGGAAGCTTGGCTTAGGCAATGATAGGCTGAGAAGAATGAATTCTGTTAATGTTTCTGTTTTGCAGATGAGTGAACTGAGGGGTGAGATGGAAACCAGGGCAGCTGGCCACAAGGCTCCTCTCTCTGTTTTTCTGCTCTCAGGAGCTTGCAATATAGCAAGCAATAGCTTAATCATAGCCAAGCACATGCCATGCAGGTTCTTTCACCTCTGAGCTGAGGAACACCACATCTGGGCATTGCTGGCCTCAGATGCTCAAAGGGGGCTTTGAGGCGAGGGTGGGCATGGGAGGAGTGAGAAGTGTTCGATAACAGCCTGACACGGTCCCAGCTAAGATTCCCTCCCAGATGTTTTTCCTGTGAACTCAGGTAAACAAACAAACAAACAAAAACTGTTTAAAATAAGTTGGCATATCTCTTGGTTGGTTATTTTAAGATGGAAATATTTATGGGAGTTGGAAAATTGAAGACTGTGTAATAACCAAGCAGCTGGACACAGTGGTACACAGCTGTAGCCTAAAGGTGTAAGGGTCACTTGAGACTGGATCTGACGACTGCTTCAGCAGCATGGCAAGATCATGTCTCAGAAGACAGTCAAACAAACAAAACAGTGTCAAGGTCTTCTATTTTGTGTAGTGTAACTTTCTGAAGTGGCATGGCGACATCTCTTTCCTATGTCAGGTATGTTCTGAACATGGCTGAACAGTTTCTGCCACAAAGGAGGAGAAAAGTCACCTAAGAAATCCAGGCAGCCACCTAGAGAACCAAAGATCTATGCCTTGGGCCTCTTCTGTTCTCTCTGCCTCATTCCTGGCAGGCTAGCAGAGCCTCCTGTGCTTTCTTAGGCACTCTCACACACTCTACACCAGACTTCCCTTGCTTTTCCACCTGGAAACACTTTGTTCATTATTTAATGTTCATCTCAAGTGGCCTCTTGACATACAAGTCTCCTTAATGCTATCAGTTACCTTTCTCTGAATTTATTTTTATTTAAATTAAAAAAAAATATTCACTTTACATCCTAATCATAGCCCCATTCCTCATCTTCTCCCAGTCCCATTCTCCCTCCCTTTTCCCTCCACTTCCCCTCCCCTAGTCCTCAGAAACAAGGAGCCCTCCTTCCCTACCAAGTGACCCCAGCCTATCAAGTCTCATCAGGACTGCCTGCATCCTCTTCCTCTGTGGCCTGGCAAAGCCACCCCACTAGCGAGAAGTGATCAAAGAGCAGGCAGAGATAGCCCCTGCTATCCTTACTAGGACACCCACATAGAGACTGAGCTTCCTCTTGGCTACTCTGACCAGGGGGCCTAGGTCATCTCCATGCATGGTCCTTGGTTGGTGTATCAATCTCTGCAGGGCCACCTTGGGCCCAGATTTGCTGGCCCTGTTGATCTTCTTGTGGAGCTCCTGTCCCCTCCGTGCCCTTCTATCCCCCTCCACTTTCCATAAGACTCCCTGTGCTCTCTTCAAATTCTTATAGTTTTTTTTCAGAAGTCCTTTCATTCATCTCCTCATTCACTCATTAATTAGTTCTTGGGAACGTCTACTGTGAATTTCCTATGTGCTAGGTGTCATCATAAGGTCCTGGGGTAAGTGAAACAGATGTACTGACACCCATTTGGGGATCACAGCCACATCAACAGGTAGGCAAGGGAGGGGCAGGCCATTGAACGAGTTATGGCTGTTCTAAGATGAGTCACTGGGGAGCTATTGAAAGTATAATAACAACATAGACTTAACCAGGTGCCAGATCCTCACCAAACCTCACAGAGACTTATCAGATAGAAACACCACTTACAAATAAGGGAACTCAGGAACAGAGGTTAAATCACGTGCAGGGAGAGTCCTACATCACATAGCGATAACCGGCAGAACTCAAGCCGCCAGGCTCCATAGCCCATGTTTTCGTTGACCCTCACACCACTGACGTTGCCGCCATTTATGGAGCACTTCCTAGGACTGGACCTCTTGCCGCTCTTCTGACAATATATGAGGCAAGCACTGCTGCCAGACAAATCTGCGGCAAGGGGAACTTGCGATTGACAACGCTGAGATATATACCCTAAGTCTCCAAGATCTTAATCTCCAATTGTGCAGAACAGCCCAGCCTCTGCATCTGTGAACTCCATTTGCATCAGAAGAATAAACTCTGGATCAGGGTAACCTGTGAGTGCAGTGTTTTCAAGCAGGGAAAATGCTTCAGCCACAGCAAGATGAGAGGCCACCCTCCCTCCCTCCCTTCTCTATTTCCAGTGAAAAGTCCAATCTACATGTAACTGCAGACGTTGCTATGTCCTCCTGCTAAGGCCCTAGGGAGGCTCATGCCTGGCCTAGCAGGAAGGAAGAGCCTTTCCCTACCTCCGTTTTCCTCCTTTATCCCTAGGCCTGGAAAAAGAATCACAGACAGGAGGCTTGGCACCCAAGGAAGAGGTGGGTTTGGAACAGGCCATCAAGATTAAGGAGGACCTCTTCATTTCTGCTTCCTCTTCCACATCAATGACTAGTGGCCCGAGTTGTTGCCATGACAATGACAATGATCACAGAAGGGCAGCCATGGCAGCAGAGTGCTTCAGGCCTCATAGACTTGACCTTCAGTGTCTGTTCCAGCAAGGGTGAGCCTGATGAGCGGGAGAATCAGTTTCCTTTTCCGATTCTCTGTGTCCCCTCTGGAAATTGGAGATAACAATTCCCAGCATACGGGATTGCGTGAAGTTAAAAGAGGTAACTGACTTAATGCCTAACCAAATGTCTAGAAGTTTATAGACTCACAATATGTTCTTTTCAATTACCCAGTGATGGTACACACAGGTGCTGTGCTTGGTACAAGGCATATGGCCTTCTTGGAGATTAAAACCTTGTAGGAAATATGGACATTTTAACTGAAGTGGCATGTGCAATGCCAGTTTGGAAAAGCGAAGGAGGGGGGCAAGAGTTACAACAGCACAGAGTTGAGAGGAGCTTGCAGACCCAACTTAGATAAGTATAAATCTCTTCCTTTTTCAATAGAAAATCTATTGACAACAACCAGTGTTTTGCACATTTACATAGCTTATAGGCCATTCTCCCAACAGTTAGCTCATCCAACTCTCAGCAACCCATGAAGGAACTAGATCGCAGTCTCAATAAGAGCTCAGAAAACTGTGGTTCTCTAAGATCTCATAGGGCTGAAGTGGGATTCTAACTCACTCCTCATTATATCCAGAGCCTCGGCTAGGCTCTCTCCCATGGGGACCACCCCACACGCTTGCTCCTGCAGAGAGAGAGAGTGCCAGGACTGTCTTTGGGCAGCTGCAGTTTGAGTGGGAAGATGGAGCAAAATAATCAAGGAACTCTCAGCGAAGAGAAGACTGAGCCATAATATATAAACCCATGAGAGCTAAGGGACATTTTAACTTGATAATTAAAAGTTAATGTTGCTTCATTAAAAAGCAAAGGGTAATGAAACAAGGGCACCTTTGGGCACATATTAGACACTCAATAAATAGCTGTGGCCCTGATCCTTGGGGGTACCTATGGCAGGAGGCTGTCAGCTAATACAGAGGGGTAAGGATAGATGTCTATCTACTGAATTGGGGGTGCTGTTATACAGCAGGCTCTTGGGAGATTTTTTTTTCTTTGTCTCCTTTTGCCAGAAAACTCATATTGGCTTTCCTTCTAATCTGCACTGAGAACACAGAGAAACTTTCTTCTTTGGATTTCAATTTCAGACTTCAATTGAGACAAACGTTTTGTTGACAGGCCTGGGATACCTTCTACTAGCATGCTCCCGGTGTTGGGTATTCTTCAAATATTTGATTTCTTGTTGCTGTCCTCCATCCTCGGACTTTTAACTGGGCACAAGTGGTGCTACCCTCCCCGACTCCCTCACATTCTCTCTTTCAAGACATCACTGCAGAGTTCATTTCGTTGGCATGACCTGTGGGAAAAGCCTGGGTTGGAAGGCCGTTCAGCCATTTTCACACTATTACTGCCTTCCCATTTGGCTCAGACCACGACACGACACCACCTTTCTTTCTTTCTTTTTTAAATTTATTAATTTATTCTTGTTACATCTCTATGGTTATCCCATCCCTTGTATCCTCCCATTCTCCCCTCCCTCCCATTTTCCCCTTATTCCCCTCCCCTATGACTGTTCCTCAGAGGGATTACATCCCTCTGTATATGCTCATAGGGTATCAAGTCTCTTCTCGGTGACCTTTCAAAGAAGTGTTCAAGGTGCCAGCATTTGGGATTTTTTTTTTAAAGAAATACAGTCTGCCTACCCAGATCTAGCCAATGGACAGGACATTATCCACAGTTGGGTGAAGAGTGGAGACTGACTTTCACACGAACTCTGGTGCCCCATATTTGACCACGTCCCCTGGATGGGGAGGCCTGGGGGCACTCAGAGGAAGGATAGCAGGCTACCAAGAAGAGACTTGATACCCTATGAGCATATGCAGGGGGAGGAAGTCCCCCTCAGTCACAGTCATAGGGGAGGGGAGTAGGGAGAAAGCAGGAGGGAGGGAGGAATGGGAGGATACAGGGATGGGATAACAATTGAGATGTAATATGAATAAATTAATAAAATACAAAAAAGAAATACAGTCTGATATATTTTTATCAGGACTTATTTAATTATTTTTATGCATAGTATGTGAGTCTCTACATGAGTTTATTGCACCATGTGCATGCAGAGGCCAGAAGGGGGAGTCAAATTTTATGGAACTGGAATTGCAGGTGGTTGTGAGTGACCATGTGGGTTCTGGGAACCAAGCCTGGGTCTTCTGCAAGAGCAGTAAGCACTCTTAATCTCTGAGCCATCTCACAAGACCCTGAATGATGTGCTTTGTCCTGGGGAAACCAAGATGGCAACTACTTGTTTCATTCAGAGTCAACTGGAGAAGAGAAGGAAGGGAACATAAGGACACAGGCAGGAACCCAGTGTCTGTCCTTTCTTCTTTCTTCTTCTTCTTTTTCTCCCTTGCTCCTTGTGCTTCTTTCTCTCTGCTCTCCTCTCATTTCTTCTCTCCTCCTATACTCTTCCCCCCACACCTCTCAATCCTACTATGGTACTGTTTGGGGACTCAGGTGAGTATATGCAAGCCTTGCAGGTGTTGTTATGAGGGAAGTATACAAAGACTCAGAAGGAGGAGGGGTGGCTGATGAGTGAGTGTCCTGAAAAGACTTTACAGAGGAAAAAACTCTTGAACCACATCCAGTTGGAGGAGAATGCATTCACCATGTTGGGGTAAGGAAAGGATCCTTCTGTGGACAGAGAGATTACCTGACTGTCTCTGAAGCTTTTTACCCCAGATGGAGAGGCCGCTCCCTGAGATCAGAGGGCCATCATCTTACAAGTCTAAGTTGGATGTTTACAGCTTCACCACTTGTCTTAGTCTGTATTGGGCCACTCTAATAGAATACGTAAGGCTGGGCAATGGATAAAGAACAGAAATTAGTTTCTCATCATCCTAGAGATCGAGGAACATCTGTTGATTCTTCTTGCTACATCTTCACGTCAGAAAACAGAAGGGCCCAAATAAGGACAAACTCCGCTTCCACATGGCAGAAGGGGAGAGCAGGATAAACCTACTCTGACAGTTATTTTTATAGAATCATTAACTGACTTGAGGGCAGAGCCCTCACTGTGTAAATACCCTTCAGAGATCCTAATGGCCTAACACTATGGTACTGGGGGCTGAGCTTCCAAAGCCTGGGTTTAGAAGGATACATTCCAGTCAAAGCCGAATTTGTTCCTAGTTAGGACATGATGTGATCAGATGTTCTACAGTCTTGGATTACGTTGTTTGGATCCAAAAAACAAGCTTATTTTTTCCCAAATATGGCAATTTGAATGAAAGGCACATTTCTCCCATATAGTCATATGTTTCTTATAAAAATAGAACTCTTTCTCAATATAGTTAAGCAGAAACATAACACATCTTTCTTAGGATATAGAAACAGAAAAAAAAATTTTAAACAAACACGTAAAGACACAATCTCAAATATCCATGCCATCTACTAGCGGTGAATGTTGTGATTAGGGACTGAGAGCATTCCTTCCTCGGAGGACACTTTTGGTTTATATTTACTGTTCTACTTAGCAAGAAAGTAGCAGGAAGTGAACGCACACTGCTAAGAGCTGACCAAAGTCAGAGAAGGTTTGCCTTTAACTCTTTTGACACATGAAATAGCATCAAAAATCTAAATACCGTGTTCGCAGCCATCTTACCACATCTGTTTTACAAATGAATAAGAGTCCCAAGTTACAGTGTATCAATGACAAAATAAAAAACAAAACTTGCCCCACAGAAAAGTTCTCCCTGCTGTATGTTTCTGTATTGATTACCCAACCTCTGACCTGATCTTAAGGGGAGAAGGAGGAGAGATTATCGATACATATGACATACGTTTCCCATGTGAAGTCCATGTCCTTGATGACCTGCCACCATCTGCAAGCTGTTTGCTTGCTTGTTTTGCTGTTTGCCAACAAGCAAACAGAATATCCACGGTAGTCCATGTGTCTGTGTGTCCCCTAAGGCCTTGCTCTTGTTGCTGCTAGAAATGCCTTGCCTTGCCTTTATCTAAAATCATCCAAAGCCCAAGGTGAACACCTTGTCCTCTAGATGACTTCTGGGTATGGCTGATCATGCATCTTATCCCACTGTTACTTCACCGTCCAACATTACCATACCCAGGTCATCATTTCACTCTTATTTCCTCCTGTGTCTCTTTCTTTCAGGGGATTAACCACCACCCCTCAAGAATTTTTTTCTGGTCAGCATTTAGCACATTTTCAGGGACAGGGTGAGTGCTGAGAGAATCCTTTCCAAATTAATAAGTGCATGCCTGGAAAAGATACCTGTTCAGAATGGGTGTTTATCCTAGCTTGTCTGTGAAAAATGCTGTCACAGGAAGCAGGGGAGGGAAGGGCCAACATGAAGGGGACATAAAAGGATAAACCTTCCTTTCCTATTCTCTCTAGGTCTCTCTCCTCCCCCTTAAATCTCTTCTTGCTATTGGGACAAAAAGGAAAAAACACGGTGCAAGCAAAGCTGTATTTCCTGTTTATTGCCACCAGGTTAATAACAGTAATGGTGCAAGAAGAAAATGAGGTGTTATGTAAAATCCTGCATTGCAGATTCTGCTGCCGACGTAAAGAACTCAATAAAGTGTAACACGTTAATCATGAAGATAAAAATCACACAGCAGCTTCCTACAGGCTCCCAGGGCCTTACGACAAAATGGTTGTGGGGAAATGAGAGATGAGAGAGGACTATCACCAGGCAGCACAAAAGATGTTTGTTTTCCCCTCTCTTCTCTAAAAATAAAAATGGAATAAGCCATTTCTCATCTACTTTCAAGACACCTTGTATGAGTTTCTGTATTCTCTGGAGAAAATGCTCAAACTTCTGGCAGTGGGTTTGCTCATCCTTTGCAAAAATTGATTTGTTTATAAAAAGAAAATTAAATCTCTGTCTTTTAGGTGACTCAGTGGCATCTAAGCACAGAGGAAGCAGTGTCTAAACATGAAAAGAAGCTTCGGGTGGAGGCAAAGAGGTTGGTGATGGGAAAAAATGATGGACTTGTGCGACAGCAGTGAGATCGCGGCAGCAGACAGCGGCCCTTTGCCAGGGATCCTCGGACAATGCTGGGGTAGCGCCTCCTTGCCTAAGAGCCTCAGGTCCAGCATTCTTCAAATAAGGGCTTGTTCTCAGTGATCTCCACAGATCTCTCTGGCTCCGACACTGGCTCTGGGAGGTTATCAGTGCCATTGCCACTGTGGCTCAGAATACCTGCAGATGTCTCCCAGTTGTCTCTTGTTTCTACCAAAAATGCCCCCCTCCCTTACCTACCATCAAATCCACTCTTCACCATGCAGCTCAAGCTATTATTTATAATGATAGGGAACTTTACACTCACCCAGGAAACTGTGCCTACATTTCTAAAGGTAGTGTGAGCACGGGTCATGCAAAGGGAATGGCTTTGGACAGGAGATCTGACTCCAACCTTGCATTACTCTGGGACTTCAGAGGAATCACTATTGCCTCAAACCTCACTCCCTTATCAGTAGAACGAAGGTGGTGGTAAGACCACTCACATCATGGGGCTGGCATGCGCTAAATGATTTAGTGCATATCCAAGTGCCCCGCCCCCAAAGTAGCAGGTGTTCAGAATGGTTTTTTCATAGCATAATTATTTCAGGAATAGTTTTAAAAAGCGGGTGGAGGAGTACATCCTAGGGCTGTACAGTAATCACTTGTGACAATTTAAACAATTTAAACTAATTGAAATCAATGTTTAAAAAGTATTGTTCCTTGGTTGTATGAAAACCAAATATAAGTTTCAGTAGACATTGCAGTGAGCAAAACTAAGGGGTATGAACCTGTTACAGAAGTTCTACTGTGTGCCACTCCCCCAGGGTTTTTTTCAGTTATAAGTAGTGAATCAACATTTAAAAGATATGATGCCCGCAGATACTCATATTTGCACAAACACAGCTGTGACATCCATAGAGACATGTGCACCAAACCATAAAGATAGGGTACTCAGTGGCCATATGCTTCATTTCTACAGAAGAATAATCTATAATCCTTACTGGGTCAATTCACCAAACACAGTGTGATAGCAGTACACACCATACCTTACATCACTTAGTCCTTATGCAACCTTCATAGGAGGCACTGCCTTCATCTTGTTGATTCTAACACTGAGGACCACAGTAGTTGGATAACTTGATTGCCTCAAAGCTTGGAAGCAACATAAGACTTCTACCCACTGTGAAACACTAGAGAACCTTTGCTATAGATGGAGAGGTTTGGACCTGCTTAAGTTTTCCCTGGCATCCCCAGCTCAGTCACAGAACTTACAGAATTCGATGGCATTGACTCCAATTTGGGGCTGAATTTTTTCTTGGCTCATGGAATGTAGTGTCAGAGTCATCTGTGACCAGCTTGAGTCTTAAGGAAAACTCTGAGTACCATATGGAAAGTGGTGGGAGAAGTTGAGAAATTGCAAAAATGAGAGAGAGAGAGAGAGAGAGAGAGAGAGAGAGGAGATAAATTACATGGTGGTTAGGCATGGGCTATAGGGGCCAGGGTATGGATGTAATGGATAATGTGACTAGCGTGGTTTTAAGTCAGTGACCATTTGTGAATATATAATAGCACAGCTAGAAAGTCAGGAGACTGGATGGATGGATGGATGGATGGATGGATGAATGGGTGAATAGATGAGTGGATGGGCTAAGAGATAGATAACTAGACAGGCATACTACAATACTGAACAGAGACTTCTATTCTAGCTTGCAGTGGAGTTTTACTTTGAGTCACTAAAAGGCTAATATTCTTTCCAGTTTGTTATAAACCTTCTCTCTCATATATCCCAAATATATAGATGGTATCTAGCCTTAAGTCCATCATCATAAATGTTGTGGTTAAAAAAACACATCTGAGAGAGCAAAGGTAGATAATAATAATCCTTCACATTTGTATGGTACTTTGTAATATATAAAAAGATTTCACATGCAATATCACACTTAATCCCTAGTCTAATCTGTTGAGGCTGGCATTATGATCCACATTTTATTGATGAGGGACCCTTAGCTCAGAGTAGTGAAGTGACTTGCTTGGGGTTATATAATGAAGCCAACGGATCAGATAAATAGGCAGGTCAGATAGCGGGGGATAACTAGACAGATGCAGGCAGACAGGGACAAGACAGATGATACCATGACACAGATAAATGATGGAGACAGATGAAGATGGATGGATGGATCTTGAGAGACCCTTCAGTCTCTCTTCCTTCATGTTATCCTTTACCCATGGCTGGCAATAGCTTCCCTAAGCACAAATTTGACCATGCCATCCCTCCAATAACTAAACTACCCTAAATCCCAAAGCATAATTTCCTAACATAGAAAGTCTTCATGATCTGCGTCTATTCAGTTCTCTGCCCTTATGCCCTATCACTGTTCTATAATGTCATTCAGAGGATCTTGTTTAATTCTTGGGAAAGTCTTATTCTCAGCACTCTTTGCTATGTTCATGCTCTTCCCACACTGAAAACCCATTTCTGACCTGTAGATGTCTGGGCATCTCCTACTTATCCTTAAGGACTCAGCACTGCTGTTGCATCCTTTTTGAAACCTTTCTTTGATCATTTTTCCAGGCTGTGCTTATTGTCCTCTGAGATCACCCTCTAGAATTATAGGAGTCAATGGAATGGGAATAAGAGAGTCCTACACTTTGAAGAAAGATATGTATCCAAATTCTAATTCTTTCACCTGCAGGTGCAAGACTCAGGCAAGACATCCATTCTCTCAGCCTTGGTTTCCTCATACTACAATAATCCTGACAGTATTTGCCTAAAACTGTTTGTTTGAGTAGGTATATAGTTTTTTTTTAAAGCCTTGTGTAGAATCTGGTGATCATGTTGAAGCTGACATCACCACTGTAGCATGGCTGCTATACCATAATAACCTAGTGATAGGCCTGTCTCTCACATTGTACTGTAAGCTGCTTGAACCTAGGGCCTAGTCCAACTCATCTCTGTATCCCTGGGAGCTCTGTGACTAATGATTGGCTTGCTGAATGCTGGTATGGATCACTCTTCCATTGTTTACAGTGGTTGGGTCCAGAATCATCCCCTACAGAATCCCATGGATTCACCACCAAGGTGGGGGGGGGGCTGGAGGAAGCTGAGATGAATAATAGGGGTGCAGCCCTGAAGGTAGCAATGAAGACTCAAATGACTTAAGCCACTATTCCAGACTAAGATACACAATTGGTATGAATTTTAAGGACAACATTACTGGAATAACTTTTGTAGGGAGCAACTTTGCCCTTGGCCTCAAAATCCCCAGATCTCTGCCGTTCTGACTTGGCACTTCATGACTTAGAGGGGCTAAGATATTCTTTTTAATTTCTTTCATTTCCCTCCAGCGTTTATATCACCAGGGGATTCAGTGAGTCTTTTTAATTCTGTTCTCTCTCTCTCTCTCTCTCTCTCTCTCTCTCTCTCTCTCTCTCTCTCTCTCTCTCTCTCTCTCTCCCTCTCTGACTGAAGCCTGAAGATGAAGTACCCACTTCCTCCAGGTCTCCAGACACAGCCTGGAAGCCGGCACATACCCAGTGCAACTGAGCAGCTCTCAACACATCTAAGACCTAGAACTCATCCCCAGACAGAGAAGAGCAGGCTTTGGCAGCTGGGCCCAAGCCATCAGCATTTCCTCCTTCACTGCCAGGGAGTCTCCTAGGTCAGAGAACCTCATTGCAAGTTGGGCCAGCTCCCTCATTGACATTCTGCTCACAGCCAATGTCCAAGGCTCCCCAGCTCTGTCAGCTAACCTGATATTTATGTGTGTGAAAAGCAGACAGGCCATCCGGCCCTCTGGCAGCTTGATAAATGGCAGAAAAGCCAGTCCAATGCTCCCTGCCAGAGGTTTAGGCTCAGGGCTGCCATGAAGGTGGTGAAAAAGGGCGTTCTCATGTCAAATGGGCTGACTTGCAGATCTGGGAGCATGGAATATGAAAAGCAGGAGGAAGAAGTAAGGATGTTACTGTAAGATGTTACAAGTAAGGCCTGGACCCAGGCCATGCTCATCCTGCCCTGGGGGCAGCAGAGTAATCTCTTGCAGTGTGGGCGCTGTACTGCTGTGGGGCTGCTGGGACAATTCCTTTCATTCTCTTTGCCTCGTCCATACAGTGAGGATGATAATAATGAACTACCTCAGGACAGTGAGGACTAATTGAGCTAATTCAAATAAAGGGGCTTTTCCTACCAGCGCTGGTGCTGGCAAGTGTTCACCATGGCTACCTGCTATGAACCCAGAAATCTTTCCTGTGGTACCAGAACATCAAGCCCTTTGGCATGTGACATCTCACTGAATTTTCACATAAACTGGAGCTGTGGGCGTTATCTTTATTTTAAAGAGACGCTTTCTTTTGCCTCACTTGCCCAAGGTCACACCGGAGAATAAAGGACAGAAAAGGATTTAAAGCCATTTGCATATCTTTGACAACTAATTGAAACAGTATAAGAATCTTTTCTGTGTTTCTTCAAGCCTATGTGAGACTATCTCTGCTGGTTTCAGGGAAGTAAGTCTAAAACAAAGACAAAGACAAAGAAACTCCCTAGTCAGAAACAAACAAAAACTTGAGAAGCAGAAATCAATCCATTTATTCTTAAAGTTAAATGCTGCAACATTACACAACAGGGAAAAGAAAATAAACTGGAGGTTTTGAGTCTAGGAGCTGTTTTGACAGACAAGAAGGGGAGCCTGGTGGTGTGGGGCAATCAAATGTGCCAAGGCTGCGAAGGGGTGAGTACTGGGTCTGCTCGCAGCCAGGAGGTGCCTGCTGGCCTTGGGCTCCATACCTCATACAGATCAATTGCCTGATTAAGTGGAACAGAACTAAGTGTATTAGTTCATTCAACAAATAGCCACAAAGCACCTGCCATGTGTCAGCTTCCATGCTGGGTGCTGTGACTCAGTCTTAGTTCTTAAATGACAGTGTTTACACCCTGAGGTCCAGTGTGGGCTAGAATCTGACAATCCCATGGGAGGGTGACAGAGACATGTGTAACGGATGGGGGAAGTTTGGGGAAGGGAGCCCAAGCCATAGGGATAGTTGGGCAGAGAGGCTTCCATGTGTGCCGTACAGACAGATAGGATCTCCCAATTAGGAGAAAGAAGGCAGGGTAGCAGGATGCTGTCCGCACAGGTACCCAGCCCAGGTCAAAGTCAGCAAACCACTGGGAAGTGTACACCCAGCAGACACAGAGAGATCTGGGTACAGCTGGCTAGCCAGAGACACGACAAAGCAGCAGTGATTTTATTTTATTACATATAATCATTAGCCAACTGAAGTGTTCTTTGATATTTTCATACACGACCAAGATGCATTTTAATTATTCTTACTGCTGTCAACCCCCTCCTTCTTCTAATAAATCCATGCCCCACATTTATATCTTTTTGTTTTGTGACACACTGAGCTTAACCAAATCCATCTGTGTGGCCACTGGAGCCTGGTAGCTCACCACTGGCCCCCAGCTGAAGTGGCTGACTCTTCTTCCTTCAGAATCTTTCAGGAGCCAACACTTCAACGGGGAGGGACGAGGCCACATTATTCTCCCCCCAACTGGGAAGTGATTGAACAATGATGTTTTATGCACTATTAATACTGCTCTTCAGAAATGTATTGAATTCAATTTTCCTAAGCTTAATAGAACTTAAATGAATTACATCTTTAAAATAATGTTTTCTCACAAGACACATTATTTCCTGAAAAATATTTCTAAGGTTAAAAATAAAATGAGATTCTGAGAAACAGTGAGAGATTGGAGTCATTACACTTTTGAAGGGGGTGGTTGAATAACTTATCTAAGGTCACACAGGCAGTCTGTGGTACAACTGGGATTCAAAACTTTAACATATCTGATTTGCTTTTCAAAGCCAACAGGCTTATTTCAAAGATAAGAAACTGGTTCAGAGAAGCAAGCAACTTTCCTGATATGAGGCTGAGATTCAGCAACAAGGCAATTTTGGCTCACCAGGTCTCTTTTCTAGACTATTCTCTTTTGTCTGTGATGAGGGATCTCCTATTATAACTATGTTTATTAAGAACTCACCAGGCTGGAGAGGTGGCTCAGAGGTTAAGAGTGCTGGCTGTTCTTCCAGAGGTCATGAGTTCAATTCCCAGCAACCACATGGTGGCTCACAAACATCTGTAATAGGATGTGATTCACTCTTCTGGTATGTGTGTGTGAAGAAAGATCACTCATATACATTAAAATTTAAAAAAGAGAATTCATTGACTTTGACATTGGCAATGGGATAGCATTGGCCAATGGAATGTGAGTGCTCATGACACTTGGTATTTCCATGGGTGCTTTCTGTGGAACTGGATTCCCACCTTCTGCTGTGAAAGTCTGCTGTAAAACTAGCATATCACTATCAAGGGCAAAACCTTCATCCTAGTACCTAGATGAGAAGGCACAACAGGGCTGAGCCAAGCTACAGACCCATGGCTGACTTAACACAGCCCTCTTGTAATACAAGCATAAAATAGAGTTTTAACATCTAATCTGCCAAGCTATTGGGTTCATTTGTTACCACAGCATAATGCTAAATAATACAGTGCAATTCCTTGTAAATATGCGTGCTTCATTTTCCTGATTCCCAAAGTTGCCTCTAGTTGTTCAATAACTGAGTTCAGGCCACAAGATGAGAGGATATTTATGACTATTAAGTACTATTAAGTACATATATAGTTATGACTATTAGGTACTAAGTATATAAGAAATAATTGAAGAAACCATTGGGAAGGGTCAGGTCGAAGAGGCAATATCAAATACCCAAGGTTAAGATGGACAAGGTCGTCCTCTCATTTAAAGAAGCCCACTTTGCTGCCAGAGGGGCATGGGTGAGGCAGACAACTATGTTTTCTTTTTCTTTTGCTTCTGCTACATGAAGGATTTTTGGCATCAGTCAAACATACTTGCCTCAAAGAACCTAATTGCGAGGTGGAAGATGCTAAGGAAAGAAGATATAATAAATACCAGTGGACCGTCTTCCACCAATCACTGTGACCTTGTGGAAGTCCTTTTCCTTCCTGCACCAGCTTTCTCACTTGCAAATTGATGAAACTGAATACGAATCTCTCTCACACACCTGGTTCTGACACTCTGATTCGATTGCCTCTAACTCATTAATCCCAACTGGCTTGAATTGGACCCACTGGTACTGAGGCTAATCATAGGAATCCATCAAACTGTTACCCAAAGACCTAAAGAGTCAAATAATCTAGGCAATGCTTTGCATGCGTTAAAGGGCTCACTTGTTGTTTGTCATTGAAAACAAAAGGGCACATAGGTGCCGGGAATGTAGCTCAGTAGTAGATCCCATGTTTAGCATGAATGAGAGCCTAGATTTAACTGTCAGTAGCGCGCGCGCTCGCGCACGCACACACACACACACACACACACACACACACACACACACACACACACACACACACACAAAGAGAGAGTGATACACATAGAGGACAGAGAGAACATGCCCTTCCCCCTCACACCCCAACCCACATTACCTTAGTAGACTCACCTCCTCCCCACTTTATAAATCATCCAGACCAATTTATCATTCTAATTGCTTCACCTTCCTAACCTAGAAAAAATTGTTTTCTTCTCTCACTTTGTAACACTAAAACAAAAAAATTGCCCATGATGATATCATGAGAGACACTGCAAATGCAAAATTTGGAAATAGTAAATGAGCATTGGCAGAAATCAAGGCTTTCTAACTTCTCGTGTCCAGGTGGGAATCCCCACCCATCTCTGTCATGTGTAGCATGCGGATGCTGTCTACTTCACGTGGTTTTTTAGGACCTTAACCCTACTACTCACTTCCAGCTGTGATGCTGAAAGAGGCTCCTGGGGGCAGTGGCATGGAGAAATGAATGCTATTGTAATTCTGTGGGCTGTACATGAGAAGGGAGGAGAAATTCCTCCATCAAAGGGGAGGGTGAGTTGTTGAAGATTAAGAATCTGGTACGAAGCAGACAAGGGTCTTCCTGATTGAGGGAGCTCTGGGCAGAAGCTCTTCTCCTTGGAAGACACTGTGACTTCCTATAGCAGGCATTCATGTTATGGGATTAACTATAGTAACCTTTGTTGAAAATAGTTTACCTTCTGGCTATTCTGAAAGATACCATGTTTTCGTTTGAGGGCTGCTTTGCTATTCTCCTTTCTCCATGTAACAGAAGCAGGGGAATTTGGGATATACTTTGAGAAGAATATATTTGGGTCTGAAATGAAATGGGGCAGGAAATTCTGCCTCCAGGCCAGCTTCTTGGTGTGTTTAAATAGCACATGACAATTTATCAATATGCTGCATGTTACATCCTATAATACCAGGGCTGTTGAACTAGTTGGGTCACCTGCTAGCTAAGTAGTGTTGCCAACTGCTGAGTTCTGTGTTCAGTGAGAGATTCTCTCTAAAAAACATAAGGTGGTAAGTGACTGAGGAAGACATCTGCATTGACCTCTTACTCTACACACATATAAACACATATGCCCATGTTCCCCCTCACACATGCACGTACACCCAAATATACATGTAAACATACACATGCCTATATTCTCACACAAAAATAATACATACTAGTAAAAGTATTTTTTTGAGGAACCATTTCCCTCTGTGGAATGGGTGACTTCCTCTCTGAGCTCTCTTAGTCTTTGCCACTGGTTCAGGGTCCCATTTCTGCCTCCCTGTCTGGGGCAAACACTGCCTAAGAGCAGCAACTGTGTCCTTTATGTCTGTGTTCCCAAGACCACAGCCCAGTAGATGTGCTGGCAGATGTAAGAAGTGAGTGATGGGAAAAGGGGGTCTAGGAAAAGAGAGGGAGTAGAGGAGTGGGGAAGATGGCAGCCATTTTATAGCATGATTGATTCATTCACAGTAAATGCTTGACAGTACAAAATCCATCTTTTCTTGACTTTGACAACACTAATACATTTATTTCTCTTCTGAAATTAACTTTCTAATATTAAGAAAGGCCAAAATGAGCTACATCAAAATGAGACATTTTGTCATTTTTAACAAATTGTAGTGCAGCCAACTGTCGGATTAAAGGGGGTCAATCATTTTGAGGTCTAAACACTGGTGCTGATTGCATAATCAGAACTGATGCTTGCTGCTCTGCCCTTTCCCTGCCTAGAGGCCTCCAATAGCTGCCTTTGGCCTTGCATTTCAAGGCCCTTTAGAACTGGGTCACTCTTCTCTCTTTGAAAATCCATTTCTCCTCTCAAAAGGACTCACCTAAGAGACTAGCTAGACCCACATTCTCTCTGTTCTTCTCCTGTCTCTACATGACTGTTCTTGCTGTAGCCGTGTCTCAACAAGGGCAGTGTCTTACCATATGCCCAGGGTGTTTCTCTACTTCCTCTACCCCATTGTATATGCTTTTATTGTGGCCTTCAGTCTCCTCTCTCTCTCTCTCTCTCTCTCTCTCTCTCTCTCTCTCTCTCTCTCTTTTCAAAAAGGCATCCTCCCTATCTATGTGAGGAGTGTGTATGTGTATAAACAGATTCTTCTATATGAGTCTACATGTATAAGATTGTGTGTACCTATGCACAAGTGTATATGCATGTGTGTGCTTGTGATAGCCCAAGGTTGACTTTGGAAACTTTTCTGGGTTGTTCCACAGCTTATTCATTGAGGCAAGGTTTCTCAGTTGAACTCAGAGCTTGACCAGTAGGACTGGTTTGGCAAGACAGCCTGTCTGAGGGACACCCAGTCTCTGCCTTCCTAGTGTTTGATGTACAGATGGGCTGCCATGCCCACACAACATTTACCTGGGTTGTAGAGAGCTGACTCTGATCAGCACTTAAAGCACTGCTCACACTTCTTTTACAGCCTGTGTGTTGGCCTTGATCATGAGCCCTGAGTTCTCTCTTTTTCCTTTGCACTTTGATCTGTCCCACTATTTCTCCTGAGACTCTGAGAAAGCCTTGGTTGTCTTTGGAGACCTTGTATCAGGCTTCTTTGCTAGAAAGGTTAAAGGTGAAAAGGGTATAGTAATAAGTATCTCTCTTGTCTTCCTGTTTCTTTCTGTCCCAGATTCATCCCCAGTGGACTTAGCTCTAGGCCACCTAGAGTCAGACCTAAGACTGAGTGCTGATTCTGGGTCTTAGAAAAGTCAACTTAATAAGTTATAACTTTAGATTTTAATGTCTCCATCTGTGTGTGTGTGTGTGTGTGTGTGTGTGAGAGAGAGAGAGAGAGAAAGAGAGAGAGAGAGAGAGAGAGAGAGAGAGAGAGAGAGAGAGAGAGAAGAAACTAATAACATAACTCCTACTTCACAATGTTGTCAGAATCAAATGATTACTTGAATGTGACTTTGCTCTGAAAACTACACATTTCTGGTACAAATCAGTGAAAATACGTGTGATAATCCCTTGTATTAGTGACTTATCTCCAGACCTAGAATGTGTGTGCTCCAAGGTCACGATACTAGTGCTCTAGAGCTAAGTCCCTGTGACAAGGGGTGAGCCATGTCCTGCCCTGGCATGAAGCATCCTCTATATAAAGGGGTGGTTTGGAGCAGTTATACTCTGAGGTTTTATGGCTCCACATAGGGTGATGAAGCTTTGAGGCCCAAGAAGGCAAGGGTGAAGTTCTTAACTCAAGGTCAGAAGTAGCCAAAGCAAGAAAGTTTAGGAGATGTGGGTTCTTAGGCTATGACCACAATCAAGGTTTAAAGAATGCTTTCTGAAGGTCAAAACAATGTCTTCTTCTTCCTCCTCCTTCTTTTCCTCCTCCTCTTCCTTTTCAGCCGTACCCTCTTCTTCTTGTTTTTTTTTCAGTTCCAGAGATTGAATCCAAAGTCATGTATATGCCAGGCAAGCATTTTGTCAAATATGCTACATCCTTGGCCTCAAACTTCTTGACTGTATTGGTATTAGTCAGCCTCCCATAAAACTCCAGATCCTATTGTTTGATTTTATGGAATTCATTAAGAACTTTTTGAGTTAAAATATTTTTTTATAATGTGGTAGAGGGAAAGCAGGGTATACTAAGTTTTAGAATAAACCTGATATCTATTTATAATACAAATTTAACCTAAAGATCATGGATTCATTCTGAACTTTACTCTTTAAAAAGATGGCAACATACTCAAGTAAAAGTGAAAGTGATAGATTTCTCCTTTCTGGAGTGGCTGCTTGCAAATATTTGAAAGATAAAACAAGGCACACATGAGAAACGTCAAGTCCCTGGAAAGCAAGCACACCCTGGGCTGAACTGGGGTAAATGGGCCTTGGAGTCTGGCCCATCTGGCATCCAATTCCAATTATGCAATGAACACCTGTGTGACCTTGCAGGTTCCAGCTGTTTTTCTTTTTGCTGATAGTGTATTGTTGGTGAGTTATGTCTGCATTTGGCTCATGCAGGTGTTCATGTGGGTATGTGCACATGACAGGGAGGGTACACATGCATATGCATGCTGTGCATGTACAGGCCAGAGATCAAGTTCAGATGCCTTCCTAGATTGTCCCACACCTTTTTTTTTTCTACACAGAGACTTTCACTAACCTAAAGCTAATTGTTTCATCTAGGCTGGCCGGCCAATGAGCTTTGGGGATCCACTTGCTAAGTGTAAGTACTACAGAAGTGAGCCCGCACACCTGGTTTTTCATGGGTACTGAGGCTGGGAACTTTGGCCCTCATGCTTCCATGGCAAGCACTTTCCTGACTCCATAGCTTTTGTTGCTTTTCAGGTGGGGTCTCATGTAGGCTATCCTTAAACTCTCGACTCTCTGCCTCTACCTCTCAAGTGCTGAAGTTACAGGTGAGAGCCAACATGCCCAGCATTATCGACTGATATTGTCCTAAGATATTAGACAATTGGTTGTTTGCAGAAGAATGCAGGGCTGACAGGCTTTTGTTCCCCAATGAGTTTAGCAAGCATAGATTAAGCAAGCACACAAGCAGATTGGTGTGCTGTGGAATGATGAAAGTGTGCATCTGTGGAGGTCACAGCTGGAGAGAGGCAGTCTCATAGACCAGTTTCCTCACCTGAGAAACAAAGATGGCCATGCCCATTTCTGATAGCTGATTTATAGACTGGAGGAGACAATGCCTGGGAGTCTATAGATTCTCAGTAAATAAATAGCAGCACTTTCACCCTTTTTCCCTTCATGGTCACGAAGAACTATTTACATTTACTCACTTGTATCAGAAGGTCCAGGCATGTCACAAAGATCTTTGTTTAAAAAGCAAACAAACAAACAACACACATGCCTGGAGGGATGCCAAGATAGCTTAAAGAGTAAGAGACTTGCTGACACACCTAACAATCCACGTTTGATTCCTGAAACCCACATGTTGGAAGGAGAGAACATATTCCTGCAAGAGAGCACACTCCTCTGACCTCCATACACACCAGCCCCTCACATACAAGATAAATGAATATATATATATATATATAGTGTAGGCTGAGTTCAATGGCACATACCTGTTATCATCCCAATATTTGGAAATGACAGAGTTTTATACCAGCCTTGGCTATACAGCAAGACAGTATAGCAATCAAATAACAATAAAAAACAACCCATGACTCAGCAATTGGAGGATGTCAAGGATACAGCCTGGTGCTGAACTCTTAACCTAAGGAAATGGTCCACAATACTGGGAGCCTGACTCAGTCTTCTCTTCTAACCACAGGGTCTGCCCAGGTGGTATGGTGGGCTTAAAGGGAAGCTTTGGCCTTGCTGTGTCCTCTGGGCACAGCTGTTGTGCCCTGCAGCAGCCTCAGTTGCCTCTGAGCTTAGAATTCTGCCTCCCTGCATCCCCCCTTCCAGCATCCTAGGGAGCTCACTTCTAGGATGCCTATGAGGGAAATCCAGTGCCAAGTTGTACCTACTGTCTTCAGTGCCCCTAAGATCTGGAGGATAACATTTATTGCAGTGGTTCTCAACCTTCCTAATGCTGCGACCCTTTAATACAGTTCCTCATGTTGTAGTGACCCCTACCACAAAATAATTTTTGCTGCCACTTCATAACTGCAATTTTGCTACTGTGATGAATCATAATGTAAATATCTGTATTTTTGATGGTCTTAGGCAATCCTTCTAAATGGGCTATTTGACCCCCAAAAGGGATCATGAACCACAGGTTGAGAGTCACTGGTTAATCTTCATTTAAAGACATTGCCAACCTTTAAGGATGACCACAAGTGGCTCCAACATGCACACATACCTCCCAAGGAGGGATGAAAGAATGTGTTTGCCCTCTGCAGGACAAACTGTGAATTCACATAGAAAAAAAAAATGGAACAAAAGCAGAAAACCCTAAGGGATAAAGACTTAGGGACTGGGTAGACTATACCCCAATTACAAAAGAAAAATTGTCAGGAATGGGGGTTGGGAATGGCCAGAGTGACTTTTTTATCTTTACAACAGTTCTCTGAAGAGATGGCACTGCCATATTGCACAGATAAGGTCACTGAGATGCAGCCAGAATCAGAGGCTATAGGGAAGCTTTGACTAAAGAGTATATGCTCTTTACCTATAGGAAATTAGAGTCTTTCTCCAGTTCTCCTGGCCAATATAGCACAATGCTGTAAGGTGAAAGACTTAATAGATCAAGAAGGGGCCAAAACAGGAAGAGAGCACAATGTGGGTGTGTGCTTCAGGGAAGGAAGGGGGAAATTCTACAGTGTGCTTCCAGAGAGGGATGAGCAGGAGGGTAAGACATGCTAGACTTTTTGAACAGAAAGGGACAGCAATTGGGTGGATGAATGGATGGGCAGATGGAAGTCTGGGTATTGAACTCAATTCTCTTACATAATGTGGGTTGTGACGATTGCCCTAAGGAGAACTACATGACTGAATGAGAAGCATACCTATGTAGCAGGTCCCTTTCTCCTTCTACAGTGTTTTCTAGTTGCAAAGATAACCTGTACTTATAGAAAATTATTGAGAGTATTAAGAAGCAACGGGGACCCCCCCCCACGGTGCCTAGAAATACTGCTGCTAACATCTAGCTTGCTACTCTATTTGTGTGTGTTTTAAACCTAGTTGTTATGTTTGTCGTAACATAATACATATGTGCAACTCAGTTGGCTTTTTTTCACTTAAAATTATAGCATGTACCGTTCTCAATATTATAATCTCATCATAAACATCTATTATATGAACATACTATTATTCATTTAATCAGTTTCCTACTGTTAGGCATTTATATTTTCCTCAGTTTTTCTTTTTACTATTTACAAATAATAATTCTGTGGCCTCTTTTTTGCATAGACTCTTCTTCACATTTCAGATTATTTTCTTGTTTCTAAAATATTACAATGGCTGGTGTAAAGCTACCAACCCAACAGTAAAGTTCAAGGCAAACTGTTCAGAGGAATATTTTTTTTCTCTTTCTTTTGAATTATGACCCCTTTCTCACCGACTGGTGGTTCTCTGTGACTTTCAGTCTCAAGTGCAAACACACTGAGGTCGCTCACAGGCTCTTAGCCACTGACAGGTCTGTCTGCAAGCCAGCCTTGCCTCCTGTGCTTCCTCCTGTGCTTCCTCCAGCCCAGCAGCCGGATTTACAATTACCCCTGTTCTCCTGCCTGAGAGCCCTGTCCTAGTTCTGCTGTGATGCTTCTCCCAGGCTGACTAAACAACTTCTACTCATCCTTCAAAATTCTTGCTGGGTTTTTAAAAATACAAATCCTTATTCACACTGGACTATTTTCTTTAGACTCAGTCCCCTGAGGGAGCTTGTCTGACCCTAAATCTGGCTCAACCCTGGTTTGTTGCCATTGATACTCAGAGACCTTGTCCAGCATAACATATGGCAACATGCATGTAATCATAGGTTGACTTGGTCTGGTGCTCTGAACCACTAGTTGGCACCTTTCATTGCCCAAAAGACTCCTGTATCCATAGCCTTTCCAGTTAGCATGCTTTTTTTTCAGGATATGTGCATAGTCACAAGAATCTGCTAATTTAGTCCTCACAATAACCTCCTACAAATGAAGACACTGAAACTTAAAACAGCTAAGGGGCCTGTCCAGTCCAGGATAGCTAAGTCACTTGGGTGTTGAATTGAGGTTTAGACCCCAGGCCTAAGATTGAGGCTTTAACCACATGACTTGTCTGCTCTGTTATAAAGCATGAGGGGTTTCTCAGATCCCTTGCAGATTTTCTGTAAGCAGCTTGAGGACCACTGCCCGCCTGCATCTAGATGCTGTAAGGGAAATAGTGGGTTCAGTTGGCCTTTGTGCTGCAATGTATAGTGCTTAGGCTTGGGAAATGTTTGACGAATGGGTGAATGAATTCCCTTTTGCTTTTGAAGAGTACAAAGAAGTTCTTTTACCTACACCCTTTGCCAGTCAAGATGTGACACAGCAGAAACTTGCAATGACTTAAGGAATGGGAGAGCATGGAGGCTCATCGGCCAGAGGGTGAGGCTGTGTTCAGGCTGATAAGCATCCTTACAGTCAGACACGTGGGACTGCTGTGGGGCTGGGGAAATAGGCATTGGTACTTCAGGAGGGTAGGGCTTTTTTCCTGATAAAAGGTTAAACAATCCAGCTTTTGCTGGGAGCTGTGATTAGTCTGGTCCTTTCATCAGAATTCAGCTCTCTCCACCACAGTAAATAATGGAGTAATTAGGCATCTGGCTTCCTTGATTTCCCATGGCTAAGGCCAGTTTCTGAAATGCAATATGCTATTTGATGTACCAGCATGAATCCATCCTGGGCTCCAGAGCCTCCAAACAGCAACAACCAAAAATAATTCTCCCTCAAGTTCCACACATGTTAAACACAAAAACATCCAAGAACGAAACCTGTACTCTGTTATAGGCTTGCTCGGCATGGCGCCTAATAGGGTAGCAGACTGTATAGTAGATCCCATCCCACTGAGACAAGGGCACAGAAGGAGAAGGGTGTGTGTGTGGGGGGGGGAACGGACAACACCAGCTAATGAGAAGAGTTGACTCAGAGGTAGACTGAGGTGTGGGAGCATGTTCAGAACCTCCTTTTGGCTCATAATGGTTTAGCCATGATATAGGGAGAATGGGGACCAAAGCTTGGTCTAACTGAGAAGCCAAGATAGAAAGAACAGATAGCGGTAACAGGGAGGAAGTGAAGGGAACAACGTTAGCATTCATGAATTCAGCATAGGGTTCTATATGGCTGGATTCAAACACTCCAGAATTTCCAGAATTTAAACCTGAGTAAATATGTCATCATCCAAATGTGGGAGTTTTTTTATAACAGAGGGTCAGCAGGAGCAAGAAAGAGAAAAGAAAGAAGACAAAATGTCAGTGAAAACACAGCACAATGAGAGGGGACTGAGGATGGCTAAATACTATGTGGTTTCTTCAGGGATATCTCTACTCTGTCATGCTGGGGATTGAAGGGTGAAATGAGGGAGAGTTACTCAAGATCTCTTTTCCCAAGCCTTCATTTGGGGTCTAACTGAGGGGTGAACTGTGCCAGGTGATACGGAAAGAAGATTAAAAGGGCTCACAGTCAAAAGGAAGCAGATGGCGGTCACTAAAGCTCCGCATGGTGTGTAGTTTGAGTAAGGGTGTAGCCAGCTCTGTCAGGAGTGGGTAGAACTCAAACAACTCCCCTCTGGAGAGACTGACTTCTTAAGTGGTTCCGCAGGCCACCTGGTCATGTCCAAAGCAACAGAGACAAGGCAAGTCCTGTGCTGGGGGATTTGCAATGTGGCAGAGAATATGGAGCCTCTAGGACATATGAGATAAGATTAAAGCATCATGCCCATGGAATATCCTCTATCAATGTTTATAGAAAAAATTAACAGGTTAAAAAAGTTGAGTTTTTAATATTTACAGAAAAGTGAAGTGTGGGGTCTTACTGTGTAAAGAAGATGTAAAAACAAAAACTTGGGAAAAATGGGTTTGGAGGTGGGTTCTGGAGAGTTTAGGGAATGTCTTTTGTTTAGATTTTTTAAAGACACATTTGATGTGTACG
This sequence comes from Acomys percivali, assembly GCA_907169655.1. Taxonomy (NCBI): domain Eukaryota; kingdom Metazoa; phylum Chordata; class Mammalia; order Rodentia; family Muridae; genus Acomys; species Acomys percivali. Next base: position 48,881,714 of record OU015754.1, on the reverse strand, counting down.
AGTGCATTGCTTGCATTTTGTCTGTGTATCATGTGAGTGTCTCATGCTGCAGAGGCCAGGAGGGGGTATTTGATCTCCTGAAACTGAGGTTATGGATGGTTGTGAGCTACCACATGGGTGCTAGGAATACAATCTGGGTTCTTTTGAAGAGCAGCCAGTGCTCTTAACCACTTAGATATGTCTCTAGTCTTATGTAGAAGATTATTTTTCCTCATTACTAATCAAAGGTCTATCTACTTTCTAAATCTCTCTCTCTCTCTCTCTCTCTCTCTCTCTCTCTCTCTCTGTGTGTGTGTGTGTGTGTGTGTGTGTGTATGTGTGTGTGTGTGTGTGCTTCCACGCATTCTGTCTCTGCCTCCCATCTTGTCACATTAGGATTAGAACTACAGACCCATACAACTGCTCCTGGCTTTATTTGGATTCTGGAGGTGTGAACTCAGGTCCTCATGCTTGTGTTAAATGCTTTTACCCACTGGCCTACCATCCTAGGTCCGTATTCATCTTTGAGAATCCCATTCCTGTTACAACCCAGGCTTTAATGAGAAGATTTCTTCTTCTCTACTGGCCTTTCTGCTACCCCTCTCTCAGCATTCATTGAGGGCCTTCACTTTGTTCTGAGTGTTGGGAACATAGAAATGATTAAGGCAAACTACAAGCCTTCAAAAAGGTAATAATTTATGGTGGCGTGTGGGAGATAGAGGTGTGAGGATTGGATGAAAAGTTCTTAGCCAAGGTCATAAGATAACAGCTCCATTTCCTGTATGCTGTTAATAAAAGTTTACGCATACTATCTATTCCTTATAGGAAGCAGAGGAGATGGCTGGAGATTCTTTGTTTCCAGAGAATTGAGGTGTAAGGGGTTAAAGGGATTTGACTTAAAAAGAACCCTCAAGAAACTCTGTTGTTCCCCCATGAAACTGAGCGATTTGTATCCAGTCAGTTGATAAGAGGTACCTTGGGCCATTCAGGATGAAAGATGTTGCAGAGGGCCACTAGCTCCACAGGAATGGTATTCTGAAGCAAAAGTCATCTTTTCACCTTGCTTTCTGCCAAAGAGCCAAAGTTATAATCTACTTTATTAAAAACAAATAATAGACCCATATTTTATCATGAGTGGGAGAAGTTACCCTTTAAAAAAATGGTAGTTTCTTTTCAAATCCCTCAAACTTTCATAAACTATCTCAAAGCATTGGGAAAACTATAAAATTTTCATGAATCATGGCCCTCTGTTTTCAGACTCCCTGAACAACATTTTATCTATTTCGAGTTTTTATTACCATATTGAACCTTCTTTTCTGTGGTTATTTACTGGTTTTTCTGGGCCATTTTAGGAGTGGGAAAATGCTTGAGTATATCTAAGTGTGGCCTATGGTAGTATTATGGACACACTGAATTGTCACCTCATGAAACAAACCTCTAGCAGGTGACCAAATTCTGAACATCCCTTTCCATCTTGGCCCAGGGCAATAATCTCCCTTTAGAAAATGCTCCTGTACTGCTGGTGAGGCAGCCAGGCCAGGAGGCGTCCCTTCTTGCTAGCAGAGGGGCACACTAGGAAACTACAGAGCGTGTGCTAAACACTTTTGTAGACATGTATCAGGCTGGCCATCATGGGTGGCAGCTGGAACTTTCGTGGCTTATAGAAATTCTGTGTCTCAGGGAGTGGATTGTGCAGTGTAGACAACAGATGAGTCCAAACTGACACTGGCTGTGTATCTGGAATGATCTGTTGGACATCATCCTTTGACCCCTTACAGTATATAGATGGGGATTTAAAAGCCTGGCTTTGAGGAGTCGCTTGCCTGAAAGCTCCTAATAAATTAGTAGTTAGTTTAGCTACACAATTTTTAAAAAGCCACAGAGTTTCAGCTACTCTACAAGGGATTCTGGGATAGCAACATCATAGACATGGAGCTGGCGCAAAGGCATGGAGATCCCCATGAGGCTCAAATGTGTCAGTGATACGGGTTTTCACGGCTGTGATGTTGCCTTTCGACACAGAAAGATACAATTTGCAACGTGGGGCAAAGAATCATTTCATTCAAAATGCCACCTCTCCCCCTAGTCTCTTACTGTTAGGAGTGGGAGCAGCCCCATCTCTAAGGTAGGTTTGCTCACCTCCCTGACCAGACACTAGAGGCCTGGCATCTATGAACACACAGGTTCCCCAGGAGGAGGTGCCATCTCAGGGCCTTCTTGTCTGCTGACTCAGAACCCTAGAAACAGTTCACACAAACCATGTGCTTGTCTTTCCATTTTAAGTGAATGATGAGGCAGAGATTGACCCTGTGTTTGCATTCCAATCCTTTGTATAATCACACACATCCCTACACTTGCCTGCGTGTCTGCTTTTATTTACCATGCTTATATATTTTTTGTGTATGCATTTTCCATTTTATGTATATGAATGTATCCATTTTCCTACATGCTTCTTTGTGGTATTTGTATCTGTATTTTTGTGTATTTTATGGGCATGTATGAGTGGGTGATGGTTCTATTTCTTATTTGACCATGTCACCAACTTCTCTGTTTGTCAAGTAAGTGTTTTATAATTTATTCATTCATTTGACAGAAAGAGAGCAGCTTATCTGGAAGCCTCCAGGAGGCACAGAATGGAGGAGGAGCCACCCAGCCCTCTGTTGGTCTATTTTCAAAGTCGTTCCATGTTGTTATGGCAGTTAATTTTCCTTAAATGATTTAAGGAAATGGATCTGTCTAAAGAGCTGCAGCCAAGTTGTTATAGCAACACCAGCAGTGGCTGAGGGGGCTTTTCTCTTTCAGGAAAAGGAAAAATCTTCTTGGATTGTAGAAACCACAGGGATAAAAAAAAAAAAAATCAGCACTTAGGTTTGGAAGTAGCTTTGGGACAAGGGAGAGGGGCTGGAGGCAACCCGTTCCCCTCCCTCAGCCAGATCCTGGAGTGACCGGCACCTTCCTGGCCTCCCTGAGAGCAGATCTGGGTGTCCTTCATCCACACTATTGTAACTGTGCTTTCTTCTTCGTTCGTGGCTTGAGATCCTTTGCTCCACTTTGCATACTGCAGCCTCAGTAGTTTTCTGAAACATCTATTCTTTATTCATCAGTTCATTCATCAATTCAACAGAACACTGCAGTGCCAGGTTCTGTGCTAGGTCCTGGGGGCACAGAAAATGAACAGAGCAGGCATGGCCTTGGACAGCAGGCCAGGGGATGCTGGCCTTTCTGAGCGAGGTAATCAGGAGTCATTGAAAGGTTCTGAGGCAAGGGAGGGAGACCTGGTTGGATTTAACTTAAAATGAGACTCTGTACTTTCTTAACTGAATATGAGGAGCTGAATGGGTCAAATTTTTACTCATTGATTTCTCTGTTGCTTTATCAGCTTTTTTGGCTCTCCCTTGGCTGTTCTACTTCTCAAAATTGAGAAGGGGAATATTCTGGAATATTCCTGACCGGCTGTGTTTTATTCCATTGCTTTTAACTTTTTTTTTTTACATGTACAATATACAATTCGATTAAAAATCTATTTAAAAGAATGCCTGATGCTTAGATGTTAGTTCCTTGGCCTGATGTGCAAACCCACACGTGAGTATCCTCAGACTGTCACTCAGCTGCCCTCGCACAGAAGCTCATGATAAATCCTACAGGCTAGCCCCAACAGCCAGGCCTCCCACTTTATTCCATTGTTTTGCTCTCTTGGAACGCCTTCTCTTCTTTTCTTCAATCTCTCTCCTCTCCAAATTCACAGGCACCTGGTGAAGTATGACCCACTCTTAAAGCTCCAGTCTAAAGGTACATTCCTTAAACGTACCCTTGATACCACCCACCTCCAGGCTCACTGGGAACAGTGTGCCCAGTCCCATATTTCTAAAGCACCTTGGTGTGTTTGTTATAACACAGTCGCCTCAGTGCCTTAGTCTAAAATGTCATAAGGATCTGTCCTTTCTGGCTATTCAGGGTGCACCTCATAGGCAGATGCTAACTCTTAGCAGGGCTGCAGGTGGATGGCCCTAGCATAATCTCCTACAGATGGGCTTACACCTGAACTTAAGGTCATAACTGGATGTAGATATCAGAGGAAGGCTTTATGTAAGAGTGGCTCTGGCTCTGTGGCTAATTATGTCATACAGGTATTGTCATATTCTGTATGCTCCGTTCTGCATGGTATATGCTGCAATAAAGTGACATTCCCTTGGTTAGGGGATGAGTTCTTGCCCAGAAGGGGATGGGATTTCTAGTGCCAATTACTTAGGGAGGGGACAAAGCTCACAGACTTAAAATCAGAATGGGAAGAAAAGTCCTAAATTGGTTTCATTGATCTTCACCACACTAAAGGTAGCAAAATATCTAAGTGGTACCCTCAAATAAGTTGGATCAGTTGGTGGGGACAAGTTGGGGACTGGTGAGACAAGGAACCTGGAGCCAAACAGAGCCGTTGGTGTTCAGAGGCGATGAATCTCAATGGTGGTTATGTAAGAAGGAGTAGGCAGAGTCTAAGGGTGGAGTGAGTCACTGAAGACTATATGAAGGCTGTGTATTCTAGGAAAGGCACTGAGTGATATCTTCCATGCTTCTGTCCCTTGGGGGTTGGGATGACCTCAGCCAGGTGTAGGTGAACTCAGGAGAGACTGAACCACCAGATCAGCTTCTCAGTCAGAGTGCACTGTAACAGTGATAGTGGGTAGCTTAGGTAGATGGAAGGGGGGGGATAGGTAGACTTCAGAGAAGTCTAAGAAGAAATAGAGGGCCTAGGCTCATTCAGTCACTTGCTCAACATTTATGCTGAGCACCTGCTTACTCACAACCGGAGCTCTGCTGAACACCAGGGACTCTGAGAAATTAGCCAGACTCTGCCCTCAGGGAACAATCGATCAGAGCTGGTAAACAAGAGTCACCCTGTGCAGAGGGAGCTATCATGGAAGTGGAACATGAAACATTTTGTATCTCAGCTTGAGTGGAGTCCTCTGGGTTAAACACACCTATTGCAAGAGCATAATTTAATGTCAAATGTCCTCATTGGGGGGTGAAGGGTTTAGTGAGCCTGGGGCTAGGAAAGCCGCCTTTGAAGCAAATACCACCACAAACAGGAGGACAGGAGGCTGTCATTGTTCACTGAGAAGGACACGGAATGGCTCCTTCCAGGGACTTAAGTTACAGATTGCACCTTTTATTCCTACTTAACTTCAAACAGAGCACATCTAACGTCCTGTGTCACCTGTTACCTTTCCTATACATGCTAATTTTTCTGGAATTCCCAGGAAGGCTAGCAAATTCCACAGTGTGGCCCAAACCAAACTATGGCCAAACTGCAAACTCCTTTCTCTCCCATTGGTTACTGAGAGTGGTCCTCATGTTTCCTTCCTACCATAGTGCATCTATCCCTCCTCTCTTTCCTCAGCCTACCATCAGCAGGCTCCTCACCAGAGGGATTCTTCTAAAACAGATGGGTTCTGTCACTCTCCTGCTTAAACCTCCATGAAAATAAAGCTCACGCTGCTTCCTGAATCATATAGCTGTTTCTTTGTTCTTCTTTCTACCTCCAGTTCAGTTTTCTGAGTTTGCCTGCAGATGTTAGCATTTTCCACTTAGAAAGCTCTCCATACCCTGTGCATCTTTCTTGCATCAACCCAGTGTTGCCTCCTAGCCTGGGTTCTTATACATTCTATTTACCTCCATAAAATACACTTAGAACAACCTTCTATAGAGCTTGTCTCCATAGAGCTGCAGTGGGGCATCTGCTCCAGCAGGAATGTCAAGCAAATGATGGACATTGCACAGCAGTTGAGTACGAGTGGTACTCGGATCTCAGATGGTTCTGCTGATTCTCAGTACAGAGGTCACCACAATGGATGCTGGGTAGCTTAGACCCACCCACACACCCATGGATCCCAGCTTTCAGGAGGTTGGAGTAGAAGGATTTTAAAATTTGAGGCCAGCTTGAACTACATAGCAAGACTCTGCCAATAAGGGAAGGAAGGAACAAAGGAAAGAGGGAGAGAGGAAGAGCAGGAGAGAGGAAGGGAGAGAAGAAGGGAGAGAGGGAGGGAAGGGAAGAGAGGAAAGGGGGAGAGAAAGAGAAGAGAAGAAGAAAACAGCTTTCCTTAATAGTTGTATAGTTCAGTGTCTTGGCAGCAAGCAGCTGTGTGTGTGTGTGTGGTGTGTGTGTGTGTGTGTATACATATACATACATACATACATATATATATACACATACATACATACATACATATATATATACATATATATATGGGACACTGAAGGTAGGAACAGAAGTACATTTCATGTTTGCAGCTGGGCACAAAGGTGCCTGTAGATCTCATTCAAACTCTGAACCTGAATCTGCCACACATCAGTACTGTACTAGGTGCCATACATTGGTACTGTACTAGGTACCTTCACTGGGCTTTTAACAAGAGAGAATGTGTAATTAATCATCCAAATCAGGAGTAAAAAGGGGATTCTTAAAAACACTCTAGGACAACAGGGGTAAGCTGGATCTTCCCCCAGCAAAGCCAAGGCTTAGCACCATTTTGCTTTTCACCCCCTTAGTGCTTTTTTGTTGTTGTTTTAAAATAAATCTGACACGTATGTATTTCTCAGTACTTACATGTTCAATGTCTATTTCCCTACTACATTGCAAAATTTAGTTTTATCACTCTCAGAGCTACAACGCCTGGTATTGTGGTGTATAAATATTTGTGGAGTGAAGAAAGAAAAGAACAGAGTCAGAGACCAAGTCTCAGATGTGCTCACAGCCCAAATGGGTAGATACATGATTGTTACCTTCTGAAGCCCTGAGAGCAAAGAAGAGCCAGGCTGTTCCTGCATCTCAGGCTCATGGAGGCTCGGAGAAAATAAATGCATGCCATGGTAAGCAGTTCATCTCACAAAAAAAGCAGTAAGGACAAAGGAACAAAGAGAACAGTGTGGTATCAGGGATCCTATTTGGAATCAGCTTCACTCTTTATTAATGTCCCGTTAGGGGCAGAAAGGTGTAGACTTCTGGGAAGAAGGTAGCTTATACTGTTGTCTTAGCAACAAAGCATATTTACTGACAGCTAAACAGCTAATGATAAGTCGACATGTGCCATCGGCAATGTCCTACTATCTCTATAGTTCAGCTTTGCCTGAGCTATGTATTGGAACACAAATGAATATCAAGTCATTAGTGAGCAAATCAAGAGCTTCTAATTGAAGATGGCTATGGCAGGCTCCAGTTTCTAGGTCTTAAGTAGTCTGGGGTTCCTTCGGTCCCTGTGGTTGTGTAAATAAGAATGGCCTCCGTAGGTTCGTATATCTAAATGCTTAGATATGCTGTTAGGAGGTGTGGTCTTGCTGGAGTATGTGTGACCTTGTTGGAGGGAGTGTGCCACTGCGGGGTGGGCTTTGCAGTTTCAGAAGTCCCGGGCACACCCCAGTGGCTCTCTCTTCCTGCTGTCTGCAAATCCAGATGTAGAACTCCCAGCTCCATCTCCAGAACCGTGTCTGCCTGTGCCCTGTCATGCCATGCTTCCCTTCATGATAAAAATGGACTAAGCCTCTGAAACTGTAAGCAAGGCCCAATTAAACACCTTCCTTTATAAGAACTGCTCTGGTCCTGATGTCTCTTCGCAGCCATAGAACGTTGACTAAGCAGCCCCTCTCTCCCTTCCACTTCCTCTTCGCCATCTCTTTTCTTTGGATTCATCTAAAACACCTCTTTGTTCACTGATCCCACGTTGCTGCACCTCCTAGCCCAGAATCTAGTCTTAAGCCTTATTATGCCATCCCCTCTATGGTGACAGTTTTGCACCTACAAACAATATTACTTTTGGCACAATGGGGTTGTCATATTCAACTAAAACCAATCGACAAGTAGCTGCTGAGCATCTTTTACTAGCCAGACAGGGAAAACTAACTGTCTGGTTATTTTCTTCGAGAAGGAGATAGCAGCAGGAAAAGGCATAAAACTAATGGGGAAGCAAGAACCATTCCAGAAGCTTGGGGGCAGTGGGAGAACTCCACAGACTACAGGTGCTTCCTGAGAAAATGCAATGCATCTCTCCTATCAGAAATGTATGGATACAGGACAGCCTGGAGAACTCAGCATAATAAGGGGTTGGATGCACACAGCTGGCTTCTAATTGTGACACTAATGAGCTGGAGAAGGAAGCCATGTACTAAAGCTCTGGTCATGCAAGCCCTGACAGAGAAAGTTGTCTAGCAAAGAACCCAGGAAAAAAGAAGTCACAGCCACAATCAAGAAAATAGTGTCTCTGAGCCAGTGAGAGACTCCCTGGGTAAAAGTGCTTGTCCTTAAGCCTGATGGCCTGAATTGGGTTATCCAGCACCCAAATCCTGGAAGGAGAGGATTGACTTGCATAAATTGTCCTCTGACCCCTACGTGCGTGCTGTGGCAAATGTATATGTATGCACACACATACACACACACACACACACATACACACACACACACACACACACACACACACAGAGAGAGAGAGTAAAATGATTTTTTAAAGAAAATGATAGTTTTAAAATCAAGGTAACAATGTTGTACCTGAAAACCTAATTTTGCATTTATCTTTGCTCTAATGTGTATGTTTGACTTTAAGCTCAGAGTCATGTCACTCTAATTAGATGCATTTTTATTGGCCCCTTCATCAGTGTAAGGAGAACAGGGCACACTGGTGCATCTCTGAAGTACCCCAACTCTGGATACTTGCCTTAGCTGTCACCACCTGTCACTTGATATGCAGTTAAGGGGACATCAAAACCACAACCATCATGGTTGGGAAGGACGTGGGTATAATTTTATTGGAATGTCATCCAAACAATTGTGTCTCCTCTATGCACCATTTATTAATAGTACAGTTTCCACTTCCCATTGAGCACTTTCAGTAAGGGATAGCTCCCAGGTCACATACTCTGTCCTGAGGCAGCTATAACTTGCTACACAGTTCTATTTCCCTATGGCACTACCTCCGCCTGTGCATGTCATTACTCCTGAGCATAAAGGTCTGCTATGACTCTCATCTGTCTCCTTCTCCACACTACTATACAAACCTCCACTATCTTCTCTGACTTTCGCTAGCAACAACTTACTCATCTGAGAAAACACAGTGTGTGGATCTGTGAAGAAAGAAGATGCTTCCCTTCTTTCTTCTAGAACAGTTGGCCCTCTTCTCTAACCCCAGAGACCCAGCTCCCACCACATGAGCCACAAGACAGTGCCATTTTGATGCACTCTTGCTTCTTTGGCCACCCAACTGGCCAGATGTACAAGTGTACTCCAAACTAGGCCAGCTACATCTTTCTTAGGATGGGAAAATGAGAGCAAGTCAAGGAAAAAGTGGGAGTCACCAGGTGGGACACAGGGCAGCCATATTTTCTATCTGTGGAGCAGGCCAGTCTACACTCTTCACGTGTATTATATACCACTGGTATTCCATTAAATTCTCTATTTTTATACTAATTCATGCTTCATTTCTTTGATTTTTCATCTAGCAGCCTTGACAAATAAGATGTGCTGCATTGTATTCCCATTACTTCCTGTTCCTACCACAATCGAGCCAATATTTATGAGTAGTGGGGAGAAGAAAAGAGTCAGAGACGGCACTGGGTCTGTAAAATTCAGACATGTACGCGCTTAGCGTATTCCTGATTTTGCTCATGTAACCCCAATTAAAGCTGCCTGAGGACTTCCCCATGCAATCTTCCATTCCCAGATGTGCCCATTAGCCAGCAGCTGCTTAGGGCGTCCAGCTACTCACTGGGTCATTGTACATCTTGATGATGAGCTGTTTCACTCCATGCAGGGTGGGGTGGGCCCATGGAGAGGGATCCAGCCAGTGACGATTCAGGTCAAACCCCATCAGGGAGCATCTAGACCAAGTCCAAAGTAAGAGTCAGTATAGATGGGACAAGGTGCACTTTCCACATACACAGTACAGTGAAGAGAGCAAGAGTCACTTTCGAGTCACTTATTGTCCCCCCGATAGAATTGTAAACAGTTTATTACTTTCATGCTATCAATATCAATAATCCCAAACTTATAGAAGATACTGAATTACAGAGAGATTCAAAAATACTCCTGTGGTGCAGTCCTGCTTTGATACTTATGAACATTAAACAGTGCGGATGAAAGAAATTCTCAGGCCAGAACCGCTGGCATCCCTGAGTGTCTCCATTACTCCATTACTCCTTTGTGTTTCATATCTATTGCTAATCTATTATCTCCAAAATGTACCAACATTTAAAAATCACTCCTATAGACAGCACCTGAGCTTGGTGGTCTTCTTGTTTCCATTCTTGCCTCCTTCCTCTCCAGTCTTTCACACGATGACCAGATCCCCTTATTACATAAGTCATATCTTTCCTCTGTGGCAATGGCTCCCTGTTACCTTCAGTATAAAATCCCAGGTCTTCACAATAGGCCAGAGATCCCACGTCATCTAGCACATTAGCCTTTTTGGTCTCAGCTGCTTCCACCATCCATCTTGCTGCTCTGTACCAGCTACTGTCCCTCTCGTGTTCTTCCACCACAGCAGGCATGTCCTTCCTCAAGGACAGTGCCAGGCTGTTCTTTCACCCAGATGCTTCTTCTCCAGATCCCTGAGTGACTCACTCTCTTGCTTATTTCGGTCTTCACTCCAGTGTCACCTGGGGAATGCTGCCTACCTAAATTACCTCCTCCACACCCTCCTTTAATCATGCCACTGGAGCAAGTATAACTATGTCCTTGGTTTGCTACCTTTCCCATCTCTTGTTCCCCTTAAGTAAGGGCACATTCTCCAGGCTCGTCTATGCCTTCATACAACATGCACCCTCTCCGGGATAGACCAGGCTACAGAACAACTTCCAAAATCATTCAAATAATCTCTGTGTCTTTGTCCAGTCCATCATCTTGGCCCCAGAGCGAGTCTCCTCCACTGACCTGACTATTTTGTTTTATTGGTTTCTTTATTTTTGCTCACTTTACATCCCTTTCACAGCCTCCTCCATCCTCTCCTCCCAGCCCCTCCTTCTCACTCTCTTACCCCTTTCCCCTCAGAGAAGGGAGCCTCCCCCACCAACCCACCCCAGCACATCAAGTCACCCTACTTGAAAAAGTAAGGACTCTACTGGAGACCTTCATCTCCTTTAAGATAATTGAGAAGGGCATGGGATATAGGAGAGACAATGATTGCTTTCTATCCTTTAAGATAAGCACATAAGCAGTATAAGTAATGCTCTGTTATACTCAGAGTTGGAGAGACGCATGGATAAAGACCCCAATAAGAGGAATCCGTGTGAGTTGGCCTTTGTAGACGGAGCGAAGGTTTTCTCAATGTCGAGGACAGAAAGAAATGTGTAAGTCAGAAAAGGAATGTGAGGGAATCAAGAACAGCTTGCTTTGACTGGATAACACAGCATGTGGTAAGCAGGTGCTAATGGGGGAATCCACCTAGGGAGCTGGGGTGAAATGGGAAGACCACTGAATGCCTGGCAAGCATTTTGATTGTATTTTGTTTTCTCTTGCTTTAGTTAGATCAACCAAGTGTTGATGTTGGCCTCTGAGGAAGAAGCAAGAAAGAGAGATCCTTAAAGCTATTATAACAATCATCACCAAGGGACAATGTGATATCAACTCATATCCTGAGAGCTAAGTACTTTACTAAGTACTAATGTTTTATCTAAATTAATCCTAAGAGCAATCCTATGAGGGAGGGCTGGTATTATTCTCTCTTGACTAACCATAAAATCTCTTGTTAAAAGTAATTTATTTTTATTGTATGTGCATCGGTGTTTTGCCTGCATGTTTACCTATGTGAGGGTGTCAAATTCCCTGGAACTATGGTTACAGATGGATGTGAACTGCCATGTGGGTGCTGGGAATTGGAACCCGGGTCCTCTAAAAGTGCAGTCAGTGCTCTTAACTGCTGAGCCATTTCTCTATTCCCCCCCAATCACATATGGTTCTTAATATAAAAAGTAGAAAATTAAAATTCCCCTTCTGTCATAAGGTATTGCGGGCTTGATCTTGTAAGGGTCTTGTGTAGTAGTATGGGTACAGCAGGCCTCATCTTATAGGGGTCTTGTGTAGTAGTGTGGATATAATGTGAAGAGTAATGTTGTATTCAGAGGCTGACTTTTGACAACATTTTTAAAAATAAAAAACAGCAGTGAACCCACCCAAGCCTGGGCATTTTTAGTTGGGAGACTCTCAATTTTATGTTAATTCCCTTGCTCACAGACATATTTGGGTTGTTTGGATCCTTTTGATTTAATTTTGATAGTTAATAAGTGTCTAGAAGCCATTTCCTTAGATCTTCCACATTATTTGAACATGGGCTTTTAAAGCATGAGATAGTGACCTTCTGGGTGACAGTGGAAGCTGTTGCAGTGACTTTGTTCGCACCTCTCATTTGATTAATGTGTGTTTTCCCTGTCTTTCGGCTACTTTGGCTAAAGGTTTGTCATTCTTGATTATCTTTTCAAAGGAATCAGCTCTTTGTTTTGAAGAGTTGTTGCAATATTCTTTTTATTTCCATCTCATTAACTTATATCTTGGTGTTTTATTTCTTTCCATCTATGGATTCAGTGGTTGGCTTGTTCTTCTTTCTCTAAGACCATGAGGAACATCACCAGATTATCTACTTAAGATTTCTCTGGTTTTGTTTTCAATGTGTATAATAGTAACTACAAATCTCTTTCTTAGAACTGCTTCCAATGTATTCTGTAGATTGTTATGTTTTATGTTTTAATTTTCATTCAATTCTAGGAATGTTTAACTTTTTCTCCTGAAACAATTAAGTGAGCTATTCCATAGCTTTGCTTGCCACTTATTTATACTTTTATCCCACAGTGATCAAATAGGATGCAAGAAATTCTTCCAGTGTTTGTGCCACCATTAAAGATTTGCTTTGTATCCTAAAATGTGATCTCTTTTAGCAAAAGAAACTTGAGCATATGAGCAGAATGGTTATTATTTTTTGGAGGGTATTCTTTTTTTAATTACTTTTTTATTATTTACTTCTTTTTTAAACACATATATTTGTATGTCTTACACATATATGAAATAAACTACATACAGCAAGAAGAACCACGAAACCATTAGCAATTATATAAATGTTACATTCATACTGTTTTGGCTATTTGTATGTGGCAAACTTGAAGAAAACATCTTTCCTATCTTGATGAGTGTAAAATTCTGAATGAAAATCAATATCTACCTTATCTCTTCTCTATCAACTTAAAACATCTTTCTAGACCTAAAAAATACCTTAATCCCTAAACAACTAAGCTTAATTAAGTAAGACTAAACTATCTGGTCTTCAATCCCTTCAGAGACTTGAGAAGGAATAAAACTTAATTATCTGAGTAAACCAGAAGTGCAGGTTAGCAGCTTCCAAAATGAGAAAATGGCAGAGACAGTTAGCTGCCTGAATAGTCACTCAAAACTCTCTATAACGTTGGGGCATCATTTTCAGCTTTCTGGCCCAATATGTCTGACAGGCATATTTGTGAGGCAGGAACTATTGAGGACTTGCTTACCCTGCCTTGGCAGAGTTTGGCCATCAACTCTGCCTGTATCCAAGCTTGCCCATTTTTAGGCAGAAATGAGACCATTTTTCCCAGTGGCTGGTTTGCCAAATTTGAAGCCATCTCCATAAGAAGGTTCTTTGATGCTCATTATCTTCCTTGAGGTAGGCTGGGTGTTGTCAGGAGTTAACCTGTCTTCTCTCCTAAGTTTGAGGTCTACTTTGTTGGATATTAGCATATATCAATAATACTCCTGCTTACTTTTCAGTTCTATTTACTTGGAATACCTATTCCCATACATTTCTCTCCTTATTCTTTTTTGATTATATTGTTTTCAAAAAAGAAAATATCTACTAAGAGTCTTGTATCTACTAAGAGTCTTGATCTAGTATAGTTGCTATCATAAATTGTTGTCCATAAAATTCTTAGTATCCTCATCTGTAGTATTGCAATTCTCAAAAACAAAGACAGACAAAAATGCCCAGTCCCTTGATAAACAGCTGGTAGAATTGGCTGTCCAGCTTTAAATAAAACCCATGCTCAAGTAGGGAGTAACCAGCTTAGAATAAACTTTCTGAGTAAACTGAGGAAGGGAAACTGGCTTAGTGAACAAGGATGAGTTAAGTGAAATGCAGTAATTCATCACAGTTGTATTGAGAACCTTTGGACAAACAAGGTCCTGGTAGATAGTGTGGTTGATACAGTGCTTGAGAGCGGGTGTCTCTGCACTCAAGAATTTAGAAAGTAACAAGAGAAAAGTGAGGTTCTTATTTATATCCATTTGTAACTCACAACACTGTTGTGGGGGTTAAGTGAGGAAAAGCATATAACAGACCTAGGTTCTGGCACATAATGGTACCGCAAACTTGTGCTGTTGGTGTTTTTTTTATTATACTTTGTTATTCTATAATATGTTATTATGAGTGGGGTTGACTATTGTCTTTGCATTCCATAGGAGGTTGAAGTGGGCAGCTATGATCAGAGAAGACCTATTATCTCTTCCTTCAGTCTAAGAATCAAGAAGCTATGGATTCAAATCTATACTCTGTTCCCTCTTAAGGAGTAGGCATTTGTCCATATTTTTTGAGAAAATAACCAGCATCTAAACCTGTTATTATGTGAGGGATGATGTGGGGTAAACTTGCTCATCAATATTACAAACTAACAAAATGATGGCTGTACTGTCACCCACTGTAGAAGCCACATAAATTTATCCCCTGCCTTCTTTTACTTTATGTTTATGGGTGTTTTGCCTACATGTCTGTATGTGTACCACTTCCACACCTGGTACCCAGAATGAGGCTGTCAGATTCCCTAAAACTAGAGTTACAAATGGTTGTAAGCCACTGTGTGGGTACTGGGAAGTGAACTTGGATTCTGTGGAAGATCAGCCAGTGATTTTAACTACTGAGCCATTTCTTCAGCCTCTTCACTCCTTATTTGTGACTTGAAGCCAGAGCAGCAGCAGCAGCAGCAAGGAACCTAGACTTGGGCAGTAGCCACTTGTGTCTAGGATTTGGAGCTTGGTGATACAAGGCAGCTGGAAATGCCTTGTGAAGCAGAACAAGGGCATCTCAGTCCTGCCCATTAATACATTTAACACACACACACACACACACACACACACACACACACACACACACACATACACACGACAAAGTTAAATGTATTGAAAAGTTAGTCCTCATGGCATTTGAATGTTGGGCCTTCTTGGGTTGGGAGTAATTTTGAGTAGATAGCATCACAGTATTGGGACTTCATGGCATCATTAGCAATTTTATAAGGAACAGTGACCCAAGCCAGCATTGCTGTTGTCTCTCAGACTTTTCACACCCAGAGCCGTGAGCCAAACAAATGTGGATTCTTAGTAAATCACCTAACCTTCCGTGTGCTGTTACAGTCACAGAAAAATAGACAAAGATATTACCCTTCAGGGCCACTCTGTTAATTCTTTGTTTTTCAAGCTGAACTCTGGCTTCTGTTTGGTGCTTAAAGCCCTTCCCTATAAGTTCTTTTTCTGCTTAAGGAGCTGGAGACAGTCTTTATTACTTTGGCTGAATGTATCCCTAATCATCTAGCCCTTTGGCCTAATTTATTGCAAATTATAGAAAGATCCTGGACTCCCTATTTTCTAGCCACCAAGCAGATGGACTACCTGAGTGTTCTGCGCACCAAGATCTCTCAGCCCCTTAGTGAACATGTAATAATGTGGCAAGGAACACACCCTTAGTAACAGTACTTGCTTGTAGCCATTGCTCTGCAGTGCTGCCTAGCTGCATGCCTGTTCTCTGTGCTCCATAGTGCCACACTTGGGCTGCCAGCTTGCTCTAGGATACTTCTAGGCCCTGGAACCTGCAACCCCCTACTCTATCTCATCTTAGACAGCTCTATTCCGATATTTTACCAGAGATTTCTCACATCAGTCTCAGCTCCGGCCTCAGGAACTTCACAGAACAGGAATGCTGTATGGTGGAGCCTGGGGTCTCTGGGACTCATAACCGGGCTTAAGTTTTGGCTGCCTGCCATATCAGCTATGACCTTTTTAAAGTGTCTTTTTAAATTACCCCTTTGAGCTTCTGTTTTATCATAGGTGTAATGAGGATAACAACCCTGACCTTCTGGATTTTGTATATGAACTAAATGTCCCAGTAGAACCCTCAGAACAGAGTGAACTAGAACAAATGATGGCCAGTGACAACAGTGGCCATGGTGATAACTGTAGCATCATTGATATGATCTAAACTTAAATGTTACCTCCTTCAGGAGGTGTGGGAGTGATTTACACTCCTTACATATATGGCTTAGCTGCTTTCCCTTTGTCCCTACAGCAACATTGATTCCCAGCAGAGTGACATCACAAGACATAGTCAGTGTTGACTCTATTCTATTGGGTCATAAATTGCCAGTATTTTTGTACCTGACAAGGAGCTTGCATTGTGATAAACACTGAAGAAATAATTATTGAATTGACATTTCCAGTCTTATATGGTATAACTCTGATGAATCCAGACGATGTAGGTGGGTTCTATTTCCCAAGTAATAGTGTTAAGGGTCACAGAAGACAAGCTACACAGCAATACCGTGCAGGGCCTGGACTGGAGTGCAATCTTGGTCCTGACCCCATGGTTCTACTTTTTTAGTCATGCTGCTTCCAGAGTGTTTGATTCAGAAAAGTTAGATTCAAAACTGAATAAAGGGGCAAGAGATATAGATGCAGGGTACGCCCCACCCTCTGCTGACCTCCATGAACACCTACACACATGGTATACATGCACACAGGTACATCACATCCACACAAATTAAAAAAACAAACAAACAAAAAGAAAACCTGGAAGAGCAGCACCAGAGTTCAGAGGTCTTGACAGATCCACTCCCTCCCTATCTCACCTGCTTAGTGAAAATAGAGTGATTGTGACTTGAAAGGCAACCCTACAGTGTCTTAGAAGGCAGAGCATGCAACCCCTGTGGCCTTAGTGACCTTTTTCAGGAAGCTGAACCTGCATGGGTATTTTTTTAAGCTGACTTTTGAAGAATTTTTCAGTGTCAAACAGTCTCCTAGCAGTTGCATATTTCCAGATCAAAATATCTTAATAAAGATGCATGAGACCTGGCTTGGGAACAGGGGTGTCAGACCCACCTCTGCCGCTTCTGTCATCATGGGAAAGTCACCTCCTCTCTCTGAATTCTAAGTTCTTTGTAAACTAAGAAAGTTATAATTCCCTCATAGAAGTCCCTTTCATAACAAGTTTCTAAAGTATCAATAGCGGAGCTTTAGCTCCAAAGTCAGGGATCTTGAAGGGAGTAACTATTTCCAGTAAAGTTTATTTAAAGTACAATGATTTCTATTCAAGGAATTGGTTCAGCACCATCTGTTTCTTTTATTTCTTTCTTTTGTTTGTTTTAATGAAAGCGTCTTTTTAAGTTTACATTTGTTTATGTGTGATATATGTGGTGCATGATATACATGTAATGTGTGTCTCTGTGTGTGTAATGTATGTGTGTGTATGATATACATGTAATGTGTGTCTCTGTGTATATAATGTATGTGTGTGAATGATGCATATGATATATGTGTCACAGCATGAATGTGGAAGTCAGAAGACAACGTTGTGGAGTTTATTTTCTTTTCCCAGCTGTTCTGGGGACTGAAGTTTTCAGGCTGGCACATCAAGCACCTTTATGGTCTGAGCCCTCTTTCGGGCTGACACAATTTTTTTAAAGCTTTCAGATGGGCACTACTGTCTTAACATTGGTTGTGTGCATTTTTCAAGACTGGAGAGTTTTGTGGAACTCAAAACTAGGAGACAGAGCGCAAGAGAGTATTCCAGATAGAAAACGTGACGGTGCAGAGATGGGAAGTCTGCACGTTTCTAAGTGACTCTTGCTTGGTGCATTCTGCCGTGTCTCTTGTAGGCTTGGCAGTCAAGGCTAGTGGTGTAGTCTCTGTTCTGGATCAAGAAGCCAGTGCCTGAAGATAAGGTGATAAAGAAGATGACCTCTCAGTGCTCCAGTTGCCAGCTTAGCGTCCCAGCACGAAAATCCTAGGTCTCTTTGGTGCTCTTCTATTCTTGTTATTTTTAATATTATTTTCTTCATGAGTTCAGAATTAAGACCTATCTGTTCTGACATAGGGGCTATTCATGGTACCAGTAGGATAAAATAGACGATATTGGAACAATCCTAGCAATAAAAATATATGAAGGTCAGGCGACTACATTCTACATCATTTCTTCCTGCTGAGTTGGAAGCGCTATTAAGTATCTTTTTCTTTCTTCTTCCAAACTGTGAGCTGTATGAGGACAAGGACAATGTCTAAGTCCTTGGAATGATGTGTCACTCCCCAATCCAACATAATCTACTCCGAGCGACAAGAGGTTTCGGTGGATGTACTGGGTGAATGAAAAGAGTCATACGTGCATGAGCCAGTGCTCGGTGGGTCTATAAACATGCCTAGGGGATCCCTTACATGGAGCCATGGGCAATGTAACAGTGCTCCAGCCAGCAACGGGCTTCACTGCTGCCTTTGTTTGTACGAGTATACTCTAGAACGCTTGCACCCTGGAAACCTCCCCTAATAACCCATTTCTCAGACCAGGCCCTTCTTGTGGGGTGAGACATTGGCCACAGTTTGAAAAATACATGTATCTGTTAAATAGTGAACACACCCATAGTCGCCAAGTGACGCAGGTACTACTTAGCCTTGTTTACAACCAAGGGAAGAAAATCCCAGAAGTGTTTGGCCTTAAGAAGGTCACTGGATGACTGGAATAGACAGTTGGATTCAAAGCAGATCTTGTTGATGCTACACTGGCCCACAGCCTGGCTTTTAGGTCCCACTGTCTATCTGTGTGAGACTGTGATCTGTGAAAGGAACACTGCGCTACTTATTTGTCTCTTCCTGTGCTGCTTGCTTCCTGCTTTGTCCAATGGCAGAAGCATGCTGGTTCCAAATAAGCAACAGTCCCATCTCCGGAAGGACGCCTCGCCTCCTCCTTGTTGCAATGATGGCAGCCAGAGGGGGAGCAGTGATTTCGATGTCCCTCCTTAATGCTTTCCCTTGCTGTCCTTTTTAAAAGACAGAGAAAAAGGCAGTGTAGTGGCTCCAGATCAGTTTTCTGAACACCGTGAGTGAGGCTGAATACTCTCCTGGGAGCCTTGACTTTGACAAGCAGAGATGTATGGGGCATGCATGAAATTGTCCGCCAAACACAGCAGTTTTTCAGCATTACCAATGAGTTGTATTGGATTAAGTATATTTGCACCAAAAGCAAAATAAATATTGCTTTATTTAATGCCACAAAAGGTTGGGATTCAATTGCCCTTGGCCTGAGGCACCTTCTAGCTCTATTGATTGGTCAGTGTCAGAATGCCAGACAATCAGTCATCCACAGCCCCTGCAAAGTGCTTAGCATGTGGACTGCACTCTGCTCTGCTCCAGATAAATGCAGCGCCCTTTATGCCAAATATGAATAATCAAATAATCATAACACATCCCGTCATCATCTCACCAAGGTATTAGAGCATTTTCCTCCCATCTCTTCATAGATTATCATATCAGGGAGACATTGTGATCAGCATGGTTGTGCTGCATAGTTTTATGTCAACTTGACACATAACAAAGTCATCTGAGAGGAAAGAATCTTGACTAAGACAATGCCTTCCTAAGACTGAGCTGTAGGCAAACCTGCCGGGCATTTTCTTAATTAGTGATTAATTGGTAGAGGCACAGCCCACTGAGGGTGTGGTCATCCCTGGGATGGTGGTCCTGGGCTCTATAATAAATCAGGCTGAGGAAGCCCTGGGGAGCAAGTCAGTTAAAGCAGCATCCTTCCATGGCCTCTGCATCAGCTCCTGTCTCCAGGTTTCTGCACTGCATCTATTCCTGTCCTGACTTCCTTTGATGATGAACAGTGCTGCGGAAGTGTAAGCCAGATAAATCTTTTCCTTCTCCACTTGCTTTTTGGTTATGGAGTTTCATCACAGCAATGGACACCCTAATTGAGATAATAGTGAAGACTTCAGAATCCTCAGAAGATGGATAAGAACGTGGCTTTCAAAACGGGAAAGATGTAGGTTTAAGTTCTAGGTCTTCCACTACGGGGGTTTGAGGCAAATTCATCTGTTTGTTTAAAAAGCTTCAAAAGGCTAGAAAGAGAGGGTATGTTCTTCACTCCCACTGAGCCCCAGTGCTGGCAGAGTCTACACAACTGATGCTCGGATGGCTAAGGAGCTTGCAGTCGTCCAACAAGGACAGGTGACAGAGGTAAGACTTGAACCTAGTCCAGCAGCTCGGAGCCTAAGTTCCCAGCCTTTATTTGACTCTTTTGAAGTATTCTTGGGACTCAGGGGTGACCTCAATAGATTGTCTCCCTGGCAGAAGGATGATGCTGAGTGCAACAATCTTATTTTAAATGCATCTTTATTACTTCCTTGCGACTTTCATATTCTGCATTTTGATAATATTGACACTGCTTCTCTTCCTAACTCCTCCCCAGTACCTGTTTACCTCCCCACCTCAACTTCATGCACTATGGTTTTACACCCCCAACATCTTGTTTTTAAATGGGAAAACTAATTTCCAAATAAAAAACTAGTATGAGGGTATCTGTCTGTATATGAATTGTTAAAAGGTGCTCCCTTCATGCCCGACAAGCTACAAACTGAAGTCTATTTTAGGTGGGCGACACACAACAATAGTGACAAAGTAGTAAGACTGATCTGGGAGTAGAGTCTCAGCTTCCCCCTCCCCCAACAAGAAACTTTGTGCAGTGTACAAACCACATTCCATATGAGTCCTCATCCTCCACTGGCTAGTACCAAAACCAGGACCTTATCTTCTTGCCTCTGAGTTTCAGCAAGATGTTCATTCTTCAACAGTGGCCTTTTAGTGACTTGGGAAAAGGGGCTACTTAGATAATATCTGGAAAAGGGGTTTTCTCCAGCCACAGGCTTTCAGGGACACTTTCACCAACCACTTACTCCCAGTTGGCAAGAAAAAGCTTTGCTGGTGGGCATTGCAGAATGTATCCGCCAACATAACAGCAATCACTGTCATCATCAGAGTACTGACAGCTTGCCAGAGACTCTCAATGTTGGGTCTGTTGGTGTTCCATCCTAGAAAGGGGTCACCTGAGATTTAAGCCACTCCCTCCTGGGCCTCCCTGCCAGTTAATGGAGTTTTGTTCCCACTACATTGATCTCCTGGTCTGGATGCACTAGTGTACAGAGAATGGAAGGTTACCCAAATGGAGGACTCTATCTGCATAGGAAAGAGGAAATCACCTCTTGCTGTTTTGGCTGACCAAGTTCAACCTTGATGGAATCATTACATTGGTCATTCTTTTGGGCCTTACTGGTGGAATGGGCTCTGTTTACATCTCCTCAGGAAAAGCTCATGCAAGAACACAGCTCCCCGTTTCCTGTGAAGGGCATGGCTTCCCGGGTCTCTTCTCCCTATCTCCTGTTTCCTGCTTGGAAGCAGAACATATTGGACTCCAGGGACTTCCCAGCATTGCAACTTTAACATATCCCCAGGGCTAATAACCACCTATAAGAACCCTTATTGTATTTATTTGTAATGATATAAATATATATGTAAAAAAGAAAAAATAATAAAATAAAAAAAGAACCCACAATTCTATCAAATCCTATCCTTACACTCAGAGACAGGGAGGGTGAGGCCAAGAGTGAAGACAGGATTTGCCAAGGTCATGGGCAATGTGAGGGTAGGATTGAAAGTTTATTGCGGGATCAAGGTGATTTTTTTTTTCTTCATAAGAACACTGATAATGGGTTTGCCCTCTTTTTTCATTTTAAATCCTAAAGCGTGACACTTTCCCAAGGAGATGACTGGCCTTGAAGCAAGGAATTAGCTATTGCAATTTCTTGGGTGACATGGGGCACAAGAAACATGCGGAAGGAGTCCTTCATGTCTTTCCCATGTGGGAGTTGCCACGGCCCTCACATACCTGTTTTAAGGGCCTGGAATCCAAATATGAACATAGGATCCATGCTGCTTAGCAAAAGATCGGCTTATCTGTCCATTACTTTTGTGATGTGACTTTTCCTGGACAGAAAAATGAGGATTTTTCTCTCTTTAGAGGTTTGCTGTGAGGACCAAATGGCACTGTGCATGTGGGTGCTACGGAGACCACCTAGGTTGAGGTTGTGTTACACACCTGGGGTGTATGTGTATGAGGTATGTGTTGCACAGTCTGGTGCTTAGGGTTTTCCACAGTCAGCTCCTCACTTCTTACCCTGTGCCTATCTTTAAACCAGGCAAGGTAAGCATGGGCAAGGCTTACACACTAATCGCAGAAAGGGGACACTTCATAAAATAGCTGATAAAGCTCTCATTGAGTCTCAAGGCTTAGTAAGCCTGGACTACTCCTTAGCCCTCATTGTCATCTTAGCTGGTGCCTCTCCGTGGTGCAGGAACATGCTGCTGAGTATATGGAACAAGGGAAACACTCCTCCATTGCTGGTGTGGGTGCACACTTGTACAACCATTGTGGGAACCAATCTGGAGGTTTCTTAGAAAATTGGAAATAGATCCACCTCAAGACCTAGCTATACCACTCCACCTAAAAGATGCTCCGCCATACCACAAGGACACTTGCTCAACTATGTTCATTGCAGCCTTATTTGTAATAGTCAGGAACTGGAAACAACCTAGATGCCCCTCAACTGAAGAGTGAATAAAGAAAATGTAGTACATTTATACAATGGAATACTATGCAGCTATTAAAATTTGTAGGCAAATGGATGGAACTAGAAAAGAACATCCTGAGCTAGGTAACCCAAACCCAGAAAGACATGCATGGTATAGTATGTACTCGTAAGTGGATGTTAGCCATATAGTACACATAGTCCAATGCTACAATCCACAGACCCAAAGAAGCTAAGGAAAGCCCAAGAGAAGATGGTTGACTCTGACTGAGAGTAGGAAATACAATAAGCATCTGAAGTAGACGGAGGGAGAGAACTGGGTGGGAGATGGGTTGGGGAGGATAATGGGAGTGGGGATCAGGTGGGCAGAGAGAGCAGGAGGGTAGGTGAGGCAAAGAACTGGGAGAGAGGACGGAAATCCATAGGGGGAGGTCTTCTCTGGGACAGGAGAGGCTCCTGGGAGTCTATGGAGGTGGCCCTAGCTGAGACTCAAAGCAACAGGTGTTAGGGAGCATAAAGTCGGCACCTCCTGTAGCCAGGTGGGACTCCCAGCAGAGGGAGGAGGACACCAACCCACACATTAAACCTTTGGCCTAAATGTCTCTTGTCTATGAGAAGCCTAGGGGCAAAGATGGAGCAGAGACTGAGAGAATGGCAAACCAGTGACTGGCCCAGCTTGAGACCCACCCCATGGGAGAGGGCAGTCACTATTAATGATACTCTGCTATGCTTGCAGACAGGAGTCTAGCATACCTGTCTTCTGAGAGGTTTCATTTGGCAGCTGATGGAGAGGGATGCAGAGACCCAAGGCCAAGCCATGGGCCAAGCTTTGGGAGTGCTGTGCAAGAGTGGGAAAAAGGATAGAGAGGAAGGGTCAAGGACATCACAAGAAACCCTACAGAGTAATCTAACCTGGGCCAATTGGGGCTCATTAAGACTGACCCACCAATCAAAGAGCTTGCATGGACAGAACCTAGACTTCCTATACATATGTAGCAAATGTGCAGCTTGGTCATCATGTGGGTTCCCTAACATCAGGAGTAGGAGCTACCCACCACAGGGTCACTTTTCCCTTAGCTGAGCTGCCTTGTCACTCCCAGGTGGGAGAGGATTGCTTAGTCCTGCAATGACTTGAGATATCAGGGTGAATTGGAACCAACTGCGGGCATCCCCTTCTCTAGAAGGAAGGAGAGGGGCAAGGGGAGGAGAGGTGGAGGACGTGGGGCATGGGACATGGGACTGGAAGGGGAGGAGAGAGGGGGCTGTTATCAGGATGTAAAGTGGTTAAATAAATAAATACATAAATGGAGGAAGAAAAAAAACTTGCTATCATCTCCAACTTTGAAATGTGATTCGGCGGCTGGCAGGACAGAGAGAGGAGTCTGCCTCCACAGACATCCAGCCATCTGGCCCTTTCTGAGGAACTTGGCTGGGACGCTCATTTGAATAATTGGTTTTGGTGGTGTGCACTTCTGGGCTAGACACCCGATTACACCAAGGGCCCAAGTGTCCTTTCAGCCTCTATAATATCGTCATTTAGGTTATATAAAGCAGGAGAGTCTCTGGGACGTAAGGGTCTGTCTCTCCTTGGCCATTGTTCAGGCTGTATCTGAGGTATGTGGCTGTTATGACCTTCAACGTGTTACCTTCTTTCTCTATGACCTGATTGATTTTCCTGAGGAAGGAACTTAAACTCCTACTCTGTGTCTGCCACAGGCTTCTCAAAAGGCTCTACGAAAAGATGGGAGAGTTGTGACTCAGCCAAAGAAATGCAAGGCGATGGATTTAGGTCAAGAGGTAGGTGAAGGAGCATCCAATGCTAACTAGCCAAGTGCATATGGGCTATCAGAAGTGTGGGCCCAAGAATGAGGCTGTGATAGACCCTTCCCAGTCCTATTCCACTAATTAGACCAGTGTGCTAGAGAGAGTTCCATAATTGTACCTCAGTTTCCTCATCTGTCAATAGGAAATAATGGTGCAATTGTGCTAATGGTTAAATGAAACCATAAATGCAAAGTCCTGGGAATAGTGCCAAGTCCAGAAGAAGTAAGACATGCCAGTTATCACCATTATCACCATTGTCATCATCATTCAGTCCTAGATGCCATGCCTCAAGGCAACAGTGGCAAACATCTGCCATGTGTTTGGAGGAAAGCCAGAAAGACAGGGTGTGAGATTCTATGCAAGTTGAAAGGCCCTGAGGACTTCAACCTACAGAGTAGGAGTTGACATTGGTGGGAAAGGGGGAAAAGGAAGCATACACACACACACACACACACACACACACACACACACACACACACACACA
>OU015754.1:48831261-48842769 GCA_907169655.1 Acomys percivali | reverse complement strand
CTCCCTCCCTCCCTCCCTCTCTCCCTCTCTCTCTCTCTCTCCCTCCCTCTCTCTCTCTCTTTCTCTCTCTCTCTCTCTGAGACTTGGTCTCATCAGCTGAAAAAGAGAAGGATACAATCATGCCTAAAGAGCATGGGAAGAATGTGACCAGAAAGACGAAACCCATATTCATATGCACACTGCTTGAGAGTCTGCAAAGTAGATTACTACTTCATTTTCTCAGGCTCCCATAGGGATGGAGGTGGCATCTGTCAAGTGCCTGCTATGTGGTAGGCCTAAGACTAGGTGTTGTGTTTACATTTATCTCCTGTCAGCTTCCTAATGCCTTCCTGCGTAGTTCTGTTAGCCTCATCTTCTTACACTTAAGGGAACTGATGTGATGCTGCAAGGAGGTGGTCCAGCCAATATTTGACCTCAGGGTTGTCTGATTCCAAATCTCCGTGTGCTTTGTGCCACATCACACTGTCCTTGAGCTATATAACCTTCAGAAGCTTTCTTGAACCCCCTCTAACCACATGGCCATCTTCAGATAGAAACAAGACAAGTTATTTCTCCCAATTTCAGTTTTCTCACATGTCAAAACATAGCTAATATTAGCCTCTGTGACAGCAAATTAATATAATTAAAATAAACTACAATTAACATATTTATAGTACCTAGAATAGTATTTAGAACGTGTGCAATTTTTACATGGTAGGTACAAGTGAAGCTGGGCATGGTGGCTACTCCAGAGGCTTAGGCTAAAGGATTCCAGGTTGGAGGCCTGAGTGGCCCACAGAGTGAGTTCAAGGCCAGTCCAAGCAACTTAAAGAGGCCCTGTCTCAGACTAAAACTTTCTTTTAAAGGTCTAGGGCTGTAGCGAGGTGGTAGAGTATTTGCCTAGCATGCATAAAGCCCTGAGTTCAATCCCCAGTACTTTTTGGTTTTTCAAGACAGTGTTTCTCTGTGTATCCTTGTCTGTCCTGGACTTGCTTTGAAGACCAGGCTGGCCTTGAACTCACAGTGATCCACCTGCCTTTGCCTCCAGAGTTCTGGAATTACAGGCATGCACCACAATGCCCAGCTTTTTCAGTCCCCAGTTCTTTGAGGAAAAGAATAAAATATTGGCAAGAATGTGAGACAGTAAGGCTAGTAGCATTGTAAAGTTGAATAGTACTAAGAAAAACTTAGGGGAGACCTAGTAAAGCTGAGGATGTACATAGCTTATGACTCAGCAATTATATATGCATGTTGTTCATCCTAGGTAAGAATTTATATGTACATACTGGTGATGTAGATGAAACATTTGTCCACATACACATTATTGAGTAAGAAAGTATGAAATAGCATTGCTTTCAAGAAATAAATATCGTAAACCACTTAATTATTCATCATCAGGAGAATAATAAGTAATTTGAGTCGCAGACAGACATGGAATATCATACACCGAGGAAAAGCATGCAAACTGGAACACTACTCACCCACGTGGATAACAAGTGGAAAGCAAGCCCCGGTGCATATAGAATGCTGGCATTTGTGCAAAGATCAAGAACAGAAAAAACTAAAACATACATGGTTTAAGGCTGTTTATGAATATAGTTAAACTTAAAGATGAAAATAACAAAACACAAAAGTCAAGGTGATGATCATCTATGGGCAGAAGGGAGGATGGGACACAGAACTGGAATGGAATAGATTGTGGTCTGCAGCTTGAAAGGAGTGGATGGCTGTCTGCTTCTTAAACTGCTGGGTACCTGGACACTCACTATTATTTATATCATTTATTGAATATATCTATGCTTGTGGTGATAGCTGATTAATTACCTTATATAGATAAATCATTTGACAACACATTTACATGCAAATACAAAGAAATACACCAAAGCAGAGAAATTATTTTATTCTTGGTTCCCTGAGGCCAAGTGTACTTCCTTTATCATAGTAGGTATTTTAAGGCTTTTGTTAAGTAAATGTTTGGATTAAGTGAGTGAATAGCCAATATGCCCATTTCATAACCCTTCTACCCACATACACATCTAGCTTGGGTCAGGCTTCCTGCAGCTTTCATTCGCTCAGGAGAGTGTAGGTGATCCCATGGCCATTCTCAATATAGAGCAATGAGAATTTCCCTCAGCCCCTCTTGTTCACATACCCACCCATCCACCCATCTGTTCTTCTACTGGTACATTCAATGATAAGCATTTATTAAATCAAAACTGGGTGGGCATCAGCTGCAACCTCCGAGGACTGGGGTAAATTGCAGTGTGAGATAAAGACTGCCTGTACCCTCACTGTCTTACAGGTCATCACAGGGCCACAGCAGGCACAGGACACCAAGCTTACCTTGGCACACAAATGAAGAAGGTGTTTCCCCTGGGTGGACTCGTCCTGTGATGAACACCACCTTCTTTTCTGTCCCCTCTCGGAGATTTTCTGTAAGAAACAAGTGGAAGGTCACCATGGAAAGCAAGTGAGAGTAGACATTGGTATGTGGGAAGGAGGCAGCTGACGAAGAGGCTGGCTGGATGCTTCACTTTTGTCTCTGTCATAACCACTGAGGACCAGCCACTGTTGACTAATTACGTCTCCTTCTATTTAATACCAAACAGATTACTTTTCATATGTGTAACTTAGAGCATTGTATTAATATGTAATGTTTGCAACCATGTGAGAAAGCCATCAGTGAAGTTGAGCTCCAAAGCCACAGACTGTGCCCCTAGGTAGTTGCATATCTTTCTGAGTTTCAGTATTCTTAACTATAAACGAGAAGAATAATATCTGCTAATCTTGGTTATGATAATGAAATAAGGATAAGGATAGGACAAACATCTAATAAATATCTATTAAATAATGGGATAATAAGGTAGTTATTTATAATAGTAATAATAACAGCTGCCATTTAATTAACCCGTTTTGTGCCAGATATATTTTATATACAGTCACAATCTTTAGAACAACGTGTAGTTTATACTCCTGTCTTAGAGGCAGACACTGAAGTTCACTGACATTATGTAATTTGTTCAAGGCCATGTAGTTTATAGGTGGTGTCAGATGAGATTGGAATTCAGGCTTTTGTTTTGGTGGTGACAAAGTAACAGGGACTAGATTTATTTTACTCTGTTGAACATCTTAGAAATTAGGTCTTTTGGGAGTGGCTTGATAGTGGAACCCTTGTCTGGGATATGTAAGGCCCTGGGTTTGACTCCCAGCTTTGGGAAAATATAAAAACAAACAAGCAAATCAAGAAAACTAGATAAATATAAAAACAACTATTTTATATGTTGGGTAAGAGACAAGATACAGTATTAGCACACCCATGAGGAAAGGGGATGAATAAGGCATGCCCCATAGCTGCGCTGACTTTTTCTGGTGGTCCGTTACTCAGGGAAGAGCAGAGTGTACTATCCTGAGCCCACCATGAAAGCCTCACTGAGAGTCATGAATTCCAGAGCTCAGTCAATCCCAGTAGAAAAGAAGAGTTCCAGAAATCTATAAGGCACCATGAGTCTTTGTTAGATCCTAAACTCTGCATACAAAGGGTGAAGCTTCGAGCTATAGATTGGATCTAGAGTGTGTTGAAGACTTAGCCCCAGGCCTCTGCTATCATTGGGAGATGGCAGACCCTTTAATGGGGTAGAGACTATTGGAGAAAAGTTGGGTCTTTTAGGATGTGTCTTTGAAGGTTAGGACCCCAGACCCAAACTCTCTCTGTTTTGTTTCCTAGCTTCCATGAAGTAGTAAGGAAATGTTTGGGCTTCTGACTCCAAATAAGTTCTTTTTGATCATGCAGGAAGAGTGAGGACTCAAAAGGACTGTATCATACTGGTAGGACTAAATTACTCTAGATAGATCCTAACAAGCCTTTCAACTCATTGGAAAAGAACCAAACTCTGGTAAAGAAAGTTAACTGCTTGATATAAAAAGCCCAACTGTTACCCAGACACAGTGGTGCATGCCTGCAATCCCAGCACTCAGGGAGGCAGAGGCAGGCTGTGAGTTCGAAGTCAGCCTGGTCTACAAAGCAAGCCCAGGAAAGTCAAGGCTACACAGAGAAAACAACAAACAAACAAACAAAGAAGCAAACAAAAAATCCCAACTCTTTTGAAAGGAAAATAACAAAATCCAGACACTCAATAATGTATATACTTTGTAATATTCTGCATATAATAAAAGTTATTAGATATGTAGAAAAATAGAAAAATAAGACTTGAATAAGATCCCAATAGCTTTCTATGGCTGCAGAAAACTAACCTCTAAAACAATGTTCAACCATTATAAAGATATTATATATATGTGCACACACACACACACATATATATGAAACAATAGCACACACATATATGTAAATAATAGCCAAAAACAACCTTTCTGTTGTCAAAGGGATACTCAGCTATTGGCAAAAGAGGATGAGGAGAGGGCACTGAAGTAATCAACAGGTATTCTCTTAAAATGCTAGTAACACGCCATTTTGCATGTGGTTCATCATTACAAAATATACACTAATGTAAGACATGACAAATAAACATATTAACTCTTGGGGCAGAGAGATGGCTGAAGAGTTAAGAGCACGATCTGGGTTTGATCTCCATCACCCATAAAGTGGCACAGCAGCCAGTCATAACTCCAGTTCTAGAAGATTCTATGCCCTTCTCACACCCCTGCAGGCACTACATGCATATGCTGCATACACATACATGCAGGCAAAACACCCATACATATAATTTTTTTAAAAAGTAACTATATAGTTCTAAAGCTGAACGTGGTGGTTCACACCTTTAATCCCTGCACTCAGAAGCCAGAAGCAGGGATCTCTGGGAGTTCAAATTCATCCTGATCTATGTAGTGAATTCCAGGACAGCCAGTGCTGTACAGAGAGATGCTGTCTCAGAAAAACAAAAACAAACAAACAAAAATAAATATAAACATTGTTCTAAAGGCTTGTGGCTTGTTTGGCCCATTGGGATGACCAGCAAGCACATGGGATTTTGAATCCCCTGGAAGCCAGCAGGAAACACACTGGGCATGAGGATAAAGAACTCATCCTCCACTCTGAGCACCTCTCAGGAGAGAAAATGCATTTATAGTCTCAAAGAAGAGTTAAATACTTCTACATTTCTTGAAGAGAATATAAGATACAACGGGGAGAAAATGGTGCCTACTGGTAAATAGCTAACATCTTTCCCAGGAACCTGTTTGGAACGGGTACCCAGGAACTGGTTGCTAAATTAATAAATGAAAAAGCTGTATAGATATTTATATTTAGAGATATGAAGAAGTTTAGACACCTGTTGTTTCATGTAAGTCTTTATGGTGCTTTCGTGAAGCTGGATGTGTTCATGCCATTTTACAGGGGAGAGATTTGAGGCCCACGGAAGGAACGGCTATGCTCAAGGTCTCGCTGCCAGGAGCCAAGCCCTAGCTCTGAGCCCGAGTCCTTTCTCTGCCCTGTCTGCCTTCTGGATCCGCTAACATTACACAACCCCACATCTGCTCTATTTCCATCTGCAGTGTACACAGGAGACTCCGGTTTAAGTCCTTATTGCTGATAGAAATTGAACTACTGTCTTAGTAGTTATATTGCTTTTTCACTTAAGCATTTTTTAAAGCCCACCCCCAAACCCTTTTAAAAAATGGTACCTAACACTGACCTCATCTATCCCAACAATCCAGAAATGATGAATAACATTACTGAGGCCCTCAGTGATGCAACTTTATGGATGCCTCCCCTGACCCAGTATCAACTCAATTGCATTCTACATTTCTGCTGACCACAGGGAAAGGCAAAATGGGCATTCTATTTGCACACTAATTTTACTGAGCCCCTGTGACTTCATAAAATGATAACATGGGGCTAATAAAAATCAAGCCTCTCTGGCACTAATATAAGCAAATGTTGATGCAGGCAGGTAACAAATTGCTTTGTCATTTAGGGGGGCCATAAAAGAGCATTATAATCATCTTTAGGCAAAATGGATGGGTCGCCTTTGCTTAGCTTTTAGCTTTCATTTGCAAAATCAATTTAAGGTAATGTAGCAGCTCTGAGGTGGTGTGACATGAAGCCATTCCTACCCCTCCTGTCACCAAATCCCCAGACTCCTCTATGCAAAGACAATTAAACATATTCTTGGTTGAGGCAGCAGGGATGAAGAAGGATGTGTGCTTGAACAAAGCTAAGATGGAACAGAGTGCAAACAATGAGACCAAGATCCAACCACAGGGGATGATAAACACAGAGAGCAGAAGGAAGCTGTCACACTCAAGGACATAAGAACATGGTGTGTTTTGTACAGCATCCCTAACCCATGTGTGTGTTCACACATGTGCATGTATGTGCACACATGAACACAAACACACCCACAGAGGTACATCTTGTCATTGTAGTCCATATCACCCTCAAACTATTATGCATGAAATATTTATTGAACACCTGTTTGGTGACCAATTACTTGATATTATTTATCTTATTTTTCATAAAAATAAGTCCAAGAACCATTTAGTGGCCTAGCGTTGTCTTTAGCTAATGACAAAATGGCAGAGCCTGACTCCTAAATCAGAAGCAAACCATATTTTTAATCTTCATGATACCCTATAAAGGACAATAACATAATTCCTTTTTGATAGCAGTTAGGTAATATTTATTGGGTATCTATTCAATGTCAAATATTTTTATATCCCTGTTATTTAATTATCATAGTGACCCAATGGAGCATCTTCCTATTATTTTACTATTTCACCCCTTTCTTATAAGTTAGGAAATCAAGATCTAGAAACGTTAGATATATTGACTAAACTTGCAAATGTGGGAGCCAGTATTAGACCTAGGAATTTATGAATCTCCCAGTATGTTCTCAACCACTGTGTCAGGTTGACTCTTGAAGATCAAACAGGCTCATCGGGTTGATTTCATCAGTTTGAGGCTGTTGCCTTGGTTTCATATTTTTCAAGGCAGTACTGTGGTATAGAACAAAGCTCGTTTAGAACTCTATACAGTCCAGTGGTCTCAAACACCCTGTTCTCATGCCTCCGCCTCCCAAGTGTTGCCTTTCAGATGTGTGCCACATGTCCAGGCCCCAAGAGGTGAATTTTAGGCTCAGTGTGCACTGGGCTTAGACAGTTGCTTCTAAAAATGGAACACCATAAAGGAATGATACAGTACTTTTGAGATAGAGCTGTAAAAGGACTGTGGTCTTTGGCACGCTTGCTTACTCTTGAACCACTCACTTCTGAGGGGATCCGATGTGGTGCCATGAAGACACTCAAAGGGAGACCGCATGGTGAGACTAGCCAAGGTGAACTTACATATGTCTGAGTGGGTGTGGAAGGATGTTTTAATCTCCGATGACTGTAGTCTTGACAAAAACCTCCCTGCAATCTCAAGAGAGACCCCCCAGCCAGAATGACCCGCTAAATATTCCCACATTGCTGACCCATAGAAACCAAGAGAAAATAAATGCTTGTTGTTTTCAGATGTGCTCGCATACGCCTTGCCTGTCCATCCTGCAGCCTGACTTCAATGTGGCCCTTCTATAATGCCCACAGAAGCATGCCACTTCCCCTGCTTAAGATGTCAGCAATTTTCTGGTGTCTTCAGCACAAGTCCAGCTTCATTATCCTGGCTCTCATCTCTGGTAGTATAATGGCCACACTCCTGTCCATCCTGTCCCACAGGCTCTGCCCTCAGTTAGCCCTTGGCAGTCTTCCAGACATGACATGCTCTCCCACACATCCGCTTTGGGCACATGTTTTCTTCCCTGCCTTGAATGCCAGCCTCGGTCTCATCTGTCTGGGTTCCTCCTACTCAGCCTTCAAGACTCAATTTGGATGCACCTGCTCTGAGAAGGGAAGGAGGAAATTCAAGTTCACCAGGGACTTCGCTCTGTCTTCTTTGGAGTTAACAGTTAATGTTGTATTCTATCTGATTTTATCAGCACAATACATGTCAGGCTGAAGGTAATGTGAAAATATCACTGTTGGTGACAGTGAAAATGGAACAGGGGCAAAGAATCACAGTCAGAACATGATCAAGGTGAAGAATTTTTTATATGTAATTCTAGGAGAAAATGTAGGTGTGGGAGGCATGCATCCAGATTTCTTGGAGGAAGTGGCAAGGCAATAAATACATTTGGGTAAGCATGTGACTCCACGTGATCCAAGACACTCAGGGGTAGCTCAGCCGTGCGCCTGGAAGCTGATTCCTGGAGGAGGGAAGAGCTGGCTGAGGGAGACCAGACAAGACAGCATTGCTGGGTCAAACTGAACACCTGACTTCCCTGTGCTTTGAGACTTTGGACAAATTACCTTTTATGAACCTTAGTTCTCCCAAGTGTAAAACAGGAGTGATATCTAGGTCACAACACAAGCTTTAAATAAGTGGCTTTGTGTCTGTTTTTATGCAGCATTGCCCATAATAACAGGTACTACTTACTGAGTGACAAGCACAGGTCGGGGGTCCTCAGCAACATAGCCATCTTTAACTATATAACTCTGCTATAAGGCACTGAGGTGGGCTGTTAGCAGCAGCCATCCATACCCAACCAGTGACAATAAAAATTATCCTCAGACATTACTGAATGTCCCATGTTTTCTTGGAGGCAGAATAGGAGCTGGTTGAGAGCCAATCCCTTATAAGAATACATTATTCAAGGAATAATAGTCTTCCCTAAGATTAGGAACTTGAGTTTCCTCTTTCCCTTTCTTGGAAGAGCACACCAGTTGGTTATCCAATACCAAATGGTCATCCCTGTAACTATACAGACTGCACAGACTGAACGAACTCTGTGACTTTAAAGAATGGCTTGGGAGCTCTGCGGTGGAGGGCCATTTCTAATTGAGGCCAGAGAGCTAATTCTATGTCCTGTAACAAGGACTGTTCAATGTGACAGAGGTAGAACCTAGGTGGAGGGTTAGGTGCTTGTTCCAGGAACAGTCTCAGGCTATGAACTACCAGCCACCAGAATGCTGGGAGATCTAGGGCCTGGGTAAGACATACATCATGGGTTAGGACAGTCTTTTAAACAAGGTGGCTCAGGAGATCAGGACAGAGCTTGTAGAGATCAAACCATTTTGTGTTCAGGGCCTTAGAACTTGACCCCACCCCTACACCCCACCAATCAGAGCTACGGGTCACAGTGACCAGAACAAATAAAAAATTCCCCCCTTGTGGTCTGGCACTGGTTCCTACCTTTAGCCTTGGTCTCCCAGCCAATCAGCTTAAAGGGCAACTTTCCTGTACCTTTCTAACCTATCAAGTAACAGCAAGGCTTGCAAACACCCTCCCTCCCCTTCCCACCACCCCTCTCCACCCGCATGCAGTTTTTTTCCTTTAAAAACTCTGTTCCCCTAGCACTAGGGGCCGTCATCTTCCCTGTTTATGAGGGGGTTGATGGTCCAGGCTCTGAGCTTGATTAATAAATGAGACCCTGTGTAATTTGCATCCGACTGATTCCTGGTGGTCTTTGGAGATTTCACGACTTGGGCATTATAAGCTGAGACCCCAAAGATATAAATGTAAAGGGCTATGGACCTTCTTTTGCTGTTAAAATTTAGCACACCATTTCTGATGCTGACCATATGTCAGACCTTGAGTTGGGCCCCGAGGACATAGCATCAGAGATGTCCCTATCATCCAGGAGCTCAAAGACCAGATAAGAATGTTCAAGCCGCTGGGCGTGGTGGTGCACGCCTTTAATCCCAGCACTCGGGAGGCAGAAACAGGTGGATCACTGTGAGAGGCTAACTTGGTCTACAAAGCATGTCCAGGACAGCCAAGGCTAACACAGAGAGACCCTGTCTTGAAAACAAACAAACAAACAAAACAACAACAACAGAAGAATGTTCAAGCCTAGCTCTGGGGTTATGAACTTTTACTAGAGAGCAGGAGAGGACAATTCAGGTCTGGCTGTGTGCAATTACATGACATTGAACCCTGGGATCTTTTATTTCCTTACCTGAAACAGGAGGATAATATTGGTCTTAACCTCATAGGAACCTTGTAAGAATTAAATACAATGGTCCATGAGGTCTATGCACAAAACCTGATGCCTGGCTATGTGTTCAAATCTGATGCCTGGCAGACAGAACATTTGATCTAGCTGTTTGATCTTATAGGTGCAAAGACTAGAGTCACTAGGCAATCCATGACAAGACAGCCAAGATTGTGCCTGCTTTCTCTACAGTGTGCATTCTCAGCACTTGGCACACCATGAGTACTTGATAAATATGCCTAAGGCAGTTGGAGAACTGGTCCTGCCTTTGGTTGAATGAGTTGTCAGCACCCAGTGTTCAGCTTTTGGGAGCCACCACCCAAGGTCTGAGGGATTTCCCGGCTGGCCAGAATCAGTTACAGCCTTATTAGCAAATGCAAATTAACTCACACTGTGTGCCCTTTAGCAACAAGGGCAGGAAAAACTGTTTCCCCTGCAAAAGAGGGCCAGGGGAGGTGAAAGAGAGGATGAAAGTAGAAGACAATGCGTTCTAATCAAACTTGATAAATATGTAAATTAAAGCAGCTAAACAGTTGGCTTTGACAAATGACTTCTCCGTAATGGATTTTTCCACAGTGAAAGGCGAGAGTTCAACCTGCCTGCTGGTCTCGGTAAGAGCTCTCTCTTGCTTTCTCAGCAATGTGGGAGGATGGGGCAGTTACTTGGGTGCTCTGTGGCACAGGAGGGAATAGATTCTTTGGAGGTTTTAGGAGTAGACATCATTCCTAAGCATCAGCTAGCTGCTGGGCATTGCTGCCATCAATCAGCCCTTCAGAATAGGTGAGAGACCCCCGCCCCTTAAAGAAAAGGCAGGAAAGGGCCAGATTCACTAGACTCCAGAGTTTGAGGACACCTAGTGACCACAGCAACCTTTGACTTTTACTATCTGAGCATCACACTGACTCAGCCCTACAGGTGTTTTCTCCCCTCTCAGGCCTGACAGCATTTTTTTTTTCCCCTTCAAGACAAGGTTTCTCTGTGTAGCTTTGGCTGTCCTGGAACTCACTTTGTAGACCAGGGCTGGCCTTGAACTCAGAGAGATCTGCCTGCCTCCAACTCCAGAGTGATGGGATTAAAGGCATGCGCCGCCATGCCCAGTGAAAAGTCTGTTCTTTAGCTTGCTATGCAGTTCTAGCAGACCTCTCCTTACAGCCTCATAGAGCTGACTTCATCTGTCAGGTAAGAGTCACGTGGCTGAAGGTCCAGCTGAGAAGGGTCAGAAATTGTCACAGTGCAGATTCTTAGCAGCATTCAAGACAGTTGTCTTCTGAAGCTATTGACTTTGGAGCTGGAGATATTCTGTGCTAATAATGAACCAGAGGAACTGTGATGGCAATGACAGTCAGGTGAGAGGAGAAGGAAAACAGCAGGTTTTGAGCAGTGCTATATTGTCAAGCATTTTACATCCTCTATGGTCTGAGTCTCCCTGCACTCCTGAGAACTGTACTGTCAGGCTAAGCACATTGCCTGGGAAAACTCGAGTTGCAAGATGTATGCACGTGTGTGTGTGTGTGTGTGTGTGTGTGTGTGTGTGTGTGTGTGTGTG
>OU015754.1:48787215-48820730 GCA_907169655.1 Acomys percivali | reverse complement strand
ACACACACACACACACACACACACACACACACACACACACACACACATTTGTGTTTTTTTTTTCTTTCCCTTTAAAAAGGAACCAACTGGAAGTAGAAGGAAGAACGTGCTTGTCACTAGTCTGCTTGGCACAGTCCTACAGGTGGTGAATTAAGACTCCATTTGACTTAGGCCTCTTGGGACTTTTTCTCTTCAGGTACCCCATAACATACACAGCAACTGAAAACTAACACACCACTTAATACAGCAGTATTTACAGCATTTAATGACGTGGGTCGGTAGAATGAGGTCACTAGGATGGGATCTAACCCAGGTATGCTTTAGGACAAGGTGCTTAGGGTACAGATACTTGTAGCATACACAAAGACTAGTAAGCACAGCCATCCTCAAGCTAAAGATGGAGGTTTCAGAGATAACAGTTCACCAGCATGCTGGTTCTGGGGCTGCCAGCCTCTAGTACTGGGAGAAAATGGGTCTCTGTGGTTTCTGTCCCCCTGGACGGGGTAGTTGTTGTAGCTGAACAAAGTAATCCAGAGAGGCAGATATGTGGACCCTGGTACCGGGCTCTTTCTCTGTCTCTTATGCACTTTTCAAATTTATGAAAGAAGATGGCAGTGTGTCTCATGGCCTGTTCACAGGAATTCCTCAAGGGAGATACTGGACTAACAGCATGCATGTTGTACTAAGTGTCTGGTTTGTGTTATCCCCTTACTATGTAGCTATGTGCAAAATTCAGCTAGCTCTGTACCCGCATTAAACCTCAGTTTTATTGCCTAGGAAATGGGAACCACAACCCTTTCATCTCTCATTTAAAAAGCTGCCTGGAAATAGTAATGTAAAAGATGAAAAAAATTAGAGAAGTCATGAAGCAGGAAGAGACGAGAGGAAGCACAGCATCCAGGCAAGCCCGGCTGTTGTCCTTAAAGGTGCTGCAAAGCTGAGAAGCGCAGAACACGGCACACAATGGACTTGGACACAGGCTGGCTCTAACTTCTAAGGTTGCCCCTTCTGTCTGAACTTACCTATCACTCAACCTCAGCTTTCTGCTTATGAAACAAGGGAAGTGACAGGTTTGATGGAAGATGCTAATGCTTTGTATTCAAAGTTCCAAGTTCCAAGTGGTTCTGTGAATGTGTTCAGTTCAACGAATTGCCCCACCTGCTGCCAGTGGTTCATGGGAGGGCAGACAGCAGTGGTTCATGGGAGGGCAGACAGCCGTGGTCCCATTCCAGCTCTAGAGAGGAACTAGTTTTCCTTCCCATCAGAGTCTCATCCTGATACTAACACTGGGGGCTTCTAAAATCCCCACGGAGAGAACCTGGACATTGGGCCCTTTCCTAGCAGGCAGCAGCCTCCAGCTCCAGTATGTGATGCATGCATTTGGCCTCTGGCTTCTCCACACCATCTCTGTGGCTCAGAATCAGAATAAGAGAGAGAGGAGGAGGAGGCAAGATGTATACTAAAAAGAGAGCCCTAAGGATTTCTTTCCAGCAACTTCTATCCAGAAGATTTTGGGAGCAAGGCTGGCTCCTACAAAGGATCTTGGTAGAGAGATAGACTTGCTATGCTTCTGTGTCCTCTCGTCTCCACTAACTAATTTACATCCAGTTGCCAAGACTTGAACTGTGATCAGAAGATGAGATTGCAACTTATTGTGGAGCCATGGAACGTTAGCTCTGCAATCATGCATCAGCCGACAGCTGATTTGTCAAAAGCACACCCAAGGTAACCGCTTTCTGGTTTGCCGGGTGACGAGAATGGATGGGGAAGATGCCCTAACTGGTCCTTCTGCTCTCAAGGTAACCTTTTAGGTTGAAAATAAAAAAAAGTAATCACTGGCATTTAAATAATGATCCACAAAATACACCCAGGGAAATAACAAAACTCGTATCTCTGGCCACTCAGAGGCCAGCAGCCTATAAATGCCAGTGATTGTGTAGTTCTGGAGAGTTGGTTTCTATACTTTGAAGGGGTTAGGATACTTTGGGGGATTTCTCTTCTCCTGATGAAGAGCTGTCATTCCTGTGTGGCCATAGATGGGACTGTGAGTTAAGACTGTGAGTTTGTGTCAACCCTGTGCTGATTGAGTCACTGCAGTCCTCAGTGTGATTGGACAGTGGTCATGATCAGAACACTGCTCCACTGTCAGAGCCAGCTGCTGCCCTGCCCCATATGCTGGTCTGACTTGAGATGCATCTGACATCTCAGTTGACAATACACACTAAAGCCTGAAAGATAACACCTGCTTGCTTGGGCATCACTGAGGCTGGGGAGGGAGGGAACAAGAACCTTGTCACCAGTGCCACTTCTGTCTAATGCCATCAAAGGCAAAATTCAAGGAGTAGCTGAAGTTGATGGCCTGATGGTGGCGAGTTCTGTGTTAATCCAGACACAGAGACTGCTCCTTCCACAGGGCCATTCCAAAGAGGAACTTGGGGAAAGGTTCAACTAAAAGGAAGAGAGATGAGCTAAGAAAAATGACTTCATCCAGTTTGCAGGAAATCCGCTCCCAGAGCATAATCCTCCCAGACTGCCTCCTCCTGGGGTCTGTGCATGGGTGCCTGCTGTGATGCAAAGTCCCAGCACTGGGGACTCAGTTCCAATCCTGCCTCCTGGGAAAAGACCAAGTGACCAGAGGAATGTGGAGGCAAAGGCCTGCTGAGGAATTGCAGGCACATAGCTGGTTACAACTGGCAGGTGAGGGGCAGAGGCTACAGCATAACTGATGCTGCCTCCGTTTGGCAAGAAATGTTAGAGGTGATTCTTACATGGCATTCCTGATTTGTAAGCATTAGAAACATTTTTGGCATCTCCCTCCCAAAGGGAAAGAAAAGAGAGCAGAGGAGGAGAAAGAGAAGGGAAAGGAATGAAGGAGAGAGGAGTGAAGGAGAGGAGAGGAGCCAGACAGAAGACAGATGTCTGGCTTTGGTTTCTGCTATAAATGCTGGAGTCCTGCAAGCCTTAAAAATGATGCTTAAGCCACGTCACCTGTGTCATTAAAACCTGACTTCAACCTCTAGACATGACCACCAGCCCCTTCCAAACTACATGCTGTAGGTAGTGGGCACTGGGTTATCTACCATGTCCCTGTATTACTGCTGTGAAATCTTCAAAAGCCACTTTACCTCTGAGTCTATTTCTGTCTATTTTTTAAATAAGATCTTAAAATAAGATAGATAATTCGAGGGATGGACAGGGCTTCCACTGAGATGACATCTGAGGCAGCGAGGTCAGAATTTGGTTTTCAGGGAACTCACAGGAAGTGGGGATGGGCAGGGAAATAAAAACCAGATACCAAAATAATCCAAATAGCTCTTCCTCCTGTGAAGTCAGAGCTGATCTCTCTTGACTTCCTGCTTCATCCTCTGGTTCATGAAGGGGACAGTCACAGCTAAGTTTGTGATGCAATAGCCTTTGGACTCCACATGCCCTGCCATTGGCCATTTCACCTCATAATCTCTGATCCTGGCTTGCTGTTACGTCCATGTTTGAGAGATGAGGAACTTGAGATAGAGCAAGGTTGCTTCACTGAGCAACCGAACATGCTTCATTGAGTCTTCTCAAAATCTTTTTGAGGTAGACGTTGCCATTTCCACTCTATAGGTGACAAAACTGAGGCTCAGAAAGGGGTAGTCACGATAGCTTGTTGTCACACAGGTGGTACCGCTTCTTCCTTGGAGTCTTGGCAAGTTGTCTTCTCACCATTGTGCATATGGTTCCATCCTCACACCTTGCTTAGGTGTCCTGCCTTTGCACACCTAGCCAGGGTTAACTTCTTTTACTCAAACAACATCATACCCTGCTTCCCTCTCTAGATTCATCTCTGGGTTCATTGCCTTCCTCAACTGTATTTGGACCAGTGTCTAGCAGAGCACATAAGTACATGTGGAACAAAAATGTGTTAATGAATAGAAGGAAAATTGGGCAAGAAACAGAAGAAAAGAAAGAAGGGCAAAGAGGGAGGAGAAAAGGAATAAAAGACAGGAAGGCATAGCTTTTTATATCAAGACATAGTGCCTGTGGGGCTCTGATACAGGGCGGGGTATTACAATCGTGTTTCATCTGGAAGGCATGGCATCTAGAATATCAGGCTGATTGCTTTACCGTAGCACAGTCACCTTCCCACTCTTTCTAAACCTCTTCTAGATCAACTCAACAGCCTCCATTGTTGGTGCCTGGCTTTAAATTTAAGGCTATCCTTAGAGTATCAGCCCCAGGTCCCCAGATGATCCTTCCAGAGGGGCAGAATTTCTTCTGTCCATCTGCAGCTATGAGGCCACAGGTGTTTATACATAGAGTGCTCCCACTTAGCTTAGCTGTCATGTGTGGAAAATGACATCACAGGGGGGACAGGACTAATGCAGAAGGGCAGGAGACAGTGAAGGATAGTCATGGAAAGGACAAGTGGAAGTAAAAAGCACTGAGAGAGGCAGACATAGAGACCAATGGAGCAAATGTGGAAAACACAAGAGTGGGGGACAGTGTGAAGAAGGAGCTGGTTAGCTTGCACAGGGCCAAAAGGTGCTAAGCAGGCTGCTGGGGGAGAAAGGGCATCAACAGTCTTACCCAGATGTGACTGTAATTACAACCTGTCAAAGAAGGTGAGTTCATTGGTGTAATAGTGGCCTAACTGTTGTGGGAGCAACCAATTGTGTTCTAATTGGATTTGAGCCCTGCTCCATAGGACTTAGCTCATCCTGGTGAGGAAAACATGTTAAAAGATTTGGGGGTGATAGGCCCTAGATGGGAACTTACTACTTTGTTGTTGTTGTTTTAACTAAATTGACATGGTGTGAAATGGCCTTGTAAATATTTATGGTTTTACCTATACAGAAATGCTGCTCTCAGCCTTAATTGGAGAAATTACTCTTTTCTGTGAATACCCAGGCTTGTGGCTGCTCAAGATGATAAGAATAAGTGGTTGTTTAGTGCTTAGCCTTAAACAGGACCTTTATACTACCCCTTGTAAGATTAAGGAACATCTCAGAGAGGAGGCCAGAAAGACTATAGGAGTTGGAAAATACGGAAAAGTGCTGTGAAATATTATCTTCAGGGCATGACACAGCCATGGTAATCATGATCTCATAGCAGCTACATCCGCCTTTCTGGCCTTCACAAGACTGGGTATGTTAACAGTTCATCATGGGTGGGGAAAGGCTCATGGGGTCCTACTCCTTGCTGAACTACTGGCTACTGCAGATTCTAGAGAGGAGGCAGCTACTGCCTTCTGTTGTGTAATCACTGGTGATCCCACCAGGCTCTAGTGTATAGTTTCAAGGCCACAGTCACACAATAACCCTAGTTACACTCAGTGGGCCACAAAAGAAAGACAAAAACACAAGAATGTGAAAAAGCAACTTGGGGGAGGGGGCATTGGCAGGGGTAGGAAGGAGATGACAGTGCATTGTGGGTAGGATTAAACAGAATACATAGTGTATATGTATGAAATTAAGAGCTTAACAATGGACAAAATAAAGAATTTTCTAGATAGTTTGCTATTGCCTTCGTACTGAAACCCTGAGAGAAAAGAGGAAGAGGAACTAAAAATATAGCAGGAAGGGGCTGAGACACCCAGTACCAAATTCCTGGTGCTACAGCACAGCTGCAGCTGCACAAAGACGGGTGATTTCAGAAAGAATAAAGCAAAACTCAGGCCAGTCCAATTAGTGATGGGCTTCAAGAGTCTCTGGCAGATTCCAGAGCCACTATGGGGGCGGCATGCTGAGAAGTTTGGAAGTCTGCCATCCCAGTCTCCCACTGGGATGTTCAGGTAATGCTGAGGGAGTTGGAAATGCTTTGCACGGTTGTCTGTCAAGTCACCCACACTGAGAGCATCGTAGTTGATAGGAGAAGTCTGGGAGAGGCAGCGTGGGCTGGCCACCCACCCATGGGAACATAAGGGGAACAAACACTGTTTAGCAACACAGCCATCACCCTCTCCCCAGGGAGAAGTGGATCCAAGGGATAGCTCTATCCATGATAGTGACACTAGGCAGGTCAGGACTTGAGCTGCAGGTACTATGTAAGTGACCCCGAAAGCCTCATGGGGTGATCTGGGGCGTGAAATGGTCTGATGTTTTCTTTTTTTTTATAGTGCTCACCACACATAGGCATCAAACACAGAGTAGTGACAAGTTAACCTTGGCTTTCTCACCCTCCTTCTCTCTCTCTCTCTCTCTCTCTCTCTCTCTCTCTCTCTCTCTCTCTGCTTTGCACACAAGGAAAACAGTCAGGTTAAGGATTGTAGCTCTCTTGCCAGGAAGTCCTCTGAACTCCTAGCAACAAAAGATGCGGTTCATCTATTTCCTGGATGCCAGAGCTGTTGGAGGTCTTATCTCCTCTCACTTACATCGTCCTCTGCAGCCCTGCTGGCCAGGAACTCTCATTAACGCGTCTGTGGTCACCTAGAGGATGAAGGGAAGAACCAAGGCCCGGTGGCCTCAGGTTCACAAACAGGACCCAGAGGAGATATCAGTGCACCCGTTCCTTCACATGTTTGGAGCTTTTTGCTTCTCTTTTGAGGCACCAATTTCAGCTCTAATCTTTTAGTTTAATCTTCCTAGAAGCTCATCTGACCCAGGGCTAGGTAGAGGTTGGATGCCAGTATTAACTATTTTTCTCATCTCTGTAATAAAATACCAGAAAGTAGCAACTTTGGGGAGGAAGGGGTTATTTTGGCTCACAGTTTGAGATTGCATAGTCAGATGCACAGGGGAGGACATGGCAGCAGAGGCAGCTTACAGTGGGAGTGCTGGGAGCTGGTACTTTATGACAGCAGCCAGGAAGCAGGGAGGGACTGAGGCAGTACTTACTGCACTCCAATGATAACCTGTGAGGCCATTTCTTACTAGATGTGTGGA
Organism: Acomys percivali; assembly: GCA_907169655.1. Lineage (NCBI taxonomy): Eukaryota > Metazoa > Chordata > Mammalia > Rodentia > Muridae > Acomys > Acomys percivali. The sequence continues at coordinate 48,813,870 of OU015754.1, read as the reverse complement.
ACTTAAGTTCTTTAACCAGCTGTGTGTACAAACCAATGCCTTTCAAATGTCGCTTTCTTTGATCATAAAACAGGATGGTCACCATGCCATGCCTTTCTCTTAAGACTGCCAGAGCAGCTCAGTGAGATGATACATAGAATGCTAATACTGTGAGATTTGGGGAGTGGTGGAATTCTTCTTAGTTCTTCTTGAGCTTAACTGGGGGTGCTAGACAGTCACCAATCACCACACTCACCTTGAGTTGGTGACTTTCAAGTTCCTTGTCACATGTCTAAGAAGAGTGGAAAAACATGGACAAAGGTGAAGAGGGCAGATGTAGCTTTGATAAGGAAAACTGAGAGCAGAAGGGGTCCCAAAGAAGGATTACAGACGTGCTGCCTTGCTTGGTGGTCTTTATGGGTCTTACAGAGAGACCTGATAGAGACTGAGATAATCATTATTGACACTGGCCATTTTTTTTTTTTAGCACATCATAGACCAAGTCAGTGAGGAATCTACATGCTCTATGCATGTTTCATGACTCAGCTGTAGAAGGTGAGCATCTGTCACTCATCTGGTCAGGGGAGTTTAATATTCTATGTGACCAGCTCCTGGTCCACCATGAGGCCTGACCTGATTTCCAGGGAGATAACTCCTGTCTCACCAGCACTTTATATGGTAGGGGTTTGGGGGTTGGCTGATGGGAGGTGGACCTATCTACTTGAAATGCCCTTTCCTTTTACTTCCTCCTTTCTCCAGCATCATGTTGTTTTACCCATTCAAGCAACATCCACCGGTTTATACTCTGTGCCAGGCCCTGGGCCAAGCACTAGGTGTCCAATGAAGAAGAAGATGATGATGATAGAGATTCCATCTTTTAGATTTCCCTGACTTTTGTTTGGACCCCCCAGAACACCATCTTACACACACCATTTGTCCCAAAATTCATAGCAATCAGCAGATCTCCCTGTCTCTATGGCTTGTTAATCTGAACAAATCTCACCTGGCTAATCTTGCCTCTCTCTGGCTGCAGCTCTTCTCCACCACACTCACTCTTCTCTGTTCAACAATTACACTGCCAAAGATTTGGAAGAAAAGAGGCTATTCTTCCCAGAGCCCATGATTATGTCACTTGCAGACTACAGGACTCTATGGTGGGATATCACCAAGAAGTCTAAGCTTCTGGGTTCCTGACCTAGAGAAAAATCCCCTGCTACATGTTGTCTGCTTTAATTCTCCCACATTCGTGGAGACACAAGGCACCCTGGCATCTTTTCCAATTCCAGTCTCCCAGCTGCTAAGAAATGCCCACATCGGACTAATCACCTTCCAAACAAATGATATAGTGACAAGCAGGGTGGGGGCCGACCTGGCTGCACAAGCTGGTGTTTTCAATTTAGAGGCCATGCATTATTTACATTGCCATTATTCCCCTCGATTTGACTTCACGCTTTAGCCCTAATTTCAGTATAATCAAAGCCAATGAATATTTAATCAGGATTGCTTCCAGAAACTGAGTAATGCCATTAACATAATGGCCCCTGACTTCAAAGCTGCTTTCCTTCAAATGCCTCTGACTTACACCTTTCCACACAGCCCTCCAGGTACTCGGAACCGAGATCATATGTCTTTGATAACTTTCTATAGGATAGGCACTAGAAAAACGGCTGGTACAGCGGCAGAACTGAAAGAGACTCAGCCAAATTCTACAGGTAAACCCCATTTTAAGGCACCTCCCTTTTAGGAAAAAAATATCTTTGGGAAACTGGGCTACACTCTGGATGTAGATATTTCAGGACCAAGTTTCTATTCGCCAAGCAAGGCAAGAAGTCCACTAGCATGAAAAGCAAGGACCTCCCCAGGCCAGGGTTGGTCCTGAAACATCAAAACTCTTAAAGCCAGGAGTGGTAGAATGAAAGTGCCTTGTGCTGCCACCTGCTGGTAGCTTCCAGCATGATGCTGTCATAGTCACCTTTAGGGTGTGTGTTGGGGGGCGGGTTGCGGGGGTGGGGTGGGGTGGGACACATTATAGGGCTGTGCCAGGTACCTGGACTTCAAGTTAGGAAAATGGGCATTATTGTTTCCATTTTAGAACAGGGAGAGTGAAGCTAACAGAGTGTGGTAATGTAACTGTCGGAGAAGGCAAGATGAAATTTAGCTCACATCCCCTCAGCTTGGTCCAGAGATAAAAAGGCCATCTGGATGTGTCATGCAGTTTTCTTATAAGCCTGAAATTATATACATGTAATCATTCACTTATTCCACTCATCTCTGAGCCTTGACACACTCCTAAGAGTGGGGGAAAAAAATACAAGAGTGACGACAGAAATCTGACTCAGAACCTGAAGGCTCTTTATCAGATGTGGGGAAATGACCTGGGGCTGGGTTGATGTGGCAGCTGGAATCTTACTTGTCTGTTGGAAATAATGGATGAATATAAAACAAAGGGTATAGCCAGTCTACAGCCACAATCAGACCCCAAGTCTGGTCACATCTGGATCCCTCAGCTCAACTTCAGCCATAGACTGGAATCCAGTTTCCAAAGGAGTCCCCTCAGAACGACTGCAGGGATTAGGCCACAGCTCTATGTAGCCTGAGAATGCCTGTGCTAGCCTGTGCTCTGGTTTGGCTTTCTCTCACATGTACCCCAGTCTGAAGGTAGGGCCATTGATTTAGCTGTCAAGTGGAGGAGGAGGAGGAGGAGGAGGAGGAGGAGGGAGTCTGTTGACCACACTGTCTGGCTGTTTCTCAACATCAGGGTCCTTTGAGTCACTCAAACCTGACTCCGGGAAGATGTTAGTTATCTATAGCCAGCCTCACTGTCCTGACAGGGCAGACTCATTCGGCCTCATTTCTGCCTGTGATATTTCGAGCTCAGCATAAGACCCAGGCTTTGGGATCAGGCAGAAGGCATTTGCCTCCTGGATGGCTTCTTACTGCTCTGTAATCTTAGGTATGAACAAGCCCTCTGGACACTGCAGTTCTGTTTTCCAGAAGAGGGGAATAATGGTGCCTACTCTGCGGAGATGCTGGAAGAATACAAAATAGCTGCACATGGCAAGAATTCAATTAATCATTTCTCGACAATTGCTTTTCACATTTATCTTGTGTCTCTCTGTACCAGGTGCTGTTTGCTGTCGCTCTGAGGTTCCATCAGCCTCCCTGGAAAGGACCTAATGCATACCTGCTCGCACACCAACTGAGGCCACCCTCTGACCTCTAGAACCACTCTATCCCCACCCCACCACTAACTCTCTCCCTTCTCCGTGTGACCAGATTTGGCAGGAGGGAGAGAATGCAGGGGTCCCACCACCCCTGCACAGGCGGCGGGTGCTGCTTCCTGGTCCTACCCATAATTGTGACTTCCTTTGTCAGTGCGCGGGGGAGGGGGGCTAATACCCATCCTTTTTAATCTCAGGCTGCTCCTATTAGAGTGCTCTCAAATGGGCACTACATTACAGGGTTCCTGATAGCCAAAGGCAAGGCTTTTAAAATAGAATTCTTCTCTTTGCCCTGTTTGTGCTGGTTTACCTTGACTTTCGCCAGGCTTTGAGCATCCAGTAGGGGGCAGTTCCTACACTGGGTTAGAAGTAAAATAATCTGAACTCTTAAACTAGTAGAAGAAGCAGACATCCATGAATGAAGGAATGAATGAAGGAATGAATGAATGAGTATAAGAAACATGTAAAATTACCCTTCATTAAAACATCTGGATGTTTGGTATGGTAGTTGGCTAGTAATACTTAACATAGCACCTTCTGTCTATCAGAAGTCCCCTGAAGACAGGAAATGACAAAAGCTGACCACAGTGCTACATATCATATTTGAGAATGGGGTAATTTTATATCCTCTCCTACAGCAAACCCTTGACTCTCTGTACATCCCACGCCTAAATATAGGATGTGCTCAGTAGGAAAGTGGGAGTCGCTGCAGAGGACCTGCTTTTGAGCCGACAGAGCTCTTGCCTGCCCTCCTGCTCCAGGCCTTTGCTGATCTCTTGTCTTCTTCAGCATCCACTCAGAAACAGATCTGAGCTGTGGCACTACAGGAAGCAAAGGATGGCTAGCATCCATGAGCACAGAGGCTATTCCTGAAAGGCCTCTTAAACAGATCAGATCAAGACAGGAAATATTTGGAAGAAGCCTTTGCTGGGGGAAGTGGGCTTGGGCTTGTAGACCTTCTTCAGACAAGGAAGGAGGAAGAGGATAAACTGCATGAGAGGGTCAGCTTCAGAGGTGGATCTGGAGGACACCACGTGGACGTCAGGTCTGAACCTGGAAGGCTTATCCTCAGGATAAGGAAGGGTTGGTGCTGCATTCCTGCGGTTCCTGGTTCCAATTGCCAAGTCTTCTGGAGACTGCTCTATTCAAAGATAATTAAGCAATGCGAAACAAAGCCTAAAGCCTGAACCCGAAGAAAACAAAGCACAGTGAAGGTTTAGCTATGGAGGAAGCATAACAAAAGGAAAGATCGGTCCTGACAGCCTGAGGGAAGAGAAGCTTTGGAAAGACACTGAGAATACAGGGGAGAGCTTAGTAACCTCAGGTGTTAGGCTGGCTGCTTAGAAGCCCAGGGAAGAAGATATGCTAGGCAGGGGATAGGATGTTAGAGACAGGTGCAGGGAAGGCCACTGGTGAAAGTGCCAGTGTGCTAAGTTAGGACAGAACAAAGACCTAGCTAAGATTCCCAGGGGGATGGGGAAGGGACAGAGCTGATACTGCAGAAAGGTAATTTCTCATGCCAGGTGAGGAAGACAGGAAAAAAAAAAAAAAAAAAAAAAAGCCAGATAGCAAAATAAGAAGAAGGAAAAAAAATGACAGATACAAGTATGGATTCTGAAAACTATCAAAGGGAGGGAGGCACAATGACAGTTAGAACAACAAATGTGATGTGTAACACGCTTATTACTTAGCCAAAGTAATGTGCTTAGAAAATGTACTTAGCCAAAACAAATATCTACGTGAGCCAAATGCCCGAGAAGTCAGTGTGAAGCATCATAAGTGAAAATGAAAACCTAACTAGCTAGATCTTAGAAAAATAAAGTTCAGTCACAATTACATATATTCAGAAAGAAAATAAGGTATACAGATAAAAAGGTAACTGGTTTCTGAATTTTCCTTGGCAGGAAATATTTTTTTTTAAGGTTATCAGACCATCAGGGTGATTTAGTAGGTAAAGATGCCTGTTGAACAAGTCTGATGGCTTGAGTTCAATCCCCAGGACCCATATGAAAAGCTGGATGGGGAGGTGCACATCTTACTCCCAAAGGCAGAGCTGGGAGAACTGCTTGGAAGCTCATGGACCAGAAGCCTGGAGTGCACATCATGGCAGAAACAAGAGAGGTCCTGCCTCAAAACAACAAAACAAGGTAGAAAGAGATAATTCCTGAAAGTTGTCCTCTGACCTCTACACTTGTGCCATGGAAAGTATGCCTTTATTCCTACACACACACACACACACACACACATACACACACACACACACACATACACACACACACACACACACACACACACACACACACACACACGCATGCACACATGTGCACACACACACACACAAATGAATTTTTAATTATCAGGCTGTTACTATATCACTGAGGAAGTTAAAGATATATTGCTTTCCTAAACACTAACAAGATAAATTCTATTATAACTATATGTCATAGATGTCACCTATTTTGGCCGGGAATTTTGAGACAGGGTCTCACTATGTAGCTCTGGCTGTCCTAGAGCTCATTATGTAGACCAGGCTGCCTTCACACTCAGAGAGATCCACCTACCTCCGCCTCCTGAGTATTGGGATTAAAAGTGTGTGCTACCACACCTGAACAATGTCACCCATCTTAAAATACGTATTAGTAATTAAGTTACAAACAGTATTTTCAACTTCTAAATTTTTACAAGATACATAAACAAAGAACCCCACAAAAATTCATAAAATAATGTGAAGTTCAGTGGTAGAATTAAACACAGACATCAGTTACGTCAGATAGTAGAGGATGGTTGTATGTAGTGCAAATCATTTAATGCCTTAAGGTTATGAGTAAGAAAAATAGGTCAAATTATCCTGCTGAAAACAAATATTTTTGGACTACAATGCAAATATTAAATTATGTGCAACTTACAATAAAAAATGTTAAGAAATCTACATTTATTGCGTACTGGCCACAGGGATTTATTGTGCTGCATCCTTCACAGGTGTTGTCTTATCCAGTTCACCCAGGAGCTACATATATGAAGCAGAGATCTCGCTACACATGCCTCATGCTGGACATTCACACTGTAAGTGATCTAAGTCACTTGCCCTTGGTCAGAGAGCAGAGACTAAAATCCAGGCCATTCTCCGAACACAGTGTCTTAAGTGTAACTGTCTACATGTGTGTTACCTACATTCCAGGCAGAAATCACACAGGTTAAAGGCTTGACTTCCTATAGATTTAAAGCAAACCCAATTAAAAAGAAAGCAGAGAGACGGATACAAAATCAAAGCAGAATTCAAGGCATATGCCATTGAACATGTGAAATTGATTGTTTTTAAAGGCCAAATCCGCACTGAGGACTCAGCAGTCACACACCTGTTATATACTCAAGGCGACAGCCAAGTTTTTAACTTTCTTATTTTTATCTGTGTTCATCTGCTTGTTTATTTGCATGTGCATGTTGGATGTAGGTATGGGTGCCACAGGATACATGTAGAGGTTCGAGGAAGACACTTGCAGGAGTCAGGTCTCTCGTTCTACTACATGGATTCTGGGAATTGAATTCGGCCATCAGGCTAGGCATCAAGTGCCTTACCTGTGGGCCGACCCGCCAACCCCCAAATAGATAACCTTTTAAAGCACCAAGTGCAAGAGATTCAAAGAGGACATTGTACAGAAGCTTACTCAGCATGGCCATAGACAAAGGTAACTTTGGCAGACTGTTTCTGCCACTCATACATAGATGATTTTTAAATGCATTTAAGAAGTAGGGAAATGAAATGTAAAACGGATAACCGTTGACAGACGGGAAGAGTCTGTAGGTAAAAGCATCTGTCAAGAAGGCCTGACCCCAAACCCACAGAGGAGAACAACAAAACCAGATGCAGTGGTGTGTGCTTCTGCAGTCTGAGCATTACTAGAGAGGGAAAGCTCAAACATCTACTAGATGCTATCCAGGTCAGCGAGACCTGGGGTACACAGTGTGGCGATAAACAAGGCTGTTAAGTAAGGCCCAACCTTAAGAACTTGGAGGAGAAAGTCAACTCTCAAGAAATTGACCATTGACTTGTGTGTGTGTGTGTGTGCGTGTGTGTGTGTGTGTGTGTGTGTGTGTGTTGTGGTATAAAAGTGCCCCCCACAAAATAAATAAATAAATAAATCATTAATGAACTGAATGTAGTGATATACATCTTTAATTTAAAACTTCAGGAAGCAGAGGCAGGAGGATCTCTGTGAGTTTGAGGCCAGCCTGGTCTCTATATAGTACTCTATATAGGCTGACCAAGGCTACACAGTGAGACCCTTCAAAAAAATAATAACTACAGCAAACCACTGAGGGTAAGCAAATTGATAAGGTGAATTTGCATTATTAGAAATGTCATAAGATTGGGGAGCTCACAAGTATCAATTACATGATTATGTCTGAGAAATTACTATATATCTACCTGTATTACTTTATACATATTAAATGTTTAAAAGACAAGGAGGCATGACAAAAAAAGTAAATATGGAAAATATCTGAATAAAAGAATTGATGGCGTTAATGACACATCATGATGGTTTTATTTTACAAATATAGAGTAAATTCCAAGTGATATAAATATATACTATTTTCATTCTTGGACCATGAGCAGAAAAACTAGAAATAAGTAACGTTTCAACAACAGAAACAGCTGCAGTAAACTGCCACATGGAAATTAAAATCTTTTCTAATAATATTATGTCAAAAACCTCCACGAGTACAAAATATTTAGAAAATAATGAAAATAAGAAAACAATTTATGAAACAGAATGCTGCCAAAGCTATGCTGAGTGGGAACCGCTTAAACTCAAATGCATTCCTAATTAACGAAGACAGCTTGAGAGGAGGAATTTAGCTTGCTGCTAAGCCATTAGAAAAAGGAACAAAGGAGACCCACGGAAAGCCCCGGGAAAGGGCCAGTAAACACGAAAAAACAAACTAGAAAACAGAAAAGCAGCAGAATTCATATGGAAATTTGAGAGCTTTTTTTCTGGAGAAAACCAGTATATATGGTACTGTTTTGCTTTTGCTTTTGGTTTTGCTTTGCTTTGGGTTGCTTTGGTTTATGAAAAATAAAATTACAAGGGAAAGCAACAAACATAAGCCAATAAATAAGGTGTATCATCAGTTTTTGGTTGCCATGACAAAGCACCTGAAGAATCCTATGAAAGGGGACACGTGAACCCGGGTTCAGTACTGAGGTTCCAGTCCATGATATTGTTGTGGCCGGAGCGCATAGTGGACCAGGCTTCTGAAGTAAACAGGAGGAGAGGAAGCTCCCAGCAGCCCCTTCTAGGACACACTTCACTTCCTTCTACTGGACCCCAGCACCTAACCCTGCCACCACCTCCTAGTGGGGCAACAGGTCATCAACCAAGTCAGAGTACAGGCCTTCGGGGGACACTTGAGACCAGAACCAAAACATCAAGGGAATACAACATCAATGGAAGGACTGTGTTTTTAAGAGGAAACAACCTGTTCAATGAAAGAAATGTTTCTGGATGCCTCCAATATCGATCCAAGAAGCCCTCAGTAACCATAGAAGAAAATGAACGGTTTTAAAAGGCTCTAGGCCCAGGTGATTTTATGTTTTTCTCAAATATTTGAGATTAGATAGTTCTTTAAATATCTGTTCTAAAGTATATAAAAAAGATGGGAAGGGACCCAAAACATTTTAAGTTAGCATGAGACTAAAACAATTGTAAAAATTTTACTCTAATGCTTGATTCTTGGGCTCCAATCCTTAGTATGGTAGATATACAAAACATGCACACATTCACATACACAAATCCAGACATGCACATATATACACAAATACATACATACACCAACCAACACTTGCACATAAACACACATATGTACACACAAATCCACACATGCACATATACACATACACACACACACAAATCCACACATATACATATACACACAAATCCACACACACATTAACATATATATACATATGCACATACACACAAATACATACATACACATATATTCATACATATATGTATACACACACATGTGCATATCCATATTCAAGCCTGAAAACAAACAACTAACAGAAAACAAGAACTGTTTTTGTTACACAAAGGAGAATTGAAAGGGAGAGCTCGCAGTGTCAGGAGCACCAAGAAGTGTGCTGGGGCTTGAAGCACAGCAAGTCACATAGTCAGCACACACACACACACACACACACACACACACACACACACACACACACCCCTGGGACCAAGCATAGGGCTGGGCATGCATTGGACAAATGCATTAGTTCGACTTCCATTCTCTTTAGCTATATTTTCCTACCTTCCTAGCTCTTTGAGATTTATGTTATTATTTACCTACAGTTCCCCCAAGAACATACGTCTATGGAGGCAGGAGGCTCTTTTTCACTCCAGCCAGGATATGCTGCAGGTGCCCTGCTCAGGCGTGTGATTTGTGAAAGAAGGGAGGAACAGGAAACTGTAGGGAGCTGATGTCACACAGAGCAACATAGCATTGACATTGTTAGAGCTGGGTCACTGAGATAAAAATACTCATAATGGGGGTGTTCTGGAGTACTTGTAATTTGGCAGGCAGTCTTCCACTTTTCACAGGACACTGATCCCAGAGAAGCTTATCAAGGGGGTTTCAGAAGTGGGGTGAATGCCCAAAGGGAGTCAGAAGCTGCCAATCTGGGTGGAACACCCTACCACACACACCAGAATGCTGAGGCTTGAGATGTCAAAGGGGTGTGTGTGTACCCTGGCCATTTCCTAGCTTGTTCAGGCCACTGATGACTCTGAGATGCCCTGAGATGTGGATAGAGTCCAAAACAGCTCAGAGAAGAGCTGCCCTATGCTAAGGGACAGGTTCCTCCAAACCCCAGAGAACAACTGCACCAAGAAAGGCAGTGGCCAAGTGCTCAGTGAGGGTCCCTCCAGACTCTCCTGATTGTCCTCCATGGTTTCTATCTTCTATTCTGCAGAATCTTGGCACCTACTGCCTTCCCTGCCCTTGAGCCAGGACTCCAGGCACTGCATGTATGCTCACTGCTGGTGCATGGGGACATGGGAGGCTTTGTTCTCACATCTGTGCCCAGCACAGCCTTGCTTCTGCAGTTCTCCGTGGGAGCCAATGCTCAGCACCGAGGCCCTTCTAAGCCCACATCTAGCTAGACTCCTATCCACGGCTTTTGGATTGAGTAGCATTAGCAGAAAACACTTGTATGACCACCATGGTGGGCTGGGAACCATGCTGGTGACTTTATGGCCAGCTTCCTTAATTCACAAGGTAGCAATATGAGGTAAAGAGTACTGTCTTCAGGAAGATGGAGAAACTGGGGTGCAGAGCAGTGAGGGAGCCCTCTCAAACTCATCCCGGGTGTTCTCCACTTACATTCCTTCTCTCCAAAAAACCATGGTGCCTTTACCTTTTGCTCCTGCCTAGCCAAGCAATTTCCAATTCCTTGACGTCACCGTAGCACTTTACGTGAATTAACAAGCCTTTTAAAACCATCTAATCCCTCTCCTAGGCACAGCCTTTACACTCCGGCAGGAAGCCATCCAGGTCATTTTTGATGGAAGACTGGTGATGGGATTAAAAACGTGCGCCACTATGCCCAGCCTTAACTTCAATCCAGGCCATCCAGGCCCCCCTCCTCAGATGCCCTCAACAGTCTATTCCAACACTGTGACACTCAAGTGCTCTGGTGCGTGTGCACTGAGCCACTCCACTAGACTAGACGTCCCTTGTCACAAGACAATTCAGTCTACTTGTACTGAATGGCACTGGACATGGCACACATGCCCCATTAGAGCTCACCCAACAGGTTTTTACAGTCAAACTCAGCCTTTAAGCCCAGCTCTCTTTGTTCCCAGCTCCTTGACATTCCTCCACCCTCTTGCCCTCATAGACCCACTCACAAACAGGACCATGTTTTATACCCAACCCTGGACCAGATGGTGCATTGACATTTCAGGAGCCTACAACAACTACAGCCTTCAATTACAAGAACAGCATATCCAAATGAGATGGTGGGGGACAAGGTGGCATTTTATTCCTGCTGCCAAGGTCATGACAACAAAGTAATAAAGACAGATTTGCATTTTTATCCCATCCTGTGACCCAGGACAGCAGACTCTTGTTCCTCTTACAGGTCAGATACAAGATGGAAATCAGGCAAGACACTTGGCAGGGCCTGAGGATGCCTGGTGAATGAGTGAGCCATAGTGAACAGATCATTTTCTACTGATCTGCTTGGTGTGCCTGGTGCCCCTCAGGACCCTGTCATGCCACCATCTAATATGTCACAGAGGAGATATTAGAGTTGGCAGTTCTGAGGACAGTTGCTGAGCACAGGCAGGCTTCCTTCTGTGCTGTCTTAGGGGTTGGAGAGGTTTATGGGCAAACCTGAACTTGAGTTCCAAGTCTGCATGTCACCAGGTTTAGATTTCTGTGTGTGTGTGTGTGTGTGTGTGTGTGTGTGTGTGTGTGTGTGTGTGTGTGTGTGTGTGTGTATGTGTGTGTGTGTGTGAAGTATTAGCATCAATGTTGTTTTCATTGGACACGGGTTCTTTACTTTAAGAAAAATCAAAACAAAGCATGAGAGCTCTTGGTGTCCTGAATTCCACAGCCACCCGTTTCTGTCTTATTACTATCTATGTTGCATCCACAACAGTTAAATCTTGCAGGAACCACTGATGAAGCTCAAAAGGGAGGCTGAGGACAGAGCACATGGTTGGGCTGGCTTGGGAGTCCTGGCAGCCTCCTGTCTTAAGTATTTCCCCTTGGGGCTTCCTCTCCCACATCTCCCCGGGGCTGTTAACTCACTGGAAAGCCCCTGTCCAGAGGCAGCCAAGGAGGAAAGGCAGCCAAGACCATGGTTAAAGGGAAACAGATGGACATAGAATGTGCTCCTTCTCTGAATGCCCAGTTGGGTGGGAAGGCTCAGGCAACCTCCAAGGCAAGGTACTTGCTCTCCAGGGAGGGGCCCCCCACAAGGCTCCCTAACTGCCTCCTGTTCCAAGGCCAGCCAGCCACCAGAGAGGCCAGTGCAGGCTTCAACCAGTGTGTCACTGTGATTCCAGTGGACTGAGTAGTGTTCATACTTCCCCTGCTGCTTCCAGGGATGTCTGCATGTTAGAGACACTGTAATAGCCTTTTGTCAAGTTGGAACTTCATCCCTCCCCTGTTACTTCTCAGAGTACCAGCATCATATTGTTCCTTCTACAACCTATACTCTTTTGATGTGACACTACCACCAAGGGAAATAGGAAATAGAAGGAAGAGAAAGCAAACCCACTCTATGCTAGCAACTACATGAGCAATCTACAAAAATGAATCACTTTAACAACCACATTAACTCTTTTAAGACAGCTTTTATCCATCTTATAGGTATGGAAAATGAGGTTCAAGGAGATTAAATAACATTCTGAGATGACATGTTTTATAAGTAGAGAAATAAGAGGTGCATTGGGTTTTTCTGATTTTCAGACTCTTCTTTACACTATAGTATCCTTGGGCTTGCTGGAACTTGGCACTGCTGAGTAGCACAGTCCGGACCTAAGGACACTATCCATTAGAGACTGTCTCTGTCTCAAAGCAGCTCCAAGTTCCCAAGATACCAGAGTTCACATCCTGGGTCTATCACAATCCTCCTCTGTGATTTTTGTGATTCCTGGAATGAACCCCTGCTGCTCAATATGTTCTTCTTTTCCTCTTCTTTCTTCTTCTTTTTCTTCTTCTTTTTCTTCTTCTTTTTCTTCTTCTTCTTCTTTTTCTTCTTCTTCTTCTTCTTTTCTTCTTCTTCTTCTTCTTCTTCTTCTTCTTCTTCTTCTTCTTCTTCTTCTTCTTCTTCTCCTTCTTCTTCTCTTCCTCCTCTTCATCTTCCTCTTCTCTTCCTTCCTCTTCCTGTTCTCCTCTGTCTTCCTCCTCTCTCTCAATCTCTCTCCCTCTCTCTGTCTCTCTCTCTCTCTGTGAGTGTGTGTCCATATGTTATGTTCATGTATGTGTGAGTTCAGGAATTTACATGCTACAGCTTACATATGGAGGTCAGAAAACAACTCCCCATATCCTTTCTCACCTTCCATCTTGTTTGAGAGCAGGTCTCTTGTGCTTTACCACAGGCTAGCTGAATGGTGACTTTGTAGGTTTCTCTTGCCCATGATTCCCATTTCACTGTAGAAGTATTGGCTTCATGTAGGTTCTTGGGATCTGCACTCAGGTTCTCACGCTTATACAACAAGTGCTTTACTCACTGAACCATCTGAGCCATCTCTCATCCTCCCAGTGTCCATGTGATCTTTCATAGACACATATACAACCCAAACACAGACAGACAAACAGACGCGCGCGCGCGTGCGCGCACACACACACACACACACACTGGCTTGCATTTACAGCTCCTCGTCATATACGGCGGATACCTGTTTTGAGCCAGTAAGAAGAAGTGAAGGTAATATTCTCCACTTTTCCCATTGTTTACAGTTCATCTCTGTCTCCTGTTTCTTTTCTTTTCGATTCCTCTAATACTGCCACAAAGTCTGTGTTCTGCCTGCTTTTCTTGGCCCAGCTGATCCACACCATGCACTCAGTTAAGTTGGCACTTTCCTCCCAGCTACCTGCAGAGGCTTTCTGCCTGGAGGCTTATGATGCCCTGTCGATAAGCCAGATGCTGTAGCTCCACGAGACTAGTAGATAAGCCACTCTGGCCGTGTGGACTTGGGTAAACCATCAAACCTCTGCATGCCTCCATTTCCATGTCTGGAAAATGGAGCCTTGCTGTCAACATGGTAACTAACTGGGCTAAAGGCAGAACAATGCTGCTGTTTGTGCAAAGTCCTATGTGTGTCAATGAGTTATTCCTGTAGGAAGTAGAAAGCAGACGACTGTGGCCTACCAGATGTTTGAATGCTTGTGTTCCCCAAATGAATATACGCTGAAATGTATTCAGTGATGATGATATCAGAAGGAAGAGGTCTTCGGAAAGTCACCCTCATGAATAGGACTAGCACCATGTACAAGAGGCCTGTGGGAGCTCTCTGAGGACATACAAATGACTGAGGAAGGAGCCTTCACCTCACACCAGTGGCTGACACCTTCAGCTTGGACTTTGCAACATTCAGAGCAATGAGCAAGTCATTTCTGCTGTTTGGGTTACCGTGTTGTTACTGCAGTATGAGGGGCTAAAGCCCAGACGTTATGTGATCCAGAACACCATGAGTAAAGGTTTCTGTAGAGCTGATGATGGGATAGGGAAGGGGTGAGGTCAGGGGAAGAGCACCGCAGTGAGCGAGGGGCCAGGCAGATACGGGGAGATGGGAGGCACTGCTGTGGAGGGCTTTCCTTATGCTCCCATGTTTCCCGTGATTCCCAGCAGTTCTCCATCTGCTGTGCCCACTTAGTGCAGCGATTCTAAACCTGTGAGTCATGAACTTCTTTGGGAGTTGAACAATTCTTTCACAGGGGTCACCTGAGACCTCTAGAAAACACAGTCATTTAGATATTTACATTATGACTTATAACAGTAACAAAATTACAGTTATGGAGTGGCAACAAAAATAATTTTATGGTTGTGGATCACAACATGATGAACCGCACTAAAGGGTTACAGTTTTAGGAGGGTGGAGAACCACTGACTTTAGAGTAAGTTTGGGATTCCTGAAGGAATGTGTGCAAGGTCACGCAGGTGTGTGGGATTCCCTCTAGGACCTAGGACCTCTTCTCTTCTCCAGCTAAGCTCACTGGTCTGCAGATTCTCGTCCTTTGCCTGGTTTGGAATGTCATTATATACCGGTGATACCTGGGTGTACAGAGAAGTCCCAAGCTCTTACCTCAAGACTCCATATCTAACTACAATGCCAGCTTCCTCTTTCACATGTATGGCACTTAAACCTGTCACTATGAGTTCCCAGTCTGTCCTCACAAACCTTCCTAGCACAATGGCAACTCCAGCTTTCCAGTTGCCCATGCTACAACTTTGGGACCACCTTATGCTGACTTCCCCTTCTCCTCCTTCTCTGCCCTCATCCAATCCACTGACAGATTTCTCTTCCTTTAAAGTAGGTGTCCAGGCTAGCCCACTTCTCATCCCCACCAGCACCTCTCACTCTCCACTGAGCATTTCAGGTGCTTTCTCTTGCTTCCACACTTACTTCTCTGTTGTCTTTTTAACATAGTAAATAGAAGGACATTTTCATAAGACATTAATTTGATCATGTCTTTTCCTTGCTTGAAAACCTTCATGGTTTCCCTTTTCTCTTGATTTGAATCACAAGCTTTGTCCATGCCCTTGACTGCTGCTGCCTAGAAAAACTCTCCTCATTTCGTTCCCTACTGCTCTTTTGCCCTGCATTGCTATACAAACCCCTGGCCAGCCCAATAACTCATGTTTTCGGATATTCCATCATGGGTGGTAGGAATGGCCTGACAGGAGGATTTGCCAGCTTTCAGTCTTCCCTACCTGCCACCACCACTTTTGTTCTTCATCTTGGGCCTTCACCTATGGTGTATGTAGTGCCTTGTACATCCAGGGTGAGCCTTCCCTGGTCAGTTTATCTTCTCTGTAAACACTCTCAGAGACATATTCAGAGACATGCTGTACTAGCATCCTAGGTTACTCTAATCAATCTGACAAAGATGAATCCTCATACATTGGAATTACCTCCTGAAAAAAAAAACATGCCAAATGGAAAAAAAATGTTGTAAGTCCAAAGGCATTTAATACACCTGATGTGCTAGACATCCTGGCTAAGAGTGGTCTACTTTAAACATGCTAAGGACTCTATGTCAGCCTACATCTGGACAAAGTCATACAGCACAACCTATTTTTTATAAGAAAGCATTATAACAAACCTGTTTTTATAATATTGAATAGTATTGAATAGCTCGTGTGAGTCATTGGATTACCATGTACACAGTGCTGACAACACAGTACTATGTGATCAACTGAGGTACAGTTCACTGCTTCTGCCCAGCTTTAGGAGAAAGCCAGCATATAGCAATATGTTACCAGCCCAAGAAGGATCAAAACTCCAAATCTAAATGCAGATCACTCGCACACCACCATAAACATAAACCATTTTAAGGCTATGATTGTCCACAGGTCTACTTGTCCCTTAGAGTTTGTTTCTTTTATTTTGCTAGAGAATAAACTCCATGCAGCCAGGACCTTGACCCTTATATGCTCACTCAAACATCCACTATCCAAAATAAGCCAGGAACATCAAAGAAACTCCATAAATGTGTGTTAAATTAATGACTGTATCTGTGAAGAATAGAATGACAAATTAATAAGTGAAGTATCAGTCCCCGGGGTCTCTCATCACTGAGTCCAGGGCACTTATTTAAATTGGTTCCTTTTGATAGCCATGAGGAAAATGTCAGGGGAAATTGTACCCACTGGTGGTGTCCACATTCCATAGGGCCAGCCTGAGCCATATGGAATACACATTTGTCTGTCAGTGCCAGCTGTATGTTCATTTCTTGAGGTTCTCTGGGGAAGTGTCCCAGCTAGAAGAGGTGTTCTCCTCACCCTGCCTCTCATCCCTTTCCTGAACTATTCCTGGCCTCGCAAGAAGTAATTGGCATTGGCCAAATGTGCGAGATACTGGGAGCCCCTGTGAGACATGTGCCACTTGCTGAGGAGAGAGACTTGCCATCAAGACGGCCATGAGCTCAAGTCAACCCACATATACTCAGGTATCATGTCCTTGAAACCATTTCTGGGCAAGCTCCCCAGTGCTCTAGTAAAATACCGTCTTTTAATTATCAAAGTGCAGGTGACAAAGACTAATTCTCCATGCACCCCTTGGTGTTCTATGTTTCCAGTTAAAAATTTCATTTCATAGGTTTAAGCTCTGTCTACCCAGGGAGGGGAAGTGTTTTCCCACAGCTGCTGTGGGGTCTGGGAGACCCAGTGACAAGTCAGCAGTAGTTGGCATCCCAACACACAGCTGGAGTGTATGCGAAGGACATGCCAGGCTGCCCAGCTAAGTTGCACACCTCACCAGTGCTCAGTCCTGTTGTTCCACTTTTGAGTTTGGAGCCATTTTTTTTGGCCCCTGTAGTTACTTCTGTGGCCTGGGAAAAGGGTCAGAGGAGGGAATATACATCAGTAGAGAGCTTACTACAGTTAATTATTTTCTACACCTCGACTCAAGCAGAATCATTGTCACCTTTCAGGTGTAGACTCTGAGGTTTCGAAAGAGGTTTTTCTAGACCCTTAGATAAAGCACACATATCTGGGTTCTTTCATGGCTGAATCTGGCACTTTATGGGAAACTGCCTCCTTCCCTGGCTGCATGAAACCCATACCTAGCCAAAGCAATAAACCTTCTGCCCTGCCTCCTGTCCCAGGCTCCCCTCTCAGGTAGGATGCTAACATACAGGGACAGGACTATACAAACATTGGAGCTAGGCCTGGAGGACCAGTTGTCTGAGGTGCTCAGAGGGGTTGATCACTATGGGTGAGAAGAGTGGATGGATCAGGAGGAGTCCTGTGATTCTGAGGCAAGGCAAAAAGGACGGGGGGCAGTGCATATACGAAGAGCCGAGGGTGCAGAGAAGATGGCAGAGAACTTGTGGGGAGGGTGGAGAAAGGATTCCTTTCTAACAAAGGAAATACTTTAGTCTGTTAGCAATGAGACACAGTGGAATCCACCAGACCATGGTCTAGCTTACCTCCCTTTCTGCAGGAAAATATGTATGCTTCAGTGTGTGGGGTGGGGTGCGATGGGTGGGGAGTGATGAAGGAGCAAAGCTTCCAAACCAAGGAAAAATTCTGCAGCTTCTAAGAGGCAAAAACCACCAGCAGCAACAAAGGAAGCAATTTCCCTGGTCCTAGTACCCTTTCCCCATTGGCCATGTCCCTGTGTACCTCTCTGCCTCCTACCTGAGACACATCTGCAACCGCAGAGCAAGGCGGTACAAGGGCAAAAGGCTTTCCCCAGCCAGGTTGTATGCCTCAAGGCCAGAAGGACTCTGGGAGGGAAGAAGGGAAGGGCAGCACATGTTACCTGAGCACAAAGGCAAAGGCCTGGCTGTGCTCAATTCTCCCCTAGCTGACTGCCTAGTGACTTCAGGGAGCCCATGCCTTTCTCTGGCTTCAAGCACTGTCACTAAAAAGAGAAGTGTCTCAGTGTACTTTGTGTCATGACACCAAACTCCTGGGAGGAGCAATGCATAAAGAAATGATATCCTTTGGCTCACACTTTGCAGAGGCTGGAAAGTCGAGACTATAGTACCAGGTAGCTGGCGAGGGCCTCTCCACTTCTCTGAAATATGGCACAGTGCATCCCATGGGAAGATGGAGGCATGCACTGGCTCAGGTCTCTCCGCCTTTTGGAAGACACTGTGCCATTATGAGGCCCCATGGCCCCACTCAATCCCTAATACCTCCCCCAAATCTCATCTCTAAAATCCATTAATGTGCACATTTGGAAAAGACAATTCTAGCCCAGTGACTTTAAATGAACATCTTAACTACAGCAAGGAGTTCATGTATGGTCGCCCTTCCCCTCCGTGGTGACAACTGTTCTGCTGTAATTGACTCTTCGGAGTTAGCAACAGCTGCTACCCAAAGCCAGCCTGACTTTTGCTTTCCTCTTTTCCCACTTCTACAGGATTCCAGGCATTGTGATTGCAAAGCCAGATAAAGATACTAGGGGTTTTCAAAGACATTTGCATATGCAAATAAGTGAGAAAAGCAAGCCTAGAAGAGGACCTCTGGATTGTGTGTGTCTGTGCATGAGTGTGTGCTCACAATAGATGCTCAACACAGCCAAGTGAAGAGAAGAACAATTGAGAAGCACCCTTTCAGTAATCGAGAGGGGTGTTTTTTTCTTTATTTCGCCTCCTGAGAACTTCTAGCTTGTACTTTATTATTTTCAAATTAAAAGGCAATAATAGTGATTATCCCCTCAATGAACACTTGCTCTCTACCAGGCATTCTTCTAAGACCATCACATGACAATTAAGTTAATCCCTGCAAGAAAGCAGTCCCCATCAGTAAGCCTGATATAAGGAGGAAGAAGGAGAGGCACTGTGATAAAATAACTCCCCAGTGCGACCTCAGTAGGAAGGCCATGGTTCCGGTTCCCAGGGTTTGGCTGGCTGGGAGGGTGCCCCTTTATCTCTTCAAAATGAGCTGTGTATGTATCAGAGGGACTGAAGAAAAGGGGCCTGCCTGCCTGGATGCAGATGGGGCAGTGGACTGCTTCATGTGAAGGGGGAAGGGACTGAAGAACACCCAGAGGCCCAGCGGCCCTACACCTGGCTCTAAACACCTATATCCTCCAGAGAAGACCAGGTACCATAGCTCACAGTGCCACCAAGGGGCCACCCCTGGATGAAAGCCACACTAACAAGGCCTGAGGGTGGAAACTATCTGTGGAAGTGCAGGAGCAGAAGGTGCAGATGGCACTTAAAGGGGAGGAGGGTGAGCCTGAGGGACGAGGCTGGCAGGTGAACAGCTGCCAGCTACACAGAGAAGAGCTGATAGCAGAGGCTGGAGTGTGTCCTGAGGCAGCAGTGAACCTGGGGGAGGGGTGGTTTCCATAAGTATGGAGACTAATCAGATTGGGTTTCAGCCTTGAACCCCTATGCTTCTGTCCATTCTCCCTCCTCTGCTCCCCCTTTTCAACATGGAAGCAGGGAATCTGGAGAACCCAGCTGTGCGTTGGGATGCCAACTATTGCTGATTGTTCCTAAGTTCTGCCCCAGGTAGATCCAAACATGAGTAAGGTAGTTCCTCCCAATTCTCATGACAAATTTTAGATAACCATACAATAGTAATCAAATAATAATAATAGAAGAAGAAGAAGAAGAAGAAGAACAAGAAGAAGAAGAAGAAGAACAAGAAGAAGAAGAACAAGAAGAAGAAGAACAAGAAGAAGAAGAACAAGAAGAAGAAGAACAAGAAGAAGAAGAAGAAGGTGACAGCACAAGGTTGGTCATTAAGAGTCGTCCAAAGCTCACCACCCTTGGCCTGCCTATAGTGACCCTGTGTATATTCTCATACCAAGCACAGAGGTCATCCCTCAGTGGAGGCTTTCCAAAGAATAGCCTCTCAGAGTCTTCCATCTCTCCTCTTGGGACATGCTCTATACCCAGTATCCCTGACTGCCGTCACAGCTCACCTCTACCTGGAGGTCCTTCAGGGCTCCACTATGGATGACCCATCTCCACATCTCTGGATCTGAATGGTTGGTGCCTAGCCCTTGGTCTGTATAGTCAACTCCTGGGAAAGAACATGTCCAGGGGAGAGCAGGCATCATCAAAGTAGAGGAGCTGAGGTCTCCAGAGGAGCTTAGGCTTGAATTACATTGCAGAAAACTGGACATGGCCTTTGATGGTTTCTTAGGCCTGAGGGGGTGACTCTGTCAATTCCCATGTTGTGAATCCATGGGTCCGTGGTCTCTTTGCCTTACCAGGGGAGCGATCAAGCCATGGTGTTAAAGGCAGCATGTCTGCTTATAGGCCTGGTGACAAGCACTAGGCATGGCTGTGTCAGTAAGGGTCTCATTTGACACCCTACTTGTCCTCACTAACTAAGATCTTCATGCAGCCCATGAGTAGGTTGCTCCTAACATGTGCTGCCAGTGGGAACTGGGGTTGGGAAGCACTGATGTTCACTGTGTTCTCTGGGCCTGGTATGGAACTCACCCCCTCCTCTCTGCTCAGCTCCAAATCTCCTTGCTTGAAATCATATGGGCCCTCTGTGTCCCCCGCCCCAACCTCTCCTCCATCTCCCTGCTCCTACCTCTCACCCTCCCAGTTTCTCAAGAGTCCTTTTCTGCTGTTGCCAGAATGCCTGAAACAGCCCAGCCCTGTGCAGTCCTCTACAATGTATCCAGCAGTGCTTGTAAACAATGTTTCCTGCACCTGGCGGAATACTCTCCCATGTTCCCAAGACTCTTGAGCTGTGGTTCCACCTTGTTTTCCACCCTCATCTTCTTCTCTCTCTCTCCCTGCCACACTCACCGTGGCCTCCACCTAGGCACCTCCTCTTCGTGCTCTCCTATCTCCTTGTTCTTTGAATCCTGAGAGCTCCCGTCTAGTGCAAGCCCCTCCTCTCAAACACAAAGGCGCCTGTTACCTTCCTCCACGTTCTCTCATGGTGGCTTCAGCTTACACCAGCTTTCGTTCCAGATCCCTCCCATCTTCCCTTCCCTCCCTGTGCCTCCACTTCTAAGTACCATGTGCCGGGCACGCCATTTGTCATGCTCATTTCCATTGTTGCCTCTGGAACTGTTTGGTCTGTTCTAATGGTTGGAAACACTCTTAGCTGCTCTTCATCACTCTCCAAGGCAAAGAAACCTTAGAGTCCTTTTGCTAAGGCTCCGTCTTATTGTTAGCAGAGGAAAAGGTTTTATTTCTAATTGTCAAGGTTGCCGTGACTTTATCAACATCACCTCCACTACCACACCACCGTCATCTTGATGGTGACCGTGTGGCACACTAATCACACGCCAGGTGGCCCTGAGAGACCGAAAGATTTTTCTCTGTGTCGGGGTCCAGCACCCAGGAAGCACTCTGTCACAGCTGACAGCACCAGGACAGTCACGTCTGGCCCAGCGGAAGCATACGAGACAGGAATATGCCAGGCACGTTCTGGGGACAGCTCACAGACAAGCTTGGCTGGAGCTCAGGGCTCGTGTTTAATAAAAGATTAATGAAATTGTCAAATTGACCTTGTCAGTGTCTGCTCGATCCAATTACGTAGCTGTGGCCCCCATGAATGGGGTTAAAATGGAAGCACACAAGAGAGGCACCAAGACAGCAGCCCCAGGGGAGGTGGCAGCACCCTGGAAGCCCCGAAGGGAAGTCAGTCCTGCCCCATCTCCCAGGCCCCATCAGAATCTGCTGGCACTGCTTCATGTGCAGGGCCCTGTGACTAGGAAACTGCAGCTGATAACTGATTCCCACTGATGCCTTTGTTCCTGGCTCTGTGCTGGGCCCAGGACCCAAATGAACAAAGTAGACTGTCCTTCAGAAGTTCTTGTGCTGGTCTGGTAGACAAGACAGCTGCAAAACCAAACAGAAAGGTGAATGTGATGGCACACGACTTTTATCCAACACTCAGAAACCAGAGGCAGGCAGCTCTCTGTGAGTTCCAGGCCAGTTAGGGCAACATGGTAAGACACTGTCTCCAACAAAACAAACAAACAAACAAACAACACAAATAGAATTCACTAAAGTGAGCAATAATAGGCCCCAGAGAGAGCACACTTGGGTCAGCCTTGGACCCAGGGTGTCCTGGCAGGGTGTTTCCCACAGTGGGGATACATGTAAGGGTACTGAGGGGGAAGGCAAGCCATTCCAAGAGACAGCCATGCTGCAAACAGGAGGATCATGGAACAGTGTTAGAATGTTCTGGACAGCAGCCGGGGTGGTGGAGGGTTAGAAGGGTCCTGGTGTCAGCAGACTAGCCCCAAGCTCTACTTAGGAAAGGCTGGAGCCTAAGGGACCCAGGACGAGAGGCACCTGAGTTCTGTGAAGACAATATTTTTCCAGAGACCAAGCCCTGGTGGTCTGCATGTGAGCAGGATCAAGAGAATATTGGAAGACTTCCTAGCGGTAGGAGCCTCAACCATGTCAAGGGGTTGTGGAAGAGTGGGCTGTAAGACCCTATGCTGGGCAGCAGTGAACACAGGGTCTTTTCTGGGCTCCGAGCAGCCTATTCATTGCCCTGAGCTTGCTCAGGTCCCTCAACAACTGGCTGCTCAGCTCAGCACAGCAAGGCAGATGTCATCACCATGCTGGGATCACAGCTGAGCCAACAGGCAGGAGGCAAACTAAGGTCCCACTCCTGATGGTGTGGGACTCTGGCCTGTTTACTCAGAACTGAAATTGGATGCCTTTCCCAGGATCACAGGCCTGTCTTTAAAGGGCTGGAGGTGGGAGCTAGACACCTTGGCATCAGCAGCAAGACGGCAGATGCTGGGATCCCTCGCTCTTACTTGCCTTATTTTAAAAGCGCATCCAGCCAGCTCCATTTCTGATGCTGTGAACATGAGACCTACATCTGGACGCTGCTTTAAACAATGAAAATCACGTCCAGGCAACAGTGCTAGAGCACTAGTCCTGCTGCAGAGCCCTCTACAGTGTCCCAGGCACAGATCCCCAGCACCCTTCTCACCAATATCCCGTATAGTATACTCACTTTGCAAAGCTGGAATCAGCGGAGGGAGCTTCCTTTTGCCTCCCCTCTAGTCAGAAAATGGCCTCAGCTTGGCCCCGCCTCCCAATTTCTCTCACTAGCCTCCTGCTTTTCCTCACTGCAGTCTCACCCTCTCTTCCCTCACCATGGTTCCACCACAGTGGCATTCCCTTCTAAGCATGGGCCTCCATGTTCAAGACCCCATGAGTCCCTGCTATGCTAACATCTCAAGGCCAAATCCAGCTCCTAATATGGTCACTACAGCCCAACTTGGTTCACCCCTGCAGTCTGACCTTTCAGTTGATCCTGCCTCCACACTAGACTTTTTGAAGGGCTTCTTGCCAGTGAGCTATACAGTCACCTGGCCTTTAACCTACCTTTGAACTTCTGATGGGCACTCTCCCACACTGCTCTGGAGCAATTGTTTTTTTCTTATGTTTTAGCTGGGGCGCTGAGGTAAAACAAGATATGAGAGTAGGGACATCTCTAGGATAGTTGCACTGCCCTGGGCCCTCCCCTTCCCTCTTCTCTTTGCTTGGAACATCAGTGTCCATCATAGACCCAGGGGAATATAGCTCAGCAATTGGTTAGTAGCGCTCCTCAGGACATGCTAGGAGAGCTACTAACCCTTCTCTTATACCTCCTTGGGCTCCATGAAGCTGCAACTCAATCTTGAGATACTAGTGTATGCTAATCTTTTTATATCTACCCTTCCCCGCATCCATGCATGCATCCATCCACTGGCTCTGCCTCTGTTGCCTGCCCTGTCCTGTGCTCTGGGAGCTAACGGGAGGCAGGAAGGAGCTCTGTCTGCTATCCCTCATTATCCCAGTGCTGGCTAGGCACTGGGCCCAGAATGGCTTTGGGTGAGTATTTGCTGAGTGAATAAACATTTGAGATCATTTTATTGAAATGCTTCAGAGTAAATTTGGAGACAGGCATTCCTCTACTCAAGAGTAATTTAATAACCACAAATGCCTCTAACGCAGTGGGGGGGGGGGGAGAAGGGGAAGGTGTGTGTTTTCCTTATTGCTTCTGTTAAAATAAATGGCATTTTTAATAAAGTGTCCCCATACAGTGTATAGAATATGGCCATGTGACAGCAGGAATATCTGGTGAAATTATGTGCTGCAAAGCAGCCCTTTTCTGATCTTTTGGTTATTAAATTTAATCACTTTTGAGCTGAGTCCATACTCTGATTTTTATTTTTTCATCCTAGAGGCAGGTACACTTTTGATTAAAATGTGGGCCCCAAAGCACTTATCAGGGGAAGGCTAAGAAAAATCCCCAGAGAACCTATGGAAGAGCAAGCCAACGGGATGACAGGGCCAAGGCAACAGCCACAATTTGCTTCTTACTTGATGGACGTGTTTATCCCCAGACGGGGCACACAGCAGTCATCGGGTATACGGAAATCTTGCAATTAAGGCAAAGTCTAATTAGAGACTACACATTCAAAATACAAAGGAAGCGCCTAATGCAGCGTCTCTAGCTGCCTCTGCCACTCTGCCGGATTGCAGGATGGGGAATAAATGCATCCTGTTGCTAACATGGATTCTGGGTGCTGCTTTGCCTTTGAAGTCCATGGAGACAGCTCAGGCCACCAGATCAGCACAATAGGATTTGCTCCTGGCTCTGCTCAGTGGTACTACATTGGATCTCCATCTTCAAATTGGGAGTGAAGGCGACCTTCTATAAGGCTATGGGAGACTCAGACACAGGCATGAAAGGACTCACTTCAGAGAGGTCCTTTAGCATTTTAAGTCACTTATGTTGCATTTGCACTTGGTACCAACCATCCGGGTGAGAAAACCCAGCTCAGGGGCATAGCTAGCTCATGAGCCAGAGGGGAAAGTCAGGGAAGGTGGCTCTGGTCCCTATAGCATTCTTTGCGCCCTGGGCTGAAGACCAGCCTTCCAACCACTCTCTCCTAAGCATCTGATAATATGAGTCCCTCCTGAGAGAAATAGTTCCTGCTCAAGCCAATGAGCCCTTTCAGCCCGGTGCTGGGAGGTGAGAGGGAAGGTGCAGAGGGTGATTCTTGCACCCTAGGGCTTTGACTCAGAGCCAGTTATAGCTCCAGAGCTCAGGCTAGGGTCAGGAGATGAATTAGGAGCTGTCTCTGCTCCTGGAGGTGCCATAGTCTGAGTCACAAAGGGAAAAGCACAGAAGGGAATCACAACTGTTTATAGTCCTTGGGTATTTCACGGTTGACAAATGCCTTTGACCTGTGATCTAATCCTCCCTAGAGCCATTGAGTGAGGAGGGAGTAGCAACCCCCTCCACTCCCCCCCACCCCCCACTGAGCTCTGCTTTGCACTTCAGGTACACAGAGGGGTAGGTGTGTGCAGTGCAGCACCATACAGCAAACATTGCACTTTGCTTTCCCAGTAGAATGAATCAAGTTGTTTCTTTTTTTCACTTTGTGTACATTTGCTTTAAATTGCTGAAACATTAGAGAGCCTTTTTGCTGTCTTCTCTTTTCCATCCATTAAGGAATGTCCCGAAACTGGTGTCTTCTCTGCTGGAGTTTTCATACTCTGACCACACCTAGGCAATGTTCAGTAAAAATGTCTAGGGTGTCTTAACAGTTTTAACATTTTACATATAGTCTCGAGCTCTATGGTTCATTCCATTTACTACTTTTACTAAACAGTGTGATTTTGAGATTCTTCAGGCATAGTTGCATATGCCTTTAATCCCAGCACTTGGGAGGTGGAGGCAGGCAGATCTCTGTGAGTTTGAGGTTAGCCTAGTCTACATAATGAGTTCCATGACAGCCAGGGCTTCATAGTGTGACCCTGGTGCAAAAAATGCCTAGGATGTTTCAGAAGTTTTAACCTTTTACATACAGTCTCAAACTCTAAGGTTACTCTTCTGTTTACTATTTTTACTAGACAGTATAATTTTGAGATTATTTTTATGATTTATAGGAGATACATATACAGCTCTGGTCCATTTCTACTGGCTGGCATTTCATATGATAAAGAAAATCAGTGTGCGTGTATGTATTTGTGTGAGAGACAGAGATTGTGTGTGTGTGTGTGTGTGTGTGTGTGTGTGTGTGTATGAAAGAGAGGGGGAGGAGAAAGAAAGAATACGTAGGCAGAGATACAGTGTGCATTAATATGTGCTTGTGTGTGTGTGTTTGTGTGTGTGAGAGAGAGAGAGAAAGAGAGAAAGAGACAGAAAGAGAGAGAGAGACAGAGACAGAGGAGAGAGACACAGAGAAGAGACAGAAAAACAGTGCGCATGAGTGTGTCTTTGTGTGTGTGTGTGTGTGTGTGTGTGTGTGTGTGTGTGTGTGTGTGT
>OU015754.1:48771229-48783273 GCA_907169655.1 Acomys percivali | reverse complement strand
GAGAGAGAGAGAGAGAGAGAGAGAGAGAGAGAGAGAGAGAGAGAGAGTCAGCCTCTTCCAGGAGCTTCCTAGCGTCCTTCTTCATTTTGTTTCCCTAACAATGGCATTATAAGGGTTATAAAGTTGTGTACTAACATTCATTTTATCTAAAAGAAGCTCAGGGGATCCAACATCTTTGGCTTTCATAGGCACAGCACCCATGGGCACATACCTCTCCCCAACATACATTTACTTAAAAATAATTTTTAAAACAATTTTAGAACTTATAAAATAATTCAGTTCAAAGAATGTTCATGAGTACAACTACAGGCATCTCTAGTGGAGGATGACACTAACTTTAAATTATGATGAATAACTTGGGAAGGATACAAAAGGTTACATTATGCATCTTAAAGCTTGGAGGAAAGCTGTATCATAAAACAAAATTCCAAAAACAGTCTTCAACTCTCCGAGTGCATACATTGACAACTCACAAAAAGAAGAAGTTGAAACAGTATATCTACATAGAAAACTCATTTGCCAAACTCTGAATATTCCAAATACAGGCAATACTGTTGGAAAGTGGCACATGCATTCCTTCTCTGCTTAAAATATGGCTGAATCCTTTGGGAAGCAACACAATGACACATGGGAAGGAATTTAAAGGTGCTCTTCTCTTTTATCCCAATTATTTTATTCCTTGGAAGTTATTCTTACAAAGAAAAAATTCAGCATTTCCAATAGCAAGGAACCAGAGAACACAAATCATACAACGAAAAGTTAAGAAAGTAATCTTGGCCCAGTGCCAGGAAGGGGCACGGAGATGATAGCCACGTGAAGCAGGCTACAGCATGGGCATGCTCAGGGCTGGGGGTGCTTGTACATGTCAAAGGTACATGGGGGCAAGAGGCATCACGAGGAGCGAGGGTGACTGAGCACATGGGCTTGGTTCTTGGGATTATGGCTGGGTTTTCTTTTTAGGTTTTAGCTCTCTTTGGGGTTTTCTTTTGTAACTTAAACAAAACTGGAAAAGAAGACCTCAACCAGCTGGAATGTTGGGCTGCCACCAACAAAATGAAATGTGACGGGGATGAAGGCAAAGTCCTGCATTTCATTTAAGAAATATATTTCAAAAATCCATATGACCGGGGTTGGACTGGGACTGAAGAGCTGTTACAATAAAAGAGGCCAGAATAAGGGAGTAGAAAGACCCCACATTTACCAAGGCTAGTATGGAAGGGCTGGTACAATAGGAGCCCCATGCAGTTACTGTACTGACAGCATAAGGGACACCGAGATAGGGTTAGGAGACTTGAAGGAAACATACTCAGTTTCCTCTAAGAGTAAATACATATTGCAATCAAGACCGTATGTGTTGGGAATTGCTCTGGCTTCAAAACTCACACCGTTCCTTGTATAAGATGTACAAGTGCAGCGACGAGGATAGTGGCCCAAACCAGGGAAGAGAATTGGGGAATGTTGTCACGAAACACATTCTCAGTCCTTATTCTGTAAGTTCTCTGTCTAGCCCAGTATAAGACAATTTTATTGCTAAAGATGTTGCTTCAAAGCCCCAGAGTAAACGGTGACACTCTGTGGATCAGGTGCTACCTAGATCTCAGCACCCATCCCCGAGTCCTGTCTTTGGACATATGGCCTGAAAGAGCATCCACAGTGCTTGAGTTCTAATGTACCAGGATAATGCAAAAGTAAGAGCTTTCCTCACAATATCGTTGACATGATCCTGTGAGGTAGATATGCCCATTTCCAAAAGAGAAAAGTGAAGTGCTTCGGTTAGATTTTTGTCAATTTGACCCAGGCTATGATTATCTGAGCAGAGGAAACCTCAACGAGAAAAATACCTACATCAGATTGACCTGTCTGCAGATGGGTAGGGCATTTGCTTGATTAATTATTGATGTGGAAGGGCCCAGCCCAATGTGGGCTGAGCCATGTCTGGGAAGGTGGCTCTGGGTTATATGAAAAACCAAGCAGAGCAAGGCATGGATATTGAGCCAGCAATAGCACTCCTCCCTGGTCTCTGTTTCAGCTCCTAATTCCGGGTTCCCACCCTGAGCCCCTGCCTTGGCTTTCTGCCATTACAGACTGCTTCTTTCCCAAGTTGGTTTTGGTAAGAATTTTCTCACAGCTACAGGAAGCAAAGTGCAATATGAAGCTAAGAGAGGTTAAGCACATGTTCAATGTGACATACATACATACTAGAATCAGTGATGAAACCCAGGACTGTCTAAACCCAGGGTCCCCATTCTCACAATTCAGTGAAACAAGGTAGAACAGTATTTGAACTACGGCCTGGCTGGTGAAGTATGAGAGAACAATGACATCATATTCAGCACTGCAAAGAACCATCAGTAGAAGCAGAATTCGTGACTATGAAGGGAAGTAAGTTTAGCTCACCTGAGAAATATTTCAGTGATGGACTCATCACATGAACTGTTGGGTTGAAATATAGCTGTTAAACCAGGGATGGTGAAGTGGAAGTTTCTGGTTTCTTAGACGACTCAGTTGTGTCATGTGGTGTTTTAATGAAAGCTGTCTTGTGAGAGGGCACGTGATGTTTTTCTGGAAGATGTCTTGTGAGAGGGCATGTGATGTTTTGCTGGAAGTAGACATGTGAGAGGGTGTGAGATGATGAGAAAGAGTATAAAAAAGAACCACAGACCGTGGTACAAGGCTTTTGGCATTTTTACACCGTGCAACACTTTGCTGGTCTTCGCTGGTCTTCACTGGTCTCTGCTTTGCAGAGAGAAACATTCCAGAGAATTTCCCATGGTACTCTGGCTGATTCTGGCCACTTCCACTGAATTGTGCTGATTTGGCAGAGCCTTGCTGGTTCTTCTGGATTGTGCCATCACTATGGATTTGTGTGGCTGTTTGGTGTTGGCTGTTGGATTGGACTGCTGGTATCCTGACAACTCAGAGTGGAATTGGCCAAAGGAGCTACGTCTGAACAGGTCCACAAACCCTTTTTCCTATTAACATTCTTTCTTCCCTTCCTCTGGATGGTGGGTTAGATACGAGGTTGAAATATTTAAGAACCCTAAATAAAGTAGGTTTTTAAAAAAGGTTAAATAGTGTTATGGATTAGAGGACAGCTAGGGACATCTGTAAGATCATCTTTAACCTACAGTTTCCATGACCTTGTACAGCTTCCTGGTAGGCACTGGTCAATCCCTCCAAAATTAAAGATTAGAGAAGTCTGTTGCTGTGTCTGTTTGTAGATGCCAAAGTACACATTTTTATGCCCACAGTAAAGGAGCTGGTCCACAGGAAAATGAGGAAACAAGGAAATACATTCTACTAGAAATGATCATGGGTTTAAAAGAAGTTTTTGTTTTTATAAAGAAGAAATAAAATTCTTCAGTCTCAACAACAAGAAAATATAATAAAACACAATTTTTTGCCAACTAAGTTGAGAAAATAATTTCAAAAGTGGTTACACCCTTTACGAGCATAAAGAATAATGCAAATGACATTCCTTTTGGCTGAGGAGAAACCACACAAAGAAAACAAAAGAAAGTGTAAAGGGAACATTAATACAAACATTTCCATCAAGTTTTACTTATAAATCATCTAGAATTCCAAGGAGTTATAAATGGGCCGGGAGGCAGGGGCTGGGGACTGAGGTAGGTGAATGAAGCTGGAAGTGTGCAGTGAGTCAGCCTGCACCGCAACAAACGCAGAGTTTGCACAAGATTTCCAGGGAGGTAACAGCGGATATAAAAGCTAAGATCTCAGCACAAGAGGGCAGTAGGCGCGAGACAGGAGAGGGGCATGCTCAGGTACAGGAATGAACAGGAGTAGGGAGAGGGCAGGAGAGGGGATGAATCTCAGCATTAGCACTGATGGCCATTTATCTACTCTTGCTGCCGCTCTTCAGTTAGCTCCACAGACTTCCTAAGAGCCCAGGATCTAGACACTATATACTCTACATTATAGTCAAGAAACGGATGCTAAGAGAAAGTGTCTGGTTTTAAGCATTGCAGTAAGCTGTAGAGCTGAGAATTGGACTTGGATGCAGCTACCACCTGACTCAAGTTCTCTGTAATGCTGGGCTGGGTGGAACATTCAGTGAAGCTCTTCAAGGCCTGGAATATCTGGAGGTTAACCATACTGTCAGGATTTAAGCAACCAACCGGTTTACTCAGCTGCAGCTTTATGTCTGTCCACTTTGTGGATGTTAGAGTTGATGGTTATGGACGCCAGGGAGCAACATGGAAACGACCATGTTAAATGTGAAGGGTAAGTGCAAACCTGGTCCTGTATGTAGCATACATGCTTGGACAAAATCCTCATCATAATATCTCCAGGAGTGTTGTTTGAAACGTTTTCCCTGCTTTGCAAAAAATTTCTATAAAGTTGTTTTTATTATTATTATTATTTTTCTTTTTTTAAAAATTTTATTAATTTATTCTTGTTACATCTCAATGGTTATCCCATCCCTTGTATCCTCCCATTCTTCCCTCCCTCCCATTTTCCCCTTATTCCCCTCCCCTATGACTGTTCCTGAGAGGGATTACCTCCCCCGTATATGCTCAGAGGGTATCCAAGTATCTTCTCAGTGACCTGCTGTCCTTCCTCTGAGTGCCACCAGGTCTCCCCCTCCAGGGGACATGGTCAAATGTGAGGCACCAGAGTTCGTGAGAAAGTCATATCCCACTCTCCACTCAAGTGTGGAGACTGTTCTGACCATCAATTATTATTATTATTATTAGCTTTTTGAAACAGGGTTTCTCTCTGTAGCCTTGGCTGTCTTGGACTCCTTCTGTAGACCAGGCTGGCCTTGAGCTCACAGAGATCCACCTGCCTCTGCCTCCCTGAGTACTGTGATTACAGGCATGTGCCACCTGCCCAGCTATTTCTTTATAATTAAAAATTTTACAATATAGAAATGTATCCAAGAAACAAACTGGGGCAGGAGAGAAATGGTCTTCCTCACACATTCCTTGGGCCAGAAATAAACTGAGTTCCAACCTCTTGTTTCACTTGACAAAGGAATTTGTGGCCAGGATTTCTAAAGATTGACTCTGGTTCTGGCAAGTCAGTATTGCCATCTTGTCCAACAAGACACATTGGTCCATCACAAGAATCAAAGGAATCCAAGTGTGAAGGCTGAGAGATTGGGGCAGTAGTGGCACTTGGGAGACAGAGGCAGGTGGATCTCTGTGAGTTTGCAATAGCCTGGTCTACAGCATGAGTTTCAGGACATCCAGAGAGACACAGAGAAACCCTGTCTAGAACTGCCCCTGTCCCATGCAAGAAAAAAGAATGCTACCCTCTGTATCAAACCCAATCAAACAGAATTCTGGGAGTGTGACCAATAGCTCTAAACAAGGTTCTAGGGAAGATCTCAGTGGAGCAGAAACATAGACTCCATTGCAAATATCTTCAGGTAATTTTAAGGACCGGTGGAAGTTTCTGTTTACCTAGAAAACATTCTTACTACTTCATTGGTGTGCATACCTAATGAGTTCTAAGAAACTAGTACTTTTCAAAAATGTTGCTTGTGTTAAAATACACATTCTTACTTTGTCCCAGGCTCACTGAATCAGGCTCTTCAAAGCCTGTATTTTAAGCACATTATGAAGATTTTTGGCTACATAGAAAACTTTCAAGCTTTATGTAGATGTTTAAATGAGATAAATTATTATGATGTAATTATCTTCAATATCTCCTAATGACTTGAATTAATGAGAATGAATACTATGGGTAACTGAGGCTTGGCTACTCCTACATATACTCTGAGATCACATGGCTAGATTCAGAGCCACTGTAACAGTCCACTTATCTTTCAGGAAAGACAACATTTTTATCTATCTATCTATCTATCTATCTATCTATCTATCTATCTATCTATCCACCTACCTATTGAGGAAAAGAGAACATGGAGGAATGGGTCTCTCTTTTGGCCTTGTTTTGGTTTTAAGGTCGGTCTCTCTTGTTTCTGCTGTTCTGACACCTACTTCAGGCCAGCTAGCCCTTGGGCTCCTGGCTCCCTCTCCCCCATCCCACTCACATCTTTCCCTAGAAGCTGTATCTGGATTTGTTCCCAGCTCTAGCTACTTAGGCAAGACATTACTCAACTTTTTCTGAGCCCATTTCATTCATTTCAAGTGTTTAAGGTATCAGCCACATCCCAGAGACTCAAAACCATCTCAATGAGTCTAAGAGTCTAAATAGTGCTTTGAAACCTCTGGCTCCCCTCAGCCTTGCTCTGGAAAACATCAGCCACTTCTGTTTTATATGCTGAGGATTTCTCTCTCTCTCTCTCTCTCTCTCTCTCTCTCTCTCTCTCTCTCTCTCTCTCTCTCTCTCTCTCGTGTGTGTGTGAGAGAGAGAGAGAGAGAGAGAGAGAGAGAGAGAGAGAGAGAGAGAGAGAGAGAGAGAGAGAGAGAGAGGAGGGAGACTATTAGTTCTTTCTCATCACTATGGCCAAAATACTTGTAAGAATCAGCTTAGGGGTTGTCTTAGTTAGGCTTTTGTTGTTGAGCTACATCATTCTTTCGAAAAGTAATTTGTGTAGGAAAGAACTTACTGGACTTACACGTAGTCCATCATTAAGGGATGCCAAAGTAGGAACTCAAGTCTGGATGGAAAAAACTGAAGCAGAGACCATGGAGGAATGTTGCTTATTGGCTCCCTTCCAGATTCACATTCAGCTTTATTTCTTACACAGCCCAAGGTCATTCACCCAAGGACAGCACACCCACAGTAGGCTGGGCCCTCCCAAAACAACCAGTAATCAAGAAAATGACCCACTGGCATGACAATAGGTTCGCTAGTGAGAGGCAATTGCTCAATTGAGGGTCCTCCTTCCCAAGATGTCTAAGTTTGTGTCAAGTTGACAAAAACAAAACAAAACAAAACAAAAAACAAAAAACAAAAAACAAAAACCTATCACAAGGGATGAAGGACTCAGTTTGGGTTCATGGTCACAGATGATTTCTGTTCACTGTAGTGGGGAAGGCATGAGAGAGGGCTTAGATAATGGCGGTAGCATGTGTTGGATGCTATCCACATGGCGGATCAGGAAGTCGAGCACCCAGTAGGAATTAGGGGCTGGATATAAGTTTCAAAGGCTTGCCTCCAATGACCACCCTCTACTATTTAGGCACCATCTTTTGACATTTCCAGAACCTTCCCCAATGGCACTAACAGCTGGAGATTAAGCATTTCACACAGTCTATGAGGAACAGTAGGTGGGAAAAATGATTTACAGAACCCCCTTCCAGGTAGTATCTAGGTTCCCCTCCGCACACATCTGAATTAGGATCATTATTAGCAGTCAAATAACATGCACAGAGTAGTTACACAAGAACGGAAGCCAGGCCCCACCCAGTCTCTCTCAGTCCTGTTGTGCTCAGCATTTGCATCCTAAGTTACAGAGTGCTCTCATACCCACCATGCATTTTTTCTGTGGCTATGCAGTTTCCCTCCCTGAATCACAAGGCACCCGGAAAGCAGTTGTGCATTGGACTAGTCTTCCAGGGATGTCAAGAGCCTCTGGGTGTCCTCATGATTAGAGAGAAAAGGGATGAGGTCAACAGTGATAGACGCTTTAGCCTCTCGGGCATTTTGTTTCACAAAGGCCCCAACTGCCTAATGCTGGAAAAGTGAACCTATCTTTTATTTTGTTGTGTTTTGAGACAGACAGTGTCTTGTGTAGCCCAAGCTGGCCACAAACTCACTGTGCTGGCTCTTGTTTGGGTAAATGGACACAAGCTAGAGTCATCTGAGAAGAGAGGTTCTTGATTAAGAAAAATGCTTCTATCAGATTGCCCTTAGGCAAGCCTGTGGGACATTTTTGTGATTGGTGATTTATGTAGGAGGGCCCAGCCCACTGTGGGTGGAGCCACCCCTGGGCAGGTATTCCAGGACTATATAAGAAAATAGAGTGAGCAAACTGTAGGGAGCAAGCCAGTAGTAGTAAACACCCTTCTGTGGTTCCTGCCCTGACTTCCCTTCATGATGGACTGTGATCAGGACATACAGGCTGAAAGAAACCCTTTCCTCCTCAAGTCAGTTTTGGTCATGGTGTGTTATTACAGCAATAGCAATGCTAAGACACTCACTATGTAGCCAAAGCTAGTTTTGAACTCCTGATCTTCCTGCCTCACCTCCGGAGTATTGGGATGACAGGTGTGGTGGGCCACCATGCCCAGCTGAAAAGGAAACGTATCTTAACAAGAACTTGCTGAACCCCAACCACAAACTCTCCTTACCTCAGGAAATGAGTTAGGCCATGTTAAGCAAGTAGACAAGTCCTGCTGTGTAAGCAGCTACTATTTTTCTTCCACATTGCCTGATTTCCTCACTCTACTGATAAGACTCTGGAAAGTTATGTGTTTGCATTAAGATCACACAGCTACTTTACAGAGAGCGGGGAAAAGATTACAGAAGAAAATTCATATCGATATATCCTATGGTGAGCGCACACTGGTTCACAAAGGATTATTAAATTCATTATTACCTTACAAAGGATTATTGGACTTACTGAAATATAGGGTCTCAGAGTGGCACCCCCATGTATTCAACCTTGAGCTTTTGTATACAGATCATCAAATTAAGGGTTAAAGAGTTACAGATCAAAGTCTTCCACCAGTGTCTGAAAGTCCAAAATAGAAAATGACAGGAACAACCATTGCTGACATTTATTGAATATGTTATATATTTTATCTCTAATCCTTATAGCAACTCTGTGAGGTAGGTATTCTCCTTTTATGGGACAGAAAACAGAGGCACAGGAGGTTATGTTAATGCCAAAGCAAGCAGGAGAGCCAGGTTTAGACCCTGGAAGCATTTGTCCAAAGCCATTGCCCTTTCCAAAATGCCACACGTACTTTATTGGCATTGCATAAAGAAAAGGGAAAGTGCACAGGAAGATGCAAAGTGGTTTGCCAAAACATGTACTGGACTCTGCGAAGATCCAGCAACCAAATAAAGCAGATCAATGATTATGTAACGCAAAAGATCATCTGAATAAAGAAACTGACAGCCACTGACGTAGCCCATTTCCTGGATGAAGCCCTGCACCACAGCTTGCAACATTATTAGTCCCCCAGTACCCGTTTCTTTACAAAGAGAGGCTTGAATGATCAGGGAAGCTAATTCTTCCAGATGCTAATCACAGATCACCCTCAGAAAGCAGAGTGGTCCAAGGCTCCTCCTTGGAAGTTAGAGAGCATGAGGTGATTTGAGATTGCCCCTCAGAGGTGTCACAGAAACCATGGCCCTTATGGGCCCTCTCTCCTTCACCCTGAAGGTTTCTCCATAGAGAGGGCCTTGAGGGCCACATGCAACACTAGTTCGCTCAACCACACATTTAATATTATATATATATATAAAAAATGAGAACAACTGTCTACATCAAGAATTAATGGAATTTTATTATAGAACAAAATAGAGGAGCAGAGAGAGATGTCCTCCAATGGTAAAAATAACAGTTCATATTGGGTCCCAACAGGCTACTCTGATGCTTTACAGCCCTGTGAAAAGTGCTTTTCCCATCCCATAATAACACTGGTGGTGGCATGAGGCTCTGCTGAGTCTCAGCAAATCCATCTGCCTTCTTTGAAGTAGAAAGTCCAAGTTCAGAACAAGACACTGACTTCAGTGCCCTGAAGAACCCCTGCCCAGACACAGCCATGCCTGGTGTGGTCCATTTGGATGGCACCGTCGCCCAAAATGCACACGCCACACAAGGAAAATGCAAAGGCTTTATGAAAAAAAATCCAAAGTTTATTGCAAATTGTATTTTGCTTCCCTTCGTTCTTCATTTTTACAAGATTTGTTGATATCCATGATTTTCTCACAGATGTACTTGTTGACTTTGGAGAGTCTCTGTGCAATTTCAGTTTCATCCACCGTTTCCTGTGCTATTCTGTCATACAAACACTCTAGACAGGGGGAAGAGACAGGAAGGTCAAGCATTAATGGTGAACTTGGGAACCAGTCTTTTAAGGAGAAGGGAGAGCACATGTCTCCTGACACATTCGCTTACATGGTTATTTATTTAAAGTCCTGCCATAAAGTATAGATAAAAGACTAAATGTATCCTCAGAAAATAATAGTAAAAGCCAGGTGTGGTGGTTCATATCATTAATCCCAGCACTCAAGAGGCAGAGGCAGGTAGGGCTCCGTGAACTGGGAGGCCAGTCTGGCCCAGATATTGAGTAGCTACACAGTGAGCCCCTGTCTACAGTTACTGTGATACACCCACCACTCAGATGAACACATTCCTCTAAACCCCCGGATGCCGAGTTTCTCTTCCTTCCCATCTTCATCAATGGTAAACACTCTCCTAGGTTTTGTTTTGTTTTTAAATCTCTTAATGTTATCATGTGGGCATATGTCCCTAAACATTTTTTCCCTATCATCAGCCTTTTAATAAATGTGCCCATCTTTCTATGGGTCTGATTGCTGATTTTACTCAATGGGACACACAATATTGCAGTATACAGCTGCAGGTCACCCAGTGAAGGTCACCCACCTTTACTGAGGAGAAGTATTCTATTGTAGGACTTTATCTTATTTTTAACTGTGCATTTGATTTTCCATGGATACGTGGCTTTGAAATTGCAAACAGCTTTGCCCATGTCTGAGGGTATTTATCTAAGAAAATCTTTAGTTACCAGCATAGGCATGGCAATGCTGAATATGAAGGAGTATGCCTGCTCTGCTTCACTAGGTGATGCCTGGCAAATTGTCTTCTAAAACGTACCGATTACCCTTTCAAATGACAATGGATACGAGTAAGTACAGTTGCCCTATAACTTCAACAACACTTGACACTGTCACATCCTTAAGGTTGTGTGTGTGTGTGTGTGTGTGTGTGTGTGTGTGTGTGTGTGTGTGTGTGTGAAGGAGTCGCCCATATTGGTGACTACTAATGAGGCTTAGGATAGCTACTCTCTGAGGGATCCTACATTTGCTATGGTGAAGCAGAGCCGGTCCGGACAAGACCTGACTGAAGCCTGATTTTCAGCGAGTCTCCCAGACTAGAGATTTGGTATAAATTACTACCCTAGGATCCCCACATCATTAACTAGGACAACAAACTCTAAACAGCTTTTAGAAGAATGCCTGGAAGTATGTAGAGCAAACATATGTAAACCCCTTTCACCTTTCAAGAAATAAGGAATACAGCATCCATATGAAATTGCTACAATTACTTTATGTTTGTAGAACTGCTAATTTCCCAGAGCCTAGTGCAGTGAGTGATAAAGGAGAAAGACTACATAAGTGTATGTTGAATGAGTGAATGAATGAATGAATGAATGAATGACGGTTTTCCAGGGAAGACTGCGAAGATATAAAAATTCTAGATATAACATGTAGGGAGAGATCTCAGTTGGGAAAGTTCTTGCCTGGAAGGCAGGAAGACATGAATTCCATCTTCAGAGCTCATACAAAAATAGCCAGCCACAGTGGTTCATTCTTGTAATCCCAGCATTGGGAGGCAGAGACAAGTGAAGTCCTAGGGCTCACTGGCTAGCTAACCAGTAATAATTGTTGAGTTCCAGGGCCAGTAAGGAGACCCTTTTCCCCAAAATAGAATGAGTGGCATCAGAGAAACAAGACTAATCTCTATGTGCACTAATCATACACACACACACACACACACACACACACACACACACACACACACGCACGCACCCACCCACCCAAATATAGCCTAGACATAAAAGGGCCTGGGTATGGGTAGGGTGTATAATCATGGATGAAATTAATACTTCTTTGATCGTGAGTTTCCTCACTTAGAAAACAGAGTGACAATCCAACTATAAGGAATTATGATGGATAACCACAGCCTTGCCTACCCACAGAGATCACAGAGATGATACAGGGATGGAACTTGTAACTTGTTTGTAACTAAGTTATGCTAAGTCTTCCACTCACATGGGAGAAGCCTGGGGACTAGGGTGAAAGGGAGGTTCAGGTCAGAAGCCATGGCTGCTTCACCACATCCTGCCTTTCCAAGTAGGAGTAAGGCCCACCTCTTCTCGACATTCATGCTGCTGCTGCTGCT
The DNA here is from genome assembly GCA_907169655.1 of Acomys percivali. Taxonomy (NCBI): domain Eukaryota; kingdom Metazoa; phylum Chordata; class Mammalia; order Rodentia; family Muridae; genus Acomys; species Acomys percivali. Next base: position 48,771,245 of record OU015754.1, on the reverse strand, counting down.
GCTGTGTGTGTATGTG
>OU015754.1:48726453-48771219 GCA_907169655.1 Acomys percivali | reverse complement strand
TCTTCTCGACATTCATGCTGCTGCTGCTGCTGCTGTGTGTGTATGTGTGTGTGCGCGCGCGCCACAAGTGTGCTTCCTCTGGGCTGTCTTTTCCTTTTCACTGAGGTTTATACAGTGCCTTAACTGGCCTCCACTGCCTCCTGAACACCGTTCCTTGAATGTTAAGTCTGCCTATCTTCACTTGTCTATAAGGACTGAGATAGGACGCTGGGTCTTCTGCTCTTTCTAACAATCCCTTTCCTTTACAAGGCACTCAAAAAAGCAAGTGTTTTGTGCTCTTTTCCAGAAGACCTTGGCTTCAGGTTTCATCTTTTAAGCTCTGCTCATTGTTTCTTGCTCAGAAGTAGCCAGCTGACTGAGGAGGCTGAAGTCTACCCGGCACTCTGCTCCCATGTCTGTGGAGTTTCCTGCGGAAGTACAGATTATGATCTGATAAAAGCCCATCATCCCCCACTTCCCTAAGTCAGGACTATGTTACCAGCTAAGCAACCTTGCTTGGACCTAATCTAAATCAGGGAGAAGTGTGTCAAGAGCTGTTTAGGCCCAAACATGACTCTTGGAGAAAGCTGGGCTAACTGGCATTATCCAACTCTGTGTCAGGTCAGGTAACCTAGGGAGTTCTGTCTCTCCTGTAGTCTTCAACACAATAAAGGCAGGAGAAAGAAGCAAAAGACAGGAGCGTAGAAGTGATGGCCCCTGGGGAATTAGTGGAAAGAGAAGGACACACATTGTGGAATGTGGTCGGGAAGGCCTCCACAGAATTCCAATCATCTTCATTTCCTGGGGTAACAGCTCTGATTAAAAGGCTTTTGTTAGACTCTCCTTATTAATAACCTGCAGTTGCTGGGAATGTGTCCCTCTGCAAGGGAGCATTTGAGATTATTGCTTAATTAACAAGGTTTATAACAGTGCTAATGTGTCCCATTAAAAAAAGTTATAAAAATTAACCAGAATGCAATGCTGTGGCTCATTTAGAAAGCTTCGATACTTCGCAAAAGGTCATTCTACTTTAATAAGGTTTAACTATCATTTTGGAGTTTGTCATCAGAGCAAGACCTGGCTCTGTCCTACAGCTTTCATCTCTCTAGAGCAGGGTCAGCTGTCTCCCATCGGTCGGCTATCTGCTAGTGTATGATTTTAACATCAAAGAGAAGAGAAAATCTTCCCAGGGCTGTGAGTGTGAAGACTTCTGCCACTTTTATATGCCCAATGTGGCAAAGTATACTCACATCACACAAAATAAATATAAACAACCCAGTCCTGCCAGACAGCTTGCCCAGGAGGAACCAGCCAAATGCAAGCTGGAATCATTCAAATAATTAAGCTAAAAAATGGTGACTGTGTGGTGGGATGGCACACAGACCTCAAACCTGCCTGGCTGCAATGAAAAATTAAAACATCAAGAGATTCCCATTGGCACGGGAAGCCTGAAACCCCAGCTTGGTTTACTCTGCCATAGCCAAGGGTCCCAAAAGCCTCCAAGGGGGCGGGGGGACTGAACTAGGTACTGGGTGCTCTGGGATTCAGGATGGAAGCACTCAGTGACACTAAGAGGTCAAGAAAAATCTCTCAAGGGTCCAGGGAGGGGGGATAAGATCTCAAGCAGATCTACTGTGAGCAGCAGTAGCTGGCACAACAGGATAGGGAGAGGGAATGTGGCTGGTCCAGGCGTGAGGAATAATACTTGAGAATCCCCTGAGGCCAGAGTGAATGAGGCTTGCTCAGTTCATTCTGCTAATAACTAAAAACTACCGCCAGAGATACAGCCGGCAGCCAGACTGTGAACGTGCCTGCATGACATGGTCAGAAGTTGACTGCTAATCGTGGGGACTCTGAACTGGCTGGGGTGGTGGGCTGGCGGGGGGGGGGGTGTGGATGGTGAGAAGGGGTCAGTCATGTCTGCTTTCTGAGAGGTCACTCCAGTTACATAATGAGGGAAAGAGTCTGGAGGTTTCAGGAGAGAGAGAGAGAGAGAGAGAGAGAGAGAGAGAGAGAGAGAGAGAGAGAGAGAGAGAGAGCGAGCGAGAGAGAGAGAGCACATGGCTAAGCCTGAATTATGAGAGTAGAATGGGTCTGGACACACAGAGAGGGTTTAGGAGATGTTTAGAAACAGGAAAGATGGAGAGGCAAGCATGTAGGGGGGAGGGAGATGTACTCCTCTGCATACGCTATTCATTAAGAGAGGGAACACAGAAGGGCTCTAGGCTGCACGGGAAAGGCCAAGGCTCTTAAGTGCTTACTCTCCCTAAGTCTCGAATGAGATGCTCACAAAGCTGAGCTTCTAATGGAGAAGAGGGAGTAAGACAGTCAACAAGTCAGTAAGAAACGCTGTGCAGAGCCTTTAACAGGGGCAGTGTGACAGACAGCAGTGGAGACAGGAGGATGACTAGGAACTTGTGGCCAGCCTGGGCTACAGACTAAGATCCTCCCCCCCCCCCCCCCCAAAAAAAAAACAAGAACAAAAAATAAAGCACATAGGTGTTCAGCCAAGGAAACAAAAGAAGAGGGGAAGTGACCAGTGAACAGCTAAAGATTTCCATTAGCTGAAGAGAATGGGGAGTAAGAGGGAAAGTGAGAAGTCACATCTAGCGTGGCTCAGGGCCAGTCCAAGGCCTCTGGCTTCCTGTGCTCAAGCCTTCTGTAGGGCTGGGAACTGCACTGGGCACTAAACACGCAGAAGTCAGCTGCAGTCTCTTGTAGTGGAGGCAGACACTCAGCTGTTAATTTCATACCAAACCACGACAGTTATCTCAAGCTACCTGGGACCTGCTGAGCCACATTCTGACTTGTGCAACAGAATTGGAGGTTGGCATCTCCCGAGCAAAGCAGGGCTGCCTTCCCAAGCAAGGCCTTTCTCAGGGTGACCTCTTGAATAAAGATGCACCATTTTAGACAGCAGCTGACTAAAGGTTGCCCCTTATTATCTCAAAATAAATTGCTGGCTTCTTTATGAAGCTATTATGAAGTTTCACGAAACTTCACAAATTCATTCCGAGCTAGCCAGGAGGGGAAACACCTGTGCTACACCAGAAAGGCCGAGAATGAGTGGGTTTGAATCCAGACTCTGAAACCCCATAGCTGTGACCTTAGCTTCTTTGACCTTTAGAACATTCCACATAACTGGCCATCCTCTGTATTCCAACCTTAGTTTGTGACAGTGTTGCCGCTCTTTGATCTCCCCAGGGGTCGCCCCCCCCCCCACAACTGATGACCTCTGGGGCCTCTGCAAACCCGAGCTGCTCACTGTGGCTTTCAGTTCTCTGTAAGGCTGGCTCTTACCCACCTCTCTGACATCACTTTCAGCTGTGCAGTCATTTCTCTCTCCCCTGAGCTGCTTCACTGGAGCCTGCTGGTCTCTGCCTGACCCACTGTTCCTCTGACCTTCACAGGCTGCCTTTTCCAGTGTAACTCTTAGCTGGATGCCAGCTGTTCCAATGGGCCTTCTCCCCATCAGAGCTGATACAGCACTTTGTCTCATCGTTTCATGGATGAAACTCAAGAGAACCCACAGCTGCCTGACTGCGTCATAGATGTGTTTGTCATTTGGCCCCAGAGTGTGCTCAACTAGAAGACCAGCTCAAACTAGACATTTGCCTGACTGAGTCTTACTTTATACATGAAAATGTGGCCGACCTAGACATTTGGAGAACAGTGCTTAGGAACAGACTCCAAAGCCACCCCTGGCCTCCTAGCTTTCCTCCCGCTAGCTACTATAACCTGGGTACCTACTACCCCCATGGCCTAGTCTTCTTATTTGTGGAAAGGATAGTAACAATAGTAGGGCTGCTGCCGGGGTAGTAAGTTAATGTGTGAAAGTGTTTAAGACAGATATTGCTGTATTATAATGGGCTATAACAAGCAGTCATAATAATTAGTGCTTACTGCATTTATTCTGGTCCTTACACTACGCTCCTTGCTTTGACCTGGCTGTATAGTACTATTGTTCTATATAGTACTATTGTTCTTATATTTATTTTCACCATCAGACTGAGATCCTTGTAGATGCGCTCTGTCTTATCCTTTGTGTTTTTAATGCCCAGAAGAGGGTCCAGCAAAGAGTAAGGACTTAGGAAATGGAGGGGGCGGGCAAGCGAAAGAAGAGACGGTGAAGGAGCCAGGCATGGTAGCGCACCCCTGTAATCTCAGCACTCTGGGAGACAGAGGCATGTGGGTCGCTGAGAGTTCAAGGCCAGCTGGTCTACAAAGCTAGTCTAGGACAGTCAAGGCTACACACACAAAAACCTCGTCTCAAAAAACAAAAGAAAACAAAATAACAATGACAACAAAAACAAAACACATGAAAAAGAAAAAAGAAACCCAAGTACACAAAAAAGGAGGAGAATGCAAAGAGGAAAGGAGGGAAAGAAGGAACAGGGAAGCAGAGGAAGAAGGGAAGAAAGAAGGATGGAAAGGAGGGAGAGAGAGAGAGAAGATGGATAAGGAGTATGAGTCATAGCCATATCTTTGGGTGACAGATGACGCCTTGATTCTCTGCCTGCCTTCCCCAACTCCAGAAAGAAAGCTGCATAAACAGCTCTATCTCATCGACTGCTCAAGACATGACTGAAATAAGAAGTTTCCCCAGCCTCGACCTTTGCCGCTCTCTAGACACAAGGTGCTTGCGCCTCCTGAGGTTCTTCTCCTCACTCACCCCACCTCTGCCTCTGATGAGCACTGAAAGGCCCTAGTCAGCAACCCCTCTCCCTGGGACTCTTTGCAGCTTTCCAAGCAAGGGGCATCCTCCCCTCCTGACAACTCCCAGCACAACCACTGTCCCCTGAGTTGAATTTATGCCACTGTCCACATTCATTTGTCTTGTCCAGAGTGAGATCTCTGGTGACAGCTATGACGTCTGCCTCTATGCTCCCATGTCCCATTCAGGACCTGGCATATAGGGGATTCAGGAAGCGTCCACCTAACTGAACCCCTGCATAAAACACTTGTGACAGAGTGAAGGACAGGTGGTCCAGCATTGCACTCCCACTAGGTGAGCTACCTCTGACGATGCTTAGCTTGTGAGGAGAGAGGGGTGGCTTCGGGATTGCATCCTTCTTTTTTTTTGTGGCAACTCCAGTGACACTTCTGTTTTTCAGAACATCTGTTCCCCAGATCATGACTGCCAAGTTCTTCGTGTACTTAGAATCTCCTTGGGTTACTTGTAGCTGGTGCCATTTCTCCTCGTCAACCCAAATCCCGCTTCCCAGATGGACCTGAAAGAGGTAAGAACACCACACCTGTTCAGTCCGACAGGAAGGCAGCTGGAGGCCGCTTTTGTCCTTTCAAACTCCACTTCCCCAGTGTAAGGGTTTCACGCCACAGATGCAACAACAGCATCTCTACCGGAATCTCTGCAATGCACCAGGCCTTATTCTAAAGCCCCGACTTCCTTCTCTTAAACAGAAGGTGCTATGACAGCATTGTCATTTCTGATGGGAAAACCAAGTCCGGAAAGGTGAAGTGACTTTAGAAGTCACTCCATTCTTGAGTGGCAGAGCTGGAATTCTAAACTGTACTCGTGTTATTACATGGCTGCTGACCCCGCCATACTCAGGACACATATGCTTATGTGCGTTACACTCTAGAAAGACCAGACCCTCTTGTACCTGCACACTCTAAGGCATACCTCCCACTAAGATGGTGGAGGCTGCATGCAGGGCAGGACTCAGCCAGCTGCAATAATCACTGGTGGCTAGGGCTCCTCTCCAAGATTTGGCTATATTTGGTCTGGGTGTGGCCTAGACATCAGGATAGTTTAGCTCCCTAGATAATTCCAATTTAGAGCTAAGTCATTTTAAAAGCCCTGCCAGTTGGCAGGGGCAGAGCATCTGCCTGGCTCTGCAGCCAGCAGGCGTGTGGCTGTGTGAGCCCTTCCCCAGCTCAAACAGCAGCTTCCCTATCTACGAAGTGGGAGACTTGGATTTCATCTCAAAGTTCATCCTTCTGGCTCAGAACACCTGGCATTTTAAGAAATTAAACGCAACCACAATGTATCCGGCTTGATTTCAGTAGCACACACACCAGAACACAATATCGTGTGGCCTAGAAGAGAAACAGCCAGAGTGACAGTGAGCCAATAAATCACTGTACCTTCTCTGCTTCCACAATGTTGAGCAATGATCTACAGCTTTAAAATGTGTCCCCACTTTTGGCCCTTAACAACTTGTAGACCAATAGTAATAGTCATTATTTTAAAACAATAGTTCTAACATTTAATAGACATTGCCCTTTAGGTTGAGTTTCTGTTGTCCTTGTGGACACCAAAATGGCCTCCGTGGGATGGAGGGTAGGGGCCTGTTAATGAGATGACCTTTCCAAGTGATATAAGAAATCTCTGCCAAAGGCCCTTCTTTTTTTTTTTTAAAGACCTGCTGATCATCACCAAGGCATGGTCAGGAGACATCTTGGAGAGGTCCTGGCTTGAGATGGCACACGCGAGCGCGTGCGCGTGCACGCACACGCACACACACACACACACACACACACACACACACACACACACACACACAAACACACATTGATGGTAGAATGTAAGAACAATTGCTCAAGAAATGATTAAAGATTCCACTGAAGTTTGGCATGTGAAGAAAGGTGGACACAAGAATGGGCAGCCAGGCCAGCCTTCATCAATTACCATGGTTTTCTATCTATCAAAACAAAACAACCAGGCAACCCACTCTAGTTGCTAAGCAAATGCTCGACACGGTACATGGCACATCTAGCTTCACCTTCTTTTGCTCAAAAGATCATTCAGCCCGCTGTGGGAGGCCAGGGATCCAGACCCACCTGGTCTCTCTGTGCTGAGCACTTCAGTACTGCAAATCAGTTTGTTCTGCTCAGAAAGAAAAGCAGTGCTGGGCTGAGATGTGCTGCCCGGGGCTGGCTTAGCAACCAGAGCCCAAGGTCAAATTCGGCCTTTTTCCCTGTTCACTTCTGAACTGCAAATGGGCAGTCTGTGCCAGGTGAGTAGGCATGCTGAGTGCAAGGCCCAGACGGACCTGTGTCCCTCCCTTGATGACACTCTGAAGCCAGCCACACAAGCTTCCTGAGATCGGAGGGAGACAAGGGAGTTTGCTCTAGACTAGATTTTGAAAGAGAAAACCAGAGACATAAGCAGCAATTCTCCTGCATCAGCCTTTTGACTGCACTACACCACCTGGCTTGATTTATTACTCTGGGAGAGAGATGAAGTCATGTAAGCCAGTGGTCTAGAGGTAAAGGGAGCCACATTTCTGAGTGTCTATAATGAATTCAACTTCCTTAATCCTCATAATGGCCATAAGGGTTAGAAGCAGGTAGAAACTGCCGTTCCCATTTTACACATGTGAACACAAATTTGAGGAACTAATCAGCTAATTTAAAAATGAAAATTCAGCCTGAAATCTGAGTAGCCTAGCTCATGCCCTCCTGGCCGGCCCTGATGAGTGCTGAGGTGGGGCTGATGTGGTTGAAAAGTGCACAGCTAACACAGCAGTCCCTGGTTATTATAGGTTTCCTTTGGCGTCTTCTGCACCTGCAGGCCACATCCTGTGCCAGCTCCCAGTATAGTACACTACAGGCAGATGCAAACTGGAACACAGCCCGATGACTGGCTTTCTCTCCAGTGGCTGCTCCATGTGCCTCACCTTGTAATCACTGACAAGCACTTCCCTAAAACACTGCTCTTCTCCTTTGACTGGATGACCTCCGCAGGCTTCAGTTCTGTGTCTTTATGTCAACCCTTTGGAAACTTGAACAACTTCCTATTTCTTAGCACATCAGACATGTTCTCCTCAACCTGCCTCCATTTTATCACTAAACCACTAAGTCCATCCCTCTCTAAAGGCCCTGAACACATTCACCTCTTTCTTCCAGTGCTGGGACAGGAAGAGGATGGTTTCTGAGCTGCCATGCCCGGGTGTAGATCCTGTCTCTTCTGTCAGCTGATTAACGTGGGCCAGTCACCATATTTGTCTGAGCCTCACTTTTCTCAAAGAGACAGCTCATCCTCCAGTTCACAGAGGGGTAAGCCAGACACCAAATGAGATGAATGGAGTGTGAGAATTTACGGCCAGAAGCTGCTACGCCCTTGACCTTCTTTTTCCATCAGCATCTCTGCCCTTGCATCTCTCTGGTCAGGAAAGTAAGGGATGTCCTTAAGATGACAGATTCCTGTCATTTTCAAGTACTCGGATTTTCATTTTACCCAGTCCACAATCTGGGAAAGATTGCTTAGCTGCCACAGGGTTGTTAGGCTCCCTGTGAAGTATCAGCCTACCTACAGCCATAACTGCAGCTGGGAGAGGTCAAAGGCTTTCCCCCTTCTGCCTCCTGCAGTGATCAAGGCTCTAAACTCAAAACAATATTAAACATATGGACATATTTAATATATCGTTATGGCTTCATCTCTGATGAGCAGCTCTTCCTTAAGAGAACAAAGTATTTTCTAGCATCTGCCTGAGTACAATGATAGTGCCATAGCATGAAGAGAAATGGTACCTTGGTCTCAGAAAGATCCATCACAGGTCCACGCTGAGCAATGACACAAGGGCTGCTGAGAGCAGCACATTCATGGCTGCCTGGTGCAGTGTGCAGTTCCCAGGGGCACAGCAAGACAGACTGCAAAGAACCCTGCCCTAGGAACTAGGAGATCTGGTTGTCTCTAATCTGTCTCTAACCTGTAGCACAGAGCAGAAGAGGCCCTGCTCTGGGTGCATTTTTAAGATCTGTTACTTAACAGGTAAGTCATGAGGTAGATTGTGTAACGGTCTTTGCAATCTTTTAATTCAATGAGTTTTTTTTTTAATAAAAACATCTTAGATAAAGCACATCAGAATCAGAAAGTGATCTATGGGGCAAGTCCATTTCATGAAACCATGGTAACATTTGATCAAAATGTTACCTTTCCTTGTCAGGGAAGGTTATAAAAATATGGCATCTGATAGTATGGACTTCAAGAACTACTTTGTTAAGTGTTTTACAGGATGAAACTCATTTCTAGTAGCAAATGGATCAGGTTCCAGCTTCACAGGCCTTGCAGAGATTCAGTCTTCTGCTCACACAGAAGGGAAGGTCAGGCAAGAGCCAGGAACAGTCACAGGGCAACCAACTGCCGGCATGTGGCACCTATTGCCTTGAGGAGCTGCCATCCGTTTCCAATGTCTGCTTCCTTTCCTCCCTGTCCACGGAGTTCTCTACCTGACTACAAATTAGTCTCAAAGAAAAGCTGGGTGAGGTTCAAAACAGCGGCTGGTAGAAAGCAAAAGAGGCATTTTCAAGAGGTGGCATATTTAATGTGTGTGTTAAAAATTAAATAAGGTTTCTGAGGCCTATTTTCTTGGGAAAGAATGCTACTTCGCAGCAGAGCTCAGAAGCTACCTGGCAGCCTTCAAAGCAAGAGAGAAACAGATTTCTCCTGGAAGCGACTTAAGAAAAATTCTTCAATCACTCCACAATGTGGCCACTGCTGAAAGGATATCAAGAGACCCGGGACGCTTCACTCATCGTCTCTTCAGTTTGGGAGGTTTACCAAACTTAGACGCACACTTTCACTCCCAAATGGCCTAAGGAAAGCATCAATCCCATCTGCTTCTTACAGACAAAGATGCATAGGCTCATAAAGGCCAAGGGCCCGCCTGACGTCATGCAGGAAGTACAGAAGTAGAACTTTGCTATGAACTAAGACTCGGGCCTCCAGCCTCCACTCCTCTGCGAAGCTTCCTGGGAAAGGCTGCCGAGCAAAGCGAACACAAGGCCTGTGGGCTGCTCCACCAAGTCTTGCATGGCACTGCAGAGCAGTCAGTGGTCAGTAAAAGACGCAGGGCATGGTAGCACGTCCAAGAGAGCCCTGAAGATGAACAAGTTTCTTTTCCTTAGCTCGACAACATTTTAGTTGGTTCAGTCTAGATAGTTGGGCTATATCTAGACAAACCAAGTGAAACAACCGTTTCTTTTCACTAGGGAACAGTATCAGCCAGAGTCCACCCAAAACATGAGGCAAGATAAACGAGCTGACAGAGATGACCCTTAGGGGCCAGGGAGAAGTGAGTCTGAAATGTGTGTGGCAGTGGAAGGAGTGTAACACTAAAGCTGGATTTTACCAGGGCCTGGACAAAGGGATCCGACAGACTTCTCCTTTCTACCGGGGATTATGTATACTTTCATGATTTGCTTTCAGGTGTCATGTGAGAAAATAGGAGGCATTATGTGCAGCCCTGGAGCTCTGGGCCAGTGACTCAGAGACAAGGAGTATGGCTCATTTACTCCTATATCCCCAGGGCCTACCCGGGAGCTGGGAACATCTACCTTGCAAATGGTGAATGAATATACACCGAGTTGCTCTCTACAGCGAGTTAACCTTATACTCTGGGTACCTGAACTCATGGGAAGGAAGAATTTCAAACTAGCAAAGGAAGTCATTTAAAAAAAATCTTCGTCATTAATAAGCTATTTAAAAATGCCAGGTTAGTTATTTTGACATAATAATTTTTTAAAGAGGAAGATGGGGAAGTCCTGGCAAACCTATGCTATGATGTAATAAAGTCCACAGTCACCAGGGCCTCGGCTGGGAGGCCAGGCAGTCCCACGGGGGTTCAGAAGGCCCAATGGTGTTCTCCACCTTCCCTCTGACTACAAGCACCTGGGGGAATGGATGTTGAGCTGAGGAACACTACCTTGCCATTGTCTAGGATATACTTGTCCATGACAGGCGCAGGAGCGGGGTAATAGGACGACGTATTTGCTTCCTCACTGAAAGTGCTCCGTAACTCCGGCTCGGGCTCGAGACATTCTGACTTTACTTTTTCCAAGTCAATGGCGGGACCTAGGCAGTTAAGAAAAGAGATCTGTCTAGAACTCCAAGGAAAATAAAAGGCAAATATTCTTAACTATGCATCTATCAGTATATGGTGGCACTAAAAAAAAAAATAGCTAGCTGCTTTTCTTTTTGTCCTTTATGCTACACTTAAACCCAGACTTCAAAACACTATGAGGCATGAATGCACAAGGTGGAATGAAAGGGCAAGAATTAACTAGGCTTTAGTAATTACGTATGACTGAGGACAACTTCGAGGGTGTCAGTGTCTGCGCAGAATGGCAGGAGACTCAGCTTTCTGCATAGGAAAGAGGCTCTGTTCAGACTGCTGGAGAAGGGCTGGCAATTACTAGAATGTGCAAACTGTGGGCATGCCAACAAACTCAACCCTGAGGCCTGTGATGGCGAGGGCCACGTGGACGAAGGGAAATCGGGAAAGCTATGGGGAAAGATGAAAAGGACTCCCCCTTCCTGGGACCTAGGATCTGAGCAAGGGCATTCTAACCAAGAAATTAAGATACAACACAGAGTAAGCTACTGATTGCCCAATACAGCGATCATTCACTTTTTATTTTAATGCAATCAACACAAATTACATGAGATTTAAATAGTGAAAGGAAGCTGGGAAACAGTTGCTGTTTCTGGAGGGCCCTCTTTTTTTTTTCCTACTAGCTTTGCTAATGACAGAGTATTTTTCTTTTTAAATTTTCTATTGTGTCTTGATTACCAAGGAACAGAGAAAATGGTTAAATAAGGCCAAATGATTCGATTAACTTGTCTAGGAGACAACTTCAAAAATCATGGAGCTGTACATTGCTCTGCGTTAACCTTAAGTAAGTGGCAACACTGGAGTGCACCTTCTTACCCTGGTTGTACGGACAACTGGGTACAAAGCTCTTTGTTTACTGAATCCTTGCGTAATGATCCAGTTGCAGCTTTATGCTCAGTTGCCCTATTCTAGATTTTGGCTGACAGAGTGACGGTCTCTTTGAGTTTGTAGGCAGAAGTTCCTACGACAGGGCTTCCCAGAATAAGAGTACAAACCCTGAGTTGCTGGCAGCTAGCAGCTGCCCACTGCAAGAGAGACTCCAAAGATGGAAGCATAAACTTTGCCCAAAGCTGACCACCAAATGGGTAGAGGTCAGATGGTGCAGATGAGAGCACATGAAGTATCTTGGTACAGACTGAGCACCATTCCTGGCTCTGCTGTGTTGTAGTTTTGTGACTACAAGTGCATGAGCTGCAGATGAGGAAGCTGGTTGGGTAAAGAACAGAATCACTCTTAGCTTTCTGACAGGACCTCCTAAGTGTGCCCTATGCAAGGCTTAGCTCTTTAACTTCCGCCCTTATGCACAAAACCTGGCGGGTATTTTCCAAATGTTTGCTAAAGAAGAAAGGATTATAACAAAGAGTGCATCCAAAGTCTCCGAAGTACATGCCAAAGTTTCTCCTCCACAGGTGTGAATTTTCAAGATATGAATAAACAAAACATTTGATCTTTCCTTGGCTCTGGAAAATCTAATTGCTCTACTTCCCCATAAGGATGGGTGACATGCTTCCTGTCTCATCCTACTGTGATGTTCAGTGGCAGGAGAAATGGGCTGAGAAAGCCATTGTATCCACTGGTTCCTAGATCATCTTTGTAAAGTCCTTGAAACCTTTTCCTTCTAAGAGAGAAGCCTGTTAGGCAAAGGCTTATGTCCCTAATCCCAGCATTCATGCCTGGGAGGATCAGGTGTTCAAAACCTGCCCCATCTGGATAGCAAGTTGCCAACCAGCCTGGACTACATGAGACCTTGTCTCAACCAAGAACTGTAATGGCTCAATGGCTACCAAAGATAACTCTCACATGACCATGACCTTGTGACTCCTTGCTTACCACCCCCTTACACTTAAAATAGTAAGTCCCCCACCACAACCATGAAGGCCCAGGACAGCCAGCCAGTCTCTATTTTATAACTTACAAGCTGTGTGTGCAGCCAGCTACCACTCTTGTTTTCAGTACCGCCCTGTGAAGCTCTTCAGGAGCACAGCTTTAGTCACACTGCAGCTGTAGATCCTGGAGTAGGACCTGGCTCATGGCAGGCTCTTAGAAATTCTCTGTGTCATGAGAGGGCACAAAGAGCTGGAAAGGGCAGGTCTTTGATAGGTATGGGCAAATCATGACCGGATCAACTTCAGAAGCTGCTAATGATAATAGAAAGTCCGGGGCTATGGTTATAGACAAAGGACTCTGCACTGATACTGGTAGAGACTAGAAGATCAGGAGGTGAGTGTCATCTCTCAGGCTCCAAGTCCTGTCAGTCTAGTCTCCTGAGACCCCTCTCTAGAGCCCCACACAGACACCTTCTTTTTGGTGACTCAAGAACTGACTCAAATGATGCTTCTTCCATAAAACCCTGCCCTTCCAAATAGAGGCATTTCTCCCTCCTGGCTTGGGACTGAACACTGGGTTTGAATGTACTGTAGGCTGCCTGTGACTTTGCTCCAGTAGAAGTAAATGTTTTACCTTCCTTTGTACCCTTCCTGACACCACCCTCACTCCATAGATGCATCTGGTGCCTCAATTAGGCTGTGAAATTGAGCACAGGCAGGGACTGGACTGTCCTTTTATGTCAGAGACTAGGGCTCACTGGGCACCTGGTTAAATTCTTATCTCAAGAGATACTTTACACAACTCGGACCTAGCCTCACATAAAAGAAGGAGTGATAACTTGACAAGACTGAAAGCTGAATGATTAGCCCCCACTCTCCATTCCTACACACCTACTTGGCACTTACTTCTGACTCTCTAAATCATGGACTCAGTGAGTGGGGACCCCCTGCTGGTATGTTTTTGCCCATCATACCTACCACAAGACCCTGCACAGAGACCTTCTAACCACTTCTGCCCCTTTTCTTAGGGCCAGACTCATCTCTCCAGAAACTAGCAGAGCTCTGTCAAACACTGAAGCTACTGTATTGGCTCTCAAGGAAGAGCATTTTAGACCAGTCTGGGTCAGAGACATTCAACACCAGTGGTACTTCTCTGCAACAGCCTCCTCCCTCTGGCACACTGTATATGCAGAAAGCACAAACCAAGCAGCCTCAGCGCGCGGGGGGGTGGGGGGGGGGGGGGGGCGGCAGTGAAATTTTTTTTTTTTTTTAGCAGACATGGGTATGTCTCCAAGACAAATGATCTTAGGAAAGTCACTTCAGCTTTCTTCCTTACAAAAAAGGGATGTCCAAGGGATACCATGCAAGCTGGTGATGACAACTGAATAGCGGAGGACCACGGCAGGCACACGACAGGATCAGAGCATCGCAGATGAATGGGCCAATGAATCAGTCAGTAAGGCATGTGTTCAGTATTACAGAATCAGGAAAGAAAAGGACAAAAATCCAACAGAAAACATCTCAACAAAAAGCCCCATGTCGTTTCCTTGGAGAGCAGAGGGAGGGCCTCTAGTGCTTTTAATTTAAGATGTTGGGGTGGTGTGTATGTGTGTGTATGGGGGGGGGGTGGGAATCATTTCATTGCAAATTTTTGTCGGCTCCACTCCCGATGTTGGCAATTTACATCTCATTACAACAAATGCTTCAGATTGCTGTTTTGCTTTTTAAAATTTCTGAGGCATTGTTCTGCCTCAAACACATGTGACCAAATTAGCCACAATAATAAGCACTTGCGCTAGCAGACAACACTGTGCGCTCTGGCACAGATATTTTAGGTAACAAAGGAACTTTTTCTCATTTTGTGGGAAGAGTAGGAATAAAAAGAAAGGCCTTTTGATCCACTGGCATTCTGGTGGTGACACACACTTGAGGTTTATTTTGGGGAAAATACACCTTCCATGAAGAAAAACCTCTCAGCCAAGTAAAGAAAGCTTTGACAAGGGCACAAAAGGTAGTGCCAGTCTCTCCTCCTCCAGTCATTCAGGGACCCAGTCACCACACAAACTCTAACACATAATTCACACAGACCCATTCAGCATATAAGCTCTGACACACAACCCACAGGAACCCACTCACCACACAAGCATTCTGAGAGACAGTGAGGATTCCAGAACAAATAGAAAATACTTTAGCTTTTGCAGAAGCTCATACTTCAGCACATGAAACACTATTATGTCATATACAGATGTGATGGGTGCACAGTGGACTCAGGCTAGAAGATGCAGGCTAGATCCTGTACCCTGTATCCTCTACCTCTTTAAGCCCTGGTGATTCCTCTTTTAAAATGAGGACTGAGCCACAGAGGAAAAGTTTGTTTGTTGATGCAACACAGAGATGAAACTGTATTATGCTTTTATTCTTATCTTCATCCTTAAAAGTTGACTCTTGATGTGATGTCAAGGAGATCTACAGGTCACCTGTGGCTTCAAATCATATACATGTTTGGACATTATCACTTCTGACTTATTTTGAAATCAAAGAGTTCACAGTGTTAGATATATTCTTAAAAGGACTAAACCATGTTTATTTCTAGATGTTTGTAGTGAGTTTGAAGGTATACATCTAGTTTACTAAAGTGCATACTCCTGAAAGCAGACAGAACACACACACTGTGGCACACAGGCATTTTAGATTTAGAGAACAGTGATCTTTCTTAAGAGGAATCTGAACATGGATAGGGATGTAAAAGAATGAAGGAAATGAGCAAGGGCCTTGGGAAGAGGAAGGGGTTCCAGGCAGGGCCTGGTGGGCGTTGCCTCTGTGGTGTAGGGCAGAGCAGCTGATCAGCCTCTGTGGAGCTCTCCATGCCCTGGAGGATGGCCTGGACCACTTTCACACAAGGCAGTGACTATGCACCTTCTTAGCTTCTAAAAGGACAGAGGCAATCTGGCCTGGCCTCAATCCTTCAGCGTGAATCTATTACGTACCTAATCAATGCCAGTGATCAGCTATGTGGCTTTGAGAGATTCACTCTCAGGCAGCTGGAGAAATAGGGGACCGACAGTCACAAGCCTTGTGTATGTGGCAAGAGGGCTCTGGAACAAAAGCAAAAGCAACCATGGCACATCTGGAGAAGACTAGGACTGCCTCAGAACAATGTACATACACTTGGAGGATGGGCAAGCGGCGGTTGGGTAAGGCCCTTGATGAGGTATCTTCACACAGTGAAGGCAACGGAGACAAAACACAGGCTCCCTGCCTGACCACAATATGGACAGTATGACAATCTACACATATAGATCGTAGGATAAGTGAGTAAGTGATCCTAGAAGGCAGAGCTGGGCTGAGTGTGGTCTAGGAATGTCGTCAGCACAAGTGGCAGCTCTGTGGTCCTTGGCCTCTTCCTTCTTCATTTCCTGAATGTAGTCTGTGAACAAGAGCTGCCACAGGAGTTGCTGGGCTGAGGCAGAAGTAATTCTGGCATGAGGCCTGGGCTGGGTGAGATCCCAGTAGCCTACATGGAGGCCTCCCAGGTTGGCTAGGCTCGCAGAGAATCTGAACCAGAGAACGGCAGAGCAGAAGTGAATGTGGGAAAAAGCAAGAAGCCCTTCAACAAAAGGGAAAGTATTTTTCCTTAGTTTGAGGACCCTTTTCAGTGACATGTTGGAAAAGAACAGAGGACTGATCCCTACTGACTGTCATCTGTGTTATGTATCTTACAACAAAAAGTCTCCTTTAAAATCTTTCCCTTCACTGCCACTGTTACTAACTGCATAATATCTCTGAGTAAGCCCTAAGTGCTGAGACAGAGGCAGGGCAGCCACAGCACTGTCCACTCTTGCATCCTCATTGGCCAGCACCTATAAGTATTTGTTAAGTAAGTGCTCAATGAAAGAGGTTAAATCTGATGCAAGTCCTGAGGGCTGACCTCGTTACCTGCTGGGAGGTTCAGTGAGGCGCAGTGACATGTGGAAACCTCACACGTACTGCCTGCTCAGGGTCCTCGGGCTCTCCGGAACCTTGCTCCTTCAACCTTGTACCTCCTCATCTACCTCCACTTTCCAGAAGTTTCACACGCTTCTCATCTCCTCTAATGCTCACACTGCAGGACCTTTACCTCCTCTGCCCTTCCACTACTCTCTCAGACCATCTCTGAGGAACTCTGCAGTCACGAGAGACTGTGTGGGAGAGAGAGGGTCGCCAGAACTCATTTCAACCTCTGGGAACTTCACTCAGTGGTCAGGTAAGTATGCTTTTTCATCTGTTGCTCTTTTACCCACTCATGCCCAACTGTGTGGTCCACGTTGCATCAACGTGGCAAGAGACAGCCGAGGTGGTGTGGGTTTGTCCTGCCAGGGCAGCACTGAAGACGTCAGACAAGCCTATGAAATGGCCTTTGGCTCTGGAACTGGATGATTTGGAGGGGGTGAGAGTTTGAGGTGGGCACCAGTGGCATGGAGAGTAGGGGGGCTTGTGGTGCCCACAGGCTCATAAGGAGATGCCAAGTGCAACAGTGAGATGAAGACAGAAGGTCTAGAGAGGCCAAATTTATTATGTAACTGCACTTCCTCAACTAATTTTCCTTTCCAGAGATGTCACAGGCTTTTCTTTCAGTTATCTGGCCAGGCCAGCCTCTTTTACAACTCTAAAACGTTGTTCAGACTTTCCTATTGCATGGGATACTGTTTATTTCCTCTTCAGCCAGAGAATTAAAAATAAATTCCTTAATCGGAGGCCTTCGAAATTACCTACCGCATCCACACATTAGTAGTGTAAAAAGGCCTCTCCTCTATCGTCCCCTAATACCAAAGGCCCAAGAGCAAAGCAAACACTGCATTCTAATTATTTGCTGTTTTTAAGAAAGTGTTTAAGACAAAGAGTCTTACCCATTTAGTTTCTCATGCCCAACCAAGTGCCTGGAAGAGAGACATACCAATAAATGTTTCCTGCATGAAGCCTTTTCCCTATAGTCCCAGCTATGAATGACAGGAGGGGTGTAACAGGAAGGAACAGCCTCCTGCGTCTAGAGGCATGCTAAAGGCCAGTGGGTCTCACCCTTCTCAATGCTACAGCCCTTTAACACCGTTCCTCATATTGTGATGGTCCCCAACCACGCAATCATTTTGTTGCTCTTTCATAACATAAGTGTAATTCTGCTACTGATATGAATCTTACTGTAAATATCTGATATGCAGGATACATGAAGGAGGTTGCGGCACACAGCAGGTTGAGTACCGATGCTAAGTGATCTCTTGCAAGAGAGCTGCAGAAGGCTTCACATCCTGTAGGCAGACTGGACTGGGTGAGCTCTGGGTCTCTGTGAGAACGTTCCCTAAACTCAGAGAGGTCTTTATGACAGCAACAGAGCGTGGGCAGCCTTTGGGCCCCAGTGAATCCTGGTGGTCAAAATTATTCCTTCCATCAATGCTAGCTGAATAGCAGCCTGCCACGGCTTCACGACAGTAATATATTTAGATTCCACATGGCACAGCCATGTTCTTTCCTCTGGGTTTCAGTTTTCCACTCTATTAAGAGGAGAATGAAAGGATGAATTATCTTTTTCCTAAAAATAATAATTTCCATGGAAACTATGGGAATTTCTGGCTAGAATCTTGAGGCGATATAACCTGGTAAAACAGAAACTGTGAAAAGATGAAGCAGGAAGGAAACCTTTACAAGTGTGTGAGTCTTAAAAGCTCCAAAACCCACAGGCAGGCAGAGGAGGGGGACACTGCCGGAGGGGCACAGGGCTGAGCAACTAATCAGACAGCCTGACACGTGGAAAAGCAAGATAGGCCTCGTTATGAAAGCTGGTTCTTCCTGGGCCTGCAGCTTCAGGCAAGCTACCTAATCTCTTGGAGTCCATCTATGGCTGAGGTGGTTTTATGTATAAAGTTCCTAGTGTCTGCCCCAAGGCACATCAGGAGGGGCACCTTTCCCATTTGTGTGTCCTGATTGTCACAGCCAGCAGCAAACACACCTGTCACAGGGTGACACTGAAGGCAAAGCCCAGAGATGTCTAGATGGTCTAGCTGCCTCACAGCTATCAAAGGAACAGGAAGAACATTTTGTCAGCCCCATCCCCTTGATCCATGGGAAAATGGGTTCTGGGGAAAAAGATAAGGAGCATCCAGAATTATTTATCCACCTTGAAATCACATTTAAAAATAATCTGGCATCAACTGTGATTTTGATAAGTCAACAAAGCAAAAAAAAAAAAATTTAATTAAAACAGGCCTTCAAAATAAAAGATGGCCACAATCATTCAGATAAACGAGCCCAGTCACACTACTAGATCTCTTTCTGACATCCAATTGGGCAGCACCAGGTACACAGTCTGGTACCATTCCAACCTTGGGAACAACTGTGAGCCCCCAGTGCTTTCCTTTTACAATATTACTACTACCGGCTTCTTCAGCCTTCTTTCAAAATCCAATTATTTTTAGTGATCCAGAGGACTGAGGATTTAAAGATAAAGCAAAGGGCCCAAGGAGGAAAATTCTAAGCAATGAGGAGGCATAATTATATCTGATGATGTCTGTGATCTCTGAGACAGATGATGGAATAAACTGGTGAGGGCTAGTCAACAGAGAACCAAAGATAAGATAGAATTCTACTCAGGAAAACTGAGAGGACAGAATTATAAAACTACAGACCGCGAATGACCTGACAATGTGATCTAAAGCTTAGACTAGGAAGTAGGAGGTCTGCAGGAGGCACAAGGGGTAACCAAAGATTAAGATGCTCCCTATAGTATCTGTGTTCTGTTGTGCAAAGAACAGCTGGGAGGTGCTAGGCACTGTAAACACGCTGTCTTGTGTCATTCTTGAATGACCCTATATGTCACTGTAGGAATTATGGAACAATCTCGTATGTGTCTGGTAGACATCCTTACTGTAGCCATCTAGTTATCATTTTAACCATAATGGTTGGGGTGATCATTGATTGTTTTGTAGACGAGGAAAGAAAAGCCCAGGAAGTAACTTGTTCAAAGCAACTGGAGATTATGAGAGAAGCAGGACTCAAAGCCCTGGAATTTCTGACCTCAGGGCCCAAGCCGACTTTAAATCACTAAGTGGGTTCTCTGCCTGAATGTGGCAGGCTCAAAGATTCCCACTTCCCAGATAAGAAATGTGCCTCCAGTCACACAGGTGAGGAATTATGACAAGTGAGATTCAAGCCCAAGTAACATCCCTTGCCCATGGCCAGGCTGCCTCCAGTACAGGGGAAGTCAGCAGGAAGCATCCGGCTGACATTAGCTGTCTTTTCCAAGGCACCATCAGAGACCTCAGCGTATAGAAGCCAGCTCACACCACAAAGGATTTTAAAGATCAAAGCTGGTATTTTAACAGACCTTGGACGGAACACAAGGCATAAACTGAGAGGGTTACAGCGGTGCAGTGTTAGCAATCTGGCTCTAAAGAGCCAAGACAGATACGCAGGCCAGCCGCCCCGGCTCTCTTCTTCAAACATTTCAGCCTGCTTATGATCTAGCCAACAGGGACATTATCTCTTCTTTTTACATGCTCTTCTTTCAAATGGAGATAATAATCCTTACCTGGCCTTACAATAAGGCTATTGGAATAGTCCAGTGACATAAAAATGTCAAGGTGCTTTGAAACCTGTAAAGTGCCAAGCACATGTAAATTACTGTTATTATTCTTATTATCTCTCCCTCGTCTGGTCAGAATCCATCACCTGTGCCTACATTCCTTGACAAAATATATACACAAAATCTGAAATCATTATCCGCCTCCCTCCTGCAATTACAGTGCCAACTTGATTCTACCTAGTGTCAGGTTGTATCCATGGCTGCGGCCCCAGACACAATTGTGAGGATTCTCAAGGCGAGGACATGTCTACTCTTCGTCACATTCCTTGGAGTGCTTTACAGAAGTACCCAAATGTATGTTATGTGGTTCACACCAAAACGGAAGATGCTAAACTTTGTTGTTGTTGTTTTCCCTGCCTATTAAGAACAGGGACTTGGGGACTTGGGCTGGTAAGATGGCTCAGCTGGTAAACACACACACACACACACACACACACACACACACACACACACACACATTGAAATGTAATTAAAAAGTCTCAGCACAGGGACTAGCTGAGGAGAAACGTGAAACAGCCCTTTGCTCCACTCCCAGCACAGGTGCTCCTTGCCCACTGCACCCCAACGGCTCGACTTCCTCCTGTCTCCTTTGCCTCCTCTCAGTTTGAACACACTAACCCACTGGCTTCCAGATGTTCTTCATGAAGGTCTCAATCATCTCTGGGTTTCTATCATCTATCCTTGTCCTGGCAAAAAGAACAATCTCAGCAAACATTTGCTGAAGAAAAGGGAATAAATGAATGGGTAATCCTATAGAGCAGTGTGTGTGCCGTAAGCAGAAACGCCTTTATACTTTCAGAACTCTCAGCATTGGTTCTTCGGGGGAGGGGGTGGGGAGGAAAGGGACGAAAAGGGAGACTGCCATTTACTGAACACTGACTGTGTTGGACATACAGCCAGACTCTAGCAGAGCCTCCTCATTTAACCTTGGCATAGTTATGCTTTGTCAGAAAGGACTGTTGGCCAGGCTAAGATCATAGATAACAAACGGATAGTCCTTTATGAAGGATGGTGGAGTCACGCTCATGTTAGTGACAAAGAAGCTAGACTATTAAAGAAAGTCAGGGGTGTAAAGATCCCGAGAGAAGCACACTGGACCAGTGTGGTCTTGCTTCCTCAGTAGCAAGAGGAGGACAAGCTGCTACCTCCTGTCAGTTCTTACGGAGCCCCAGGACTCCACACTGCAGAGAATCCTTCCCTTCAGACGCACCTCCCATTTCCAGATAATGAACGGAAGAACGAGTGAGTGGATACGCAATGCAGAAGCGAAGAAGCACCCAGCCAAGCCTCTGAGGCCACTCCTGCCATCCTGCTGCCTCCGGTGCTCTTCAGCCTGTGCCCCACCTCCATGAGCTACCCCAGTAAAACTCCTGGCTGCCAAGGGATCTGATCCCCATGCCTAGAGTTGTCAGGAACCATGAGCCTCAAGAGGCCAGGCTACTGCTTTCCAGTCTCCCTCATGTACTCACATCCTACCTCAAAGAGTCAGCAGTGTTCCTCCATGCAGGGACAATCTTCTTAAAACTGAGACCTGCTGACCTATTGGCCAACCTGGCTCTGAATTACCTGTCAAGGTATAAATGCTTCAGCACCCAATGTGGACAAGGGCCCTTGAGCTGGGACCTCAGGGGAGGAGGACAGGTGGGGCCTTCAAAAGCATGGAAGAAGCCAGGCCCCACACTAACCCAGGCCTTGGACGGCACATGGAACTGGGCCCTGACAAGCATCTCTCCCTTTCTGGTTATTCTTCTCTGTCCTGGTGTTTACAGAATAACTATTCTCCCAGAGCTGGGGGAGGGGGAAGAGTGCTCAAAATGTGGCTCCTCCTCCCCCTCCCTCCACAGCTTGTTACTCTTCATTTTAATTACGTTTACATATTTACCTTCAACTCTACCCTCTGCCTCACATCCCAGGGTTTTTGTTTTCTTTGTATTTCCCCAAGTTGGTAGGCTTGGAAAGTATTCAGTGATATTATTGAGTAACAAGCAGGCATCTATAGTTCATTTTATCGTCTACTGTCAAACATAATGAGAAATAGGGAAGTTGGTTAACCTGCCCAAAGTCCCAGAGCCAAATACTGATTGGGGGAGCCAGCTTTAAACTCCAAAAGAGACCCTGTCTTAGTTTTCTTTTCTAAATGATGTAGAAAAGGAGTGACTAACTGTACATGAGCATCAACAGTGTGCCACACAATACAGCATCTCCCAGACTGTAAGGGGGCTGACATCAGTCCCATTTTAAAGAGTGGAATAGTGAGGCCCGGAGAGATGCTGGTTGACTAGGCTGCACCTCATTCTTCCTACCCAGTTACTCTGACCTGCACAAAAACTCACTTTCAAGCCTACTAATGTTTTCCTGTAGGCAGCTTTCCTTTATAAATCTTCCACAAATTGGTGTCTTGTTTCTGCTGTCCCATATCCCTCTGTGCTTCTTAGATCCTCAAGGGCAGAAGTCAAAGTATACCCGCACACATGTATGTGTGTACTCATGTGGATGTGTGCATTTGTGTTGTATATGTATGTGTTGTGTGTATGTCTGTGTGTGTGCATATGTGTATGTGTGTACACGTGTATATGTTTGTATATGTGTGTGTTCCAAATGTATGAGACTGTTACTCACCACTAGGCACAATGCTTGATACTGGAGGTGACCAGTAAGTATTGGTGGGGGGAACCAGGAAAGGAGGAAAGAAGAGAGGGAGAAAAGACAAACAAATAAACAAAAATTTCAAAGACAGAGTTAGAAGGTAGGGAAGTTGGAATTTGAATCCAGGCCTGTATAAAATACACAACCTTACAGAGGCAGAGACCCTTTGATTATTAATGACTGTGCGAATCTATTTTAGTATCAATTATCACATGTTAATGAATGGAGCATAAATGTTCCCAGATGGAGGAAGGTGTGTGTGATTTCCAGGAAGTCTGCTGCCCTGAGAGTACAGAGCTATGTATGTGGCGATGGCGAAAGCTCTGCCCATACTTGTGGATGTAGCCCATCTCACTGTGGTAGCAACGGTGACACATCGGAAATAGATGGCCCTGGCCATCATGATGACGTTTAAGTCCTGCAGGATGAGAAAGCCTGGCAAGGTCAAGATACCAACTATAGTCAGGGTTAGATTTGACTGCCAAGTGTTTTAAGATGAAAAGAGGCACCTGTCTACCCATAATGCAGTTTCTTACTGACCAAGGTCAGGGTGGTTTCTGGAGTTTCAACTCAGTTCAGGACCGTGCAAAACAGGTAACTTCCCCCAGGAGCTGAGGCAAAGGTGTGGAGAGATTCGGCTACTAGTGTGCTTCTCCGCTGTTCTTAAGAAGTTCACAAAAGGCCTGGCACAATCAAAGCAGAAGCCCTTCATCTGAAGATCTGGAAGCACTGAAAACTCAGTTCTGTCCCCAGTGTCCACCTACACGGCAGCACCGCCACTGCCTTCTTAAATGCTCACATGCATATGGCTTCTCACTGGGACTGTATCATAGCAAATGCCTTGTGGATCAATCGCACCTAACTTTCAGTGTCGCAGTGAACCTCTCCAACTAAGATTTGGGAGCAAGCCAAAGTGAAAGCAGAGCAGGGGAGTGGGACAGTTCGGGCTATTAGCTGTGATGTGAGCTGGAGGTTTGTCTCTCGTAATCTCTACCCTGCCTGCTCCTCTGTGGCAAGGCCAAAAAAGGAGCCCTGGATGACCGACTGACACGTCACCGTGAAGACACACTTGAGAAGCAAAAGGCGCCAGCAAATGGAAAGGAGGTACTGGGAAAGTACACAAATCGCAGAATAGACTCTGCATATCAAAGAGTATCTAAAAAGTGGAGACCTTCCTTTTTCAGTGACATATTTGGTGTAAATTCTGGGGACAGAACCCATGTTTCTAACCTATTTTACTCCCCCTTTTGAGCAAAGTGCCCTGATGCAGAGGTCATGTGACCACGTGGCAGAATAACCTGATCAGTGCTCACTGGCCTCACCTTCCACACGGCTAGAGTCTTACAGTCTGTAAGGATTTCCTGTCCTTTTTTTGTCTCTTATAATCCATTCGTCACAGCCTTGACCACTTCAGATGAGAAAACCTAAAGGCCAGGGTATGAGCAAACTTCCTAGGAGCAAACCAAAGGACATTTGTATATCTTAATTCTAATCCTGGCATACCTCCGATGCACAAAAGCTTTCCTGTTTGTTCTGCTGAACTCTGGGCTCTGCACACAGTGCACAAGGTCCATGGCTGAACCACACCCCCTAGTCTTCAAAAGCATTTTAATGCTTCTTATTCCTAGCCAAACAAGCCTGGACTACCCAAGATGGTAGTTTTCAGCATCCTTAACATCTGCCCTCCACATCTGTAGCAGCCTTCTTAACGCGCCCTAGGTGTTTCCCATACTCATGAGTGCTGCCCTTGACCTCCTCAGGAAACCACCTTTCAAGACCCAGGCAAATCCTAGTCTCTTCCAAGTACCCCTGCTTTCCAGTCATGTTAGCAGGATCCCTCCTTTGTCACTTTCTGGCTCACAGTAACAGTACGTGTTTCAGGTCACATCCAGTTTTCTTCACTGTCCTGAGGTCTCTTTGGAGGGCTACTCTAAATCCCCACGCTACCTCTTGTTGAATGGGCAGTAGCAAGCATTCTGTCCACTCTTGTTCTTTGAGTGAGCCACGCTCCCCAACGTTCTTACAGCAGTGAGGCCAATGCTGCATCCCTGGCCTCCTACCACGTTCACAGAGAGGAGAGTGACTCCTTCTTGTGGTAACTGCTGAGCCAAGTCTCTGTCCTTCCCTAACCTCAAGGGCACTTGGCCTGCAGCTCCCCTTTATCCTGCCAGAAGGGGAGCTGTAGGGAGGTGCCCTCCCCACTGTGAGGAGTGGCAAGTGGCCTGCCTGGGCACTCACCGCTGCCAAGCCGCAGGAGTAACACATCCTGGAGTCTCCTGTTGAGGTCCCGGAGTTCCTTCATTTCAGACACCAGCGCTCCATACTCCTTCAGCTTCTTGGCCTGCTGTACGAGCTGCCTCCGAGTCCGCTCCAGCTCCTGCTGGAGGTGGCGCATCTCCTCTTGCTGCTGCTGGTAGTTTCGCAGCAGCTCCTCATACAGAGCCCGGGGCACGACGGCATCCTCCAGACTGTCCATGTCCTCTGTGCCCGGCGAGGCCTCCACAAAGACCTCTTCCGGACAAGTGCCGTGGCCCAGGCTCAGGCCGTTCTGTTTCTCTAGTCGGGCCACCACTGCCTCGATGCTCTTGTGAGCCGCTTCGCTAGGCTTCCGCCCCTCCGGTCTCTGTGTAGGACAACGAGAATCAGTTCAGGCAAGGGCAGCTGGGACTTTCTTGGACTGCGGCTCAATATTTCCCCAGACAATCCTAGAATCACAGAACCACAGAACATCAGTGCTTGGAGAAACCTGTTACAGACATAGTCAAAGCCCTTCACTTTGCAAATGGGCAAACAGAGGACCAGGGTACTCTTGCCAAAAGTCACACAAACAGGTGGTGGCAGAGAAAGGACATTCATTGGTTGTCATGCTAACACTTTTCCATCCAGCGCTTGGCCTCTTGGATGCACACATCAGGACCACTCTTCTAAATTTTCCAGCCCTTCCTAGGCCCCATGGTGTCTGGGAAGTCACTTGTTTATGGGATGCCCAGTGTGGATTTTCTGAAAATCCAGAGACAATCTGGCCTGCCCAAGCCACTCCTGAGGAATCCCCCTCGAAAAATACATATGCATGGAATTCTATCTTGTAACCTCTTAAGACTGTTTCAGTTTGGATGGCTGTCAAAACCCAAACCCACTGTAATCTCGGGCAGTACATATGTCTTGTTTTCTCTGGTTCTCGACTGCCTACTCACTCAGGACTGGCAGTTGGCAGGAGCCTCACAAATGTTTATTCAACTAAAAACTTCAAAGAATGCTAGCATTGGGATGCTTTCGGGTTTTCTTCATGTTGCAGGTGAGCAAAGGGAGGCCTAGAGAGGGCAGAGCCACCTCTAGGGTGGCCTGGGGAGTTACATGCCACAGAGAAGCAGAATCTCAGCCCAACTGCAAACAGAGTTCCGGCTCTCATATCTGCCAGCCTCTCCCTCAGCAGGACAGCAGAGCAGGGAAGGTTCATTCAGAAAACAATCACCCACAACTACCCAGGGGCCGGGGTGGGGGGTGGGGGGG
Source organism: Acomys percivali (assembly GCA_907169655.1). Taxonomy (NCBI): domain Eukaryota; kingdom Metazoa; phylum Chordata; class Mammalia; order Rodentia; family Muridae; genus Acomys; species Acomys percivali. The sequence goes on along the minus strand of OU015754.1, from coordinate 48,744,787 downwards.
GCTCGGAGGTCTGCGGCAATTCCACTCAAGTGCACAGAGCTCCCCCTGCATAAGGGGCTGAATCTTCACCTAGGTTTGAAGACTTATGAGCAACCCCCCTACCCCCAAGGTGCCATAGGGGGTAGGGGGTACAGACAACTGGAGTACACGAGATTCTGCACAACTTAACCATGTTAGGCCAGGCCTGCCTCAACTGTCCAGTTTCAGGAAATTAAAGGTAATAAAATTGAGGTAAACTCATGACAAAAGATTGAGTGACATCGCAATGTCCTGGTAATTTTATCTGCTGAGATAAAAAAAAAAAATTGATGAACGTATCTGCTAAAATTGCAATGATCATCTTAACCAACTGTCCACACCACTATACTGTAAGAACCCTGGGTACAGGGACCACATGAGGCTATGCTTCATGACTCCAGGGGCCAGCACTGGATGCCATACAGTGGACTGACTGCATCATTTGGACTACATCCTGGAGATGTTCCTGACCTTGTGTCCCAGATGAGATCACAAAGCAGAAGTTACCTTTCTTCTCCTCCCTCATGCTCTCTCTGGAACACTCACAGACAGGATAAGGGTGTAGAGCGCTAGACTGCTGAACAAAATTTCCAGCAGGGGTGTGTTTGTTTGTTTTCAAACAGGGGGAGACCAGCTGGAGCACATAGCAAGGAAATGTGACCTCACGAAAAATTTTTCATTCAACCCAAGATCCCACAAATGCACACTGTGAATTTTACTGACATCTTTGTCAGTGAGTCCACTCTCGGCAATTTGGGACAACATGAGAGTAACTAACTCCAAACTGCTGCCCAAGACCAGCAGTGGCTCAATGTCCATGCGATTCAGCCATGACCTCTCCAGAGCTGTGTGTCAGGGAAAAGCATATTGCTCTAAGCCCCCAGCAGCCAGGACACCATACACACTGCCACAGGACTGTGACTGCTGCTGCAGTCTAAATGAGGACTCTCTGAAAAGTAAGCTCTAGGGAAAATGTTCAGCATGCTCCACCCCCAACATAAACCAAACAAAGCCTATGGCCTATGACACCAGGAGATGTTTATAAGGGGAAGGAGGCCAAACTGGAATTCCTTAGCTCTGAGAAATATGAAATCACTCCCATGAACGTCCAAGAAAAGCAAAGATTTTGTTACCTTGATGTGTCTAAGCTGTAAATCTTCTTCCCCATACTCTTTAACCTCCCCATCATCTTCTACGTGACTGAGAGAAAGTTTGGGGATTTTTATTTTCTTCTGCATCACACTATTCTCAAGGTCAGATTTGTCTTCTAAAATGCATATCAAGAGAACAAGGTTGATTATGCGGAAGTTCAAAACTTTAAATTCTAGAAAATAAATGAGGCCAAACCAGCTAAAAAGGAAAAGCAAATAAATCCAAGGCCTGTTCTACCCTGCACAGAGAGCTCCTAAGCTCAGCATACACCATCAGCGATGTACGGTAATGAACATAGCAATAAAACAGCACCAGGTCAATGACACAGAAGTTTCTGTGTATCCATCTAGAAGGTTGCTTTTCATGGAATTCTAGAACCTTGGCACTGACATAACCCCTGGGCTGTGATCTGGTGTGGGTGTTTTAGTGAGAATGGCTGCCATAGGCTCATATGTGGATACTTGGTCTCCAGTTGGTAGAACTGTTTGGGAAGGATTAGGAGGTGTGGCTTGCTGGAGGAGGTGTACAGCTGTGGGTGGGATTGTGGTTTCAAAAACTCATGACATTCCCGGTTAGCATCTCTCTGCCTGCAGAACGGATGTGAGCTCTCGGTCTCTGAGTTCCCTTCGTCATGGTATTTTGTCACAGCAATAAAAAGGTAACTAAGATACTAATCTAAACTGACATGTGAATCTCTCAATACTCAAGCCATAAACCAAGTATCTCCTCAAGAAAGCTTGGTTTCTGTGGCTTGGCAATAAAAAGGCAGGAGAAGAATGTCAGCCTTTCTCGAAGTAAAGCCTAAGCTGTCAGGACATAGAACTTCCCAGCCCCACACAGACAGTCTGCAGAAAGGAAGGCACGTTAACTCCACAATAGTACAAATAGACCCCAGTGATACGCTGGTCCAACTCTTGCTTCACAGACGAGAGAGCTCAAATCCAGGGCATGGCAGAGGCTTGTCCACAGTGTGAGTCTGAGAAAGAGCCAGGAGTGGGAAATGCCTCTGGTGTCTTGCCTTGTGTTTCTGTGTGCTTATGACATGTACTGAAGATTGCCACACAAATACAAACGTTATTTATCCTCATTTTCTCATTGTTTAACCTAATATCCCAGAATCTCAGAGTTTTATTTCTGTGCATGATTCAAAATGGAGTTTTTCTCATTGTAGAAGCCAGAAGTCAAACAGGAAGGCTCTTGATGTGGAAATTGGATCCTACTCCAAGAATGGCCCTTAGTAGTAAAATAGTTTGTTTTCTGTAGTGGAATTGAGACTCTGGGAATTCCTGCTGCTTATGCTACCCAAGGGTTCCCACTTGGTACCTTAAAGGCATTCTCTAGTATGCTGCCCATGTGGCATGTGGTCAGGAGAGGGTGATATGCAATCACCAGGAGAAAGAGAGAGATAGATAGATTGATAGAGAGAGAGAGAGAGAGAGAGAGAGAGAGAGAGAGAGAGAGAGAGAATATGAGAATATGTTCATGCACATGTGCACATGTACATATGTGCAAACATTAAAGGAGCCCTCATGTCTCTCCCAGGCCAGGCCTCTCTCCTCACAACTTGTTAGTAAAACTGAGAAGGATGCTTCTAAACCAGTAACTGTTCCAGAATATACTCAAATGCAGGCCCAGATGGTCAAAGATGGGACTCAGATATCAAAGAGTTCTGAGTGAGAGAGCTCCAGTTCCTCCATGACAGGGGGAAGAGATAAGAAAAGCCTCAGGCTAGCTGAGCTCAGGCCTCGGTGACACAGCGTGGGGGAAAGAGCAAGGGTCCAGAACACTCCTCAAACTGTGCCTGGAACACTGAGCACTCTGTGAGCGGGATATTATGCTTCCTGTTACTGGTGTGCCTGAATCATTTTATTTCCATAAGTGGAGGGTGGATAAATGTTAAAATTTTTTAAAAAGAGAAAGAAATGACAGGCAGAGTATGAAGTACAAAGGAACAGCCCAGGAAAAAGACATGCTCTTAGTTACCAACACCCTGCTGGAGAAAAGGCCCTTCCTGCTGGGGCAGGACTCATCCATGGTTCTGTTCTCACAGGAATGATCTGTTCTTGTTCTCTTTGTATCTATAACACCCATCCTGCGAGTTAGGCATGGACAGCAGAGAGGACCTGGGTATTTCTAAAGAACAATACCTTCCTTCCTACAAACCAACACTGACTCTTTCTAAGTGAAAAAGCCTGTTGAAATGTAACACCTCAAGATAGTGCTTCAAATGAAATTATCTTGGCACGGGGTAAACACCCCATGCACACAGACACAAGGGGGAGTGGGGAGGAAGAAAGGGAAGGAAAAAGACAGAGAGAGAGAGAGAGGGGTAGTGAAGAGATGGGAGGGAGGCAGAGAAGCAGAAAGACCAAGACAGTTGGACAGACATGCACACAAAGGGAATGAATAAGACAGAAGTGACAGAGAGGGTCCATGATCAGATGGCACGGTATTAAAGGACTTCTTCCTGATCCAGTCTTCAGTGTGACAAATTTAAGGATAAAGTGTAAGGTGCCACCAAATAGAAACAAACAACTATGCTTTGTCTTCTTGAGCTGAAACAGCAGGTGAGACTGACGCTGGTGTTGAGTTGGTGCAAAGGAGGTAACCATTCGGGCTTACAAATCTGGGTGCTATATGAGAAACGGTCCTGAGATCACTTCAGTCAACCCTTTCAAAGTGTAGTGAGGGAAATTAAGTTACTTCAGGAAAGGCTATGCATCCATGAGGCAAGTAAGCAGACCCAAGGGCAAAGGAGGGACAAAAAGATTGGGTCTATATCTTGGAGAGCTCAGTATTATATAAAGTCACAAAAATTAGTGTTATAGCATGAACAAATGAGAGAACCTCCATTGTTTAATTCAGGCCCAGAATTTTTCTTCCCATACATCAGCTAATATCTTCTGAGAATTGTACTCTGAAAAACTGAGTCTGGGTCCTTGAGACAAATGCATGAATGCTCAGATTGGGACACAAGGTAAAAGCTCACGAGAAGATAATTCAAGATCTCTAGCCCAACTTGAATATAGGATTTTATAAGCAAGAGAGATCTTTCTGCCTATAACAAGTATGGATTATGATGCTTTTCTTATCTGGGCCCATTTCTTCATCTGTAAATTGAAGTAAATAATTCCTACTCACAGTGCCATGACGTGAAGACAATCAATTCTGTATGTTAAGTGTGAATACTTTGGTGCACAGAAAGTGTGACCACTTAAGGAGAGAGGAACATGAATCTCAGTTACAGCCATACCACTCAGACTGCACCGATCTTGTCTGATCCAGAAAGCTAAGCGATGTCAGGCCTGGTTGGTACTTGGATGGAAGAATAGAAGAGTATAACAGAAAAGATGGAGTAAGATGTTTTTGCAGGGATTCCTAAAAGGTGATTCAGTTGCAGGCAAGAAAAAGATGGGGAGGGAAAATAAAGCAATTCAACCCAGAGAATAAGTGGCCTTGGACGGCAAGTTAAGAAGAGTTAGGTTAAGTTTGCAATTGTGGAAAGTATTGGGAGTCATATGACCTGGGTTACAAACTCAGTTCTATAGTGTGGGACATCAGGTGAGCCCCTGTCTCATTACTAGTCACTTTGTTGTGGTGGTGGTAGTGGCAATGAGGCTGTAACCTTTACCACCGGTGCAGACCAACTCAGCCTGATAAGCACACCTTGAGAACAACAGAACCATGGGCTAGTTGTGGCCTGAAGCTGGCTTGCGTAGTGTGCTCTTCGCTTCATGATAAATGATGACTGGAGGCTCTCTCCCTAGACACACCCAGATCCATGCTCTTCCATGCCTTCCATCTTCCTTGAATATTTCACAAACTTTTTTCAGCCCGCACTCATCTCTTCCTTCTTCCTCTGAGGTCTCATTCAACATTGTCCATGCTGTATTTACTACACTCTATTATCTTACTATGCTTTAATTGCCTACTTAGAGGCTGTCCTGCCACCCAAGTAGCCCCATATCATAGAACTAGACATACAATAGAGACTCATCAAGCAAGAATGCTTAATAAAATAATTAACAACAACAACAACAATAATAAGTAACCAGGTTATGCTAAGTAAGCACATGAATGCTCAGTATCATCAGTCATGGGCAATTGTGATTTAAATTTTTGATATTGTATTTTACACTGAGGATATCTAGAAGCAGAGAAAAAGGAGGCATCAATAAGTGTTAGGGGTGATACAGAGAAACTGGTGGGAATGTAAAAGGAGACAGCTCAAACAGTTAAACACAGAATTACCATATGGCCCAGCCACTTCATTTCTAGATGTATACTTAAGAAAATGAAAGTATGTCTACCTAGAAACTTGTACATCAGTGTTCATAGAAACAATACTTATAATAGCCAAAAAGCTAAAACAACACAAATGTCAATCACCTTGTGGATGGATGGCATATAGTATATCCATCAATAGAATACTCTTGAACCACAAAAAGAAATGGCACACTAGTTGATGGTACCATGTGGATGAATCTGAAACATTGCACTAAGCTAAAGAACTCAGACGCAAAAGCCATGTATTTTTATAATTCGGTTACTATTGTGAGTCATTCAGAATAGGTAAATCCAGAAACAATAAATAAATTGGTGGTTGCCAAAGGCAGGGAGAACTGGTTAATAGGACTGATAATTATTTGAGGGGTAGGGAGATTATAAAAATGGTCTGGGACTATAGAGATGATGGTGACAGAATATATCAAGAAACAATGAATTTCACACACCTTAAAAATAGACTCTGTGGTCAAAAGCAGTGACTGGTCTTCTAGAGGACCTGGGCTGGGTTCCCAGCACCCACTTGACTGCTCACAACTGTATGTAACTCCAGTTTAAAGGGAGCTGAGGCCCTCTTCTGGCCTCTGCAGGCTCCTGCATTCACATTGTGCATATACACGTAGGCAAAACTTTCATACACATAAAAGAAAAGTAAATAGATCTTTTCAACAATAATTAAGATGGTGAATTTTGTGTTGATTAAAAAAAAAAGACACCTCAGTTTAAAAATATGATACTGGGCATGGTGGTACACACTTGTAATCCCAGCACTTTGGGAGGGTGAGGCAGGAAGATCTTTAGTTCATTGCCAGGCTGGGCTATGACAGAAAGTTTCAGACTTGCTTGGATTCCACAATGACACTCGAAAACACAGAAGCAATGTGGGATGTCTACTACACATAATACAGACAACACTTCACAACAGCTCTGCAAATAAGCATCATTCATTACTTATTCTGCTTTTCAAAAAGGAAAAAGAAACCCGACTCTTGGGCATATAACCGCCCCCTCCAACCTCACCTAGCAAAACTGGTGCAGAGCCAGGACTTGAAACAGATCTTCTAGCCCACAAGTTAAGTTGCATCACCACCAGTACAAGCATAGAACACACAGCAGCCATGGTGACTCACCGGCGAATGGCTGAATGGACGCAGGAATGATGGTACAGATAAGGATATCCCTACGCCCTGGCCTGCGGGTGAGAGCAGGAAATCTCATTACTCCTGCTTTCCTGGCAGTCTGTCTTTAGGAGTCTGCACAAAGAGCAATCATTGCCAGGGACAAGATAAGGAGGGGGCAGCCAGGTCACGGGCCTCGACTATGTTCTTTGAAAGGTGGGCTGGGCAGTTCTCAAAGCTCTCAAGTGACAGGACTTCACCAAGGGCACAGAAGCACCTTGTAATTTAATCACATACACACACTTCGAGCTGGATCCTAGTTGTCTCAAATACTGGCCTAGGGGATCTTGACATTCCTCTGAGAGCCAATCCGCACCTGGCTCTGTCCTGTTTCCCTTTAGTTTCCTCTGTCATCCATGCTCCCTGGACGAGGGTTATGTAGACCTGAAGCCTATGTTCATCCTTTTCTCTAGGCAGTGAACATATACTGAGACCATTTCAACTGCACTGCTCTTTGGGTTAGAGGCACTTAGAAGGCCAGCGTGTGCCAAGAATCACAAGGAGAATGCAAAGCCTGACTTCCCAAGACATGCTGGTTCACAGACGGTCTCCTAGCCTTCTTCACCCTACTTCTGGGTTCAAGTAGATGTATGCCAGCCATATCTAACCCAGATATGACTCAACACAGTGTCAGCAGAAAAAAGTAGAAGGCACGGTTGGAAGAACGAAGTTGGCTAGCTAATAATAAAAAAAAACAGCCCAAGCCTTGACAAAGTCACACACAGTCCTGGGCCAGATTTCTGACTGCCATAAACTATATGAGGGAACTTGGGCATGCTCCTTAACTTGCTCAAGCCTCAAAAATAAAAAAAATAAAAGAATAAAAAAGACAAAAAGGAATGCTTTGTAAGGTGATGCCATGTGTAACGTACCTGGCAAGGTGAACGTCCTTGCCATAGATGTTCTATAAATAGCAGCTGATAGGCTACCCTTGTGTCTGGCTTCTGGTCTGATGGCAAAGAAAGCCACTGCAAGTGTCTGACACAGACTGAGACATGATGAAAGAGATGGTTTAGGAAGATTTATGTGGCAGTGTCAAGCAAAATGGATGGGGTATGAGGATGAGGCCCAACACAGGGCGACAAGAAGCCATAACTCTTGGCTGGTCACATTAATGAAGGTGAATGGTGGTGTGGATCATCTCAGACAGCAAATATTTCATGTGGTGTTTTAATGTGACTTTGGAATATGATGCTGGCTTTGATTTCCAGGAAACCACAGAAGAAACTATCAGTCGAGTGGGAAGGATGGAGACGGAGACCTGCCCAGTCACCGTGCCTCTCCAATTGTTCCGGCCTTAGAAGCAAGCCAGTGCATACAAAAGTCTGTATCCTTGAAAGAGATACCTTTCGCCATCTTGATTTTGTGATTCTGGTCTCTGGGGTAAGGAATATGAGCACCAGCCTGAGCAGTTCCTACTCTCTCCTGTCTTCTATGATGTCAGCAACTGATGTTACACTTTCAACAAGTCCCAAACAAATACCTACTGTGTACCAATTTCAGTGCCAGATCATTTACATCACTACATCTAACCCCACAATAAGTGAGGTGGCTTTCCTAAGACATAAATGACAGCGAGGATTTCAATCCAGTCTGTTTGACTCTTGGGTCCTGTTCTTGTCACCTAATTGTACCTACTGAAACAGGAGAAAAATTAGCTTTCTCAACTGAACTGAAAGAGACATATACTAGTGAGTATATTGATACAAGTTCCAAAGTACTTGCTTTTCTCCTCAGGCTTGGTCTACACTTTCTCCCCCCCCCCTCCCAGAAATCTCTCTGTAGTTTAAAAATATGTTCCTTAAATTTATAGCAAAATTTGTTATTTGTGATTAACATGGGGAGAAATAGAGGCACAGTATAAAGCAAATAGTGTTTCTGAAGTAACAGACAGGTGAACAGGAAACCGGGGCAAATCTGTCTTCAGATGTGAAGACAGATATCTTGTTATAGGTGGGAGTGGGGGTGGGGGGCAAAGCTTTCCTGCCTCCCACTTTACATAGCATCATGCTGGCTAATTAAAGTAATCCAAAGTCAGTAAGTTGAATTTGGTGTGGGTTTGCCAATTAGAATGAAATGCTAAATTCTAGAAGGCTAAAAATGAAATGTTTAACAGAGGTTTTGTCTTGTTTTATAAATATCTATATGCAAGTTTCAAGTTTTTCATCTGCACAAAAGAAAACCCTGTGCAGTCTTGTGGTTGCATTAAAAACATACGCCACGAAAGGACAAGCATGCTGGATTCTCTGGCCTATTATGCTTATTTTTATAAAACCCAAAGCAGATAGAACTCTCAAGTTTCAAGGATTTTACCCAGCCAAGACAACTAAAAGAAGGGTGCCCTGCTGTGGAACAGCAAAGGCAAGCAGGGGTTGCTGGACCAACGCCAGGTGCTCACAGGCTCACTGGTCACTTTAACTTCCTTTCAGTGGAACACGGAGACTGAGCTAGAAACCCTCAACAGGTCATTCAGTGTCCTAGGTCCCTTTCATATCTGGGCAGGGCAGGACTGCAACAGATTACCTCTAAGATTCCTCCAAGTGGGGCTGTTAAAAAAAGAAACACCCTAAAGAGGCCTGGTACCTATGGGGGGGGGGGACGACGGAAACTGCCAGGCAGGTGTTGGTGGGTCTCCTTGATGGCCCTGGAACAGAAGTAGGGCATAGACACAAACAGAAATGCTACTCTGCCAGGCCATTTGTCTATCTGCCCTCATATGTTTTACCAGGAGTGTAGCTAGGGTAATGAATGGCCACAGAAGAGAGTCACAGGCCAGTAAGACACAGGAGAACAGTAAGCCCTCAGGGCTTAGGTCAAGTCCCAGGAGAACTTAAAACACAGTTAAGTCTTAAACTTAACCTGCATTTGTTCCTCTCAACACATCACAGACTCTGTTAGCCCATCATCGACTCTAACTGCTGTTAATATTATGAAGTCTGTACTGAATTCCAGGCACTTGTCCATGTTTCCTTAATAATGGCAACAGTGAACAAGCGAGTGATCACTAGTTTCTATTTCAGATGAGCAGCTGATTCTCAGAGCAGTCAAGAATTTCTCCGCAGTCACACAGCTCAAAAGCACCAGTCACAACTTAAACCCACATTATCTTCAAAGCCCATCCTATTTGAACTCTCACACTTCCTCCTCAGTACTTAAGGATACGACCTCCAGGTTCCCTAACCTTCCTCTACACTAACACAAGCTTCCTTTCTAAACTATCCCTGACTTGTCTGCCATCTCCCACAGCAGGGCACTTGGCCACACACGGGAGGCCCTCCCTTACCATGACCTCTCTGTTCTCCATTTCTAGTTTATTGTTCACAATGTGCTCTTGGATTCTACCCCCTGACCCCTATTCCGCTTCTGGGATCCCCCCAAACAAGGCAAATCCTCCTTCTATGGTGTAAAACTTGGAAACAAACAAACAAAAAAAACCTACAAAAATACCACTTCATGCAAATCTACCCTTGTGCATGTATATTTAGCTTTCCTGTCATCTGTCTCAGCAGTGAGCTCTGGGTAGAGGAGGTTGCTGCTGCTGTGTAGTTAAATGAAACAAAAGCCAGCCAAGACCTGCAGTACTAAGACCTCTCTCCACATTTGGCTTCCTAGGACTGACCCCGCCCCTCCATCCCCAATTCCTTGATTCTGAGTCTAGCTCTGCCTGTTCCTTCCTAGTCACCTTTTATGGTTCTCTTCAACAGAGCTCTTAAAAGCTGGTGTTCTGGAAAGTTCAGTCCTTACATGTTTCTCTCTGTTCGCCTTCACCCAGTGTGACATCAGCCCACTCATGGTTAATAACTTCCAAATCGGTTCCTTTAACCTGGCATATTCTTCTGAACTCTGGCCTACTTGCTCTCCTGGCCTGCCCTCCTACATGTTCAATGGTGTCCAAAGAGCCAAAACTCATCATCTCCCCTTCAAAACAGCTCACTCTTTAAGAGTATTCTTTGAGGAAGGAAGGTCTAGATCACCTTTTCGTCACCCTCACATAGCACCACAAACAGTCAACTATGAAGTCTCAGGGAGTTTCCTTCCTTCCTTCCTTCCTTCTTTCCTTCCTTCCTTCCATCCTTCTTTCTTTCCTTGCCCACCAACACATACACCCCAAACAAAAGCTTCAACTTGCCCAGGACTTCTTTTAGCCTACAAAGCAGGACCCTGAAGCAATTTTCACCACATATCATTTAGTTGCAAGAAATATGTGATTCTTGAACACTAAAGCTCACACCAGATTCACCCTTCGATGATTAACATTCCAGTAGAATCTACAACAGATGACAGCAGGCAAATCCCAATCTTTGCTCCAGAGTGTGTCAGCAGAATATGTCAAAACCTAAGTTAAAAGTTTTCATTTGCTTATTAAAAAAAAAAAAAGCAATCCTTTGGTTGGCATTCGCTCACTGATGACATGCAACAATCTCTGCATGTGAAATTGGCTAGTCTCCTGCCTCTCTGCTAACTTTGTAGAAGTTCCAAAGCATTTCTGGAGCAAGTGATCTATTTGGACTGACAGTGCCAAGCTGGGACCTGAGCCCTGAATGAGCTAAAATTACCAAAGCGAGAAGAAACGTGGCTTTGGGAGTTATTTCCCTCAAGTGTGGGGTTTCTTTTAGTCAAGGGAGTGATAAAGAATGTTGACTTTTTCCAGATGAATAAAGTTGAATGAAACCTCAATTCCCATTGCAGGTTTCTGTTCTAAAAACAAAACAAAAACCAAGTTGTGGCTTAGAGGTTCATGTCTCCTCTAACTCCTCTCTTCCAATAAAAAAAGCATTTGTCTTCACAAAGTATGTGAGTGCAACACAGCCTGGCCCAAGTGGATGCACAGCACTGGACTGCAGGCCCCTGGCCTGGAGAAGTTCACTGTCTGGCAGGAACACTGACTAACCAAAACAGTCTTAAAATGCTATAAGTCAAAAGCAGGGAGCAAGCACAGTGCAAAGAGAGTTCTGAGGAGGGAGAGTCTTGGAGGCAGAGGCAGGAATGGGCAATGCCCTTAAGGCTGAGTACTCCCAATGCACTTTGCCCACTCCGTCTCAGCTGGACTAGCAATAGGTTCCAAGACTATTTCCCCCGCCCCCAATGGAAAGTAAACTCCTCTTTGACAGACAGCTCAAGTCAGACAAATATTAATCCACAGTGGCTGGCTGAGGAGTGTGTTCACAGAATGACAAGAGATAGCTCAAGTCCAGAGTAGGGAGCAGGCAGGCTAGAGGGTTGGGGGGGGTGAGTTTGGAGAAGTTAGGTGGGGCTAGAGCCTATCACAGCAATATAAATGCCACACCAAGAAGCTGAAGCCTTGTTAAGCAGGCCATAGGGAGCTACAGAAGACCCTACAGAGAGCAGTCAGTTGATAAGACAGTGGTTCAGATCATTCTGGATGCACTCTAGACATGGACTAGACACTAGGAGATTAATTCGTAGGCTGTTCCATGGGTAAGAACCTAAGCAAGACAGTCAGTGCTCATAGATCTCTTAAGGAAAAAATTCAAACTAGTCCCTTCTCTGTGCTCCCAGGGGCCTCGCTTCTACCTCTGCTTAGCACTTCCTACACACTCCCTGAGGACAGTGTTGATTTCTTCTTCATCACCCTGTCTACTCCACAGAAACCCCATGTGGCTGGGCCTAAGAGAACTATCTTCCCTGGATCATGCCATCACTGTGATCATGGCGCCGTGGGCTCTGTGCACTGGTGGCGTCTGGCCTGTAGAAAACAGAAACGACACACTTGACCACATGGGGAAGTTAGGGCAGTCAAGCAATAATTACACAGTATAGGTGCCTAGGAAAACGACAGAATTGCAAGGCTACCGAAGCCTACAGGAGCCAGTTTTGAATCTCTAAGCCCCCTTCACAACGGACAGGAGCTCTGGTGAGAGGAATTCAAAAAGCAGATGGCAAAGGAGAGTGTGGGGAAGTCTGTGATTCCTGCAGAAAGGAGGTTGGTCGGGTAGCAGGAAGAACAGAATGGGTTTGAATACTCAAGACTAACTGTTCTTTGGCTGGAAAACTTTCCCTGGGCTGCACACTTCATTGACATTTTCCCTTTCCTTTCATGCTGTGTTGGCTCATCAGCCACCTTGCAAAGGAGACTGCAAGCAGGGGCTGGCACTAGAAGATCTGTGCTGCATTTCTGGCTTTGCTGTTTATTTGTATGTGGCTGAAGGGAGGTCTCTCAACTTCAGTGTTCTCATCTATAAAATGGAAGCAAGACTCATGGTAATATATGTAGATAACAGTAGTGAATGGGCATACTAAGTCTGTCCATAAAGTGCGGAGGGGCCTTTTATTTTTTTTGAATAAATCTGGACTAAAAGGAAGCCATGCACTAGGGTTTTACACATTGAATCCATGGCATAAGCTACGGTGGGTGGCAAAGTACAAAGTAACATAGCAATTTGCTGGGCATTTCCTGGGTTTATGAAAATGGACACTTCAAGACAGCTACGGTGGTTGGCTTGGGGAAATACAAGATCAAGTCAACACATTTATCACCAAAAGCCATAAAGTGGTTCTAAAGCTTCCTTTGGAACCATGATACTGAGGTAAGAACTAAATAATTGACCAGGAGCAGCCTGGTTAATAACAGACACAAAGCCACCTCTGCCCTCCTCTTGAGGAACTAACTCCCCAAACGTGGTGGCACAGCACAGCTCTGCAAGACTACAAAAGCCCATGGGAACCAGCTTTGATATCCTAAGCCCCGCAAGAAGGCTGATTGCAGTTAGACAATAGCAAAGTCTTTTTAGGGGTCAGATGAGCTCTTCAAGTGAAGTCACTTCAAGCAAGCCTCAGAGCCACCAATCTCAACACACAAGGGGGTCCTTCCAGGATAGATGCATTTCTGGATTCACACAGGCTCTTCCAATCTGTTGCACCAAGAGCAACAGTTCCAATTTGTAAATTAACTCGCTTACTGGAATTCAAAATGGAATCTAGCCAATCTCAAGTTGCCGGGGTCCCCATCCCTCCCTGCCACACCCCTGATCTCTGTGAGTTGGAGGCTAGCCTGGTCTTCAGAGTGAGTTCCAGGAAAGTCAGGACTACATAGAGAAGCCCTGTCTCAAACAAACAAACACACAAACACACAAACAAACACTGGAGATGAGGAGAAGCACATTTTAACTCCTTTTGCTGAAACTGGTACCACACTTCTCTGCATCCACTCTGCTGAGTTTCTAGAAGCTGCTTGGGTTTTGTATGTATGTATGCACACATGCATGTATTTATGCATGCATGCATGTATTTATGTACATATTTTAATAACCCATTGCAACTTGTGTTGATTTTAAAATAAGAGTGGAGGCTGCCATCTGTCCAACTAGCCTCTCTGTAGTTCTTGAAGAACACCATGTGTCTACACTTGCTTGATGAGAGGAGAAATGGATGCTTCGGTGGAGGCTAACAATCTCTAGAAGCCTTGGCCATTGACTCCTGACACCTACCACAGCTCCTGGGCTCCTCTGGATCTACATGTGACAGGATCATTAAGAAGCCTGCTCTCTTTTCTTCTAGCAATAGGGAAGCTAAGGTTGCCATCTAGTTATAATTTCCTCGGGCTTATCTTCTTGCTGAATAAGCTCCTAATCCTTTCCTAGGTAATTAAAAGCAAGCAAATAAAGTAAAGCCTAATCAGCTCCAAAGACTTCCGTTCTAAGTCCTATCTCCTCTCACTCGTGTTTCCCCCTGACCCTGGGTGTCCCGTGGTGAGAGGACCTACAGATCCGTGCCCTGGGGCCTGTATGGGAGTGATAAGGACTCAACCTGTCAAAGGAGAACCTTGTGATGTTGATCTAGTCCACGTCTTTTGCTCCTTTATTCTCACAAGCCTACTTTCTAGAGGTATTAGAAAGGCATCAGCCATTAGAAAGGCTGAGATGCTCTGACAGCTTGTCCTGATCCTGAGCAGGTCACTATGATTCATTCTAGGTTCATCTTTAGGCTAAAGCAGAGGACACAGGACCCTGGAAAAAGTAGGAAAAGTGTTAAGACCACAAAATCCTGACAACGTCTTCATTCAGCACCTAATCCCTGAGGTGATTGTCTCTGCCTACTCAGACTGCACTCTTACCAGCAGCAGCTACATCTCTGTCTCCCTCTCCACCCGCACCCCCCACCCCCCATGGAAGTGATAACTTCCTTTTCCCTGCTTGGTGTGCACTCAAGCCTTCTACAAGTGTCTCAGAAAGAAGTGCCTTTGCTTGAAGAGGAGCCTGTGTCTCGGCATTGCAGATACAGCACAGTACGGGAGGCTGAAAGGCTTCTCTTGTCCTGTTACAGACTGAGTCACTTTATCTTCATCCACCAACCAAAAGACCACCTGCCTGCCTGACAGCCTGTCTCCTTCCAGCTGCCTCCCTCTCCATGTGGGATCAGGGTTAGGAGGTCAAGTCCTGACCTGAAGCAGAAACTGCCCCCCCCCCTTTCTTTTCTCAGGGAGCCTTCTGGGAAATGCAAAAAGAGGTGTGGAGGCAATGGTTATCCAAGGACCTCCACCTCCTCACCTCCACCACTTGATCAGTACACTGAGGTTGGGCCTCCTTGACCTAATTACGGACAAGATGGAATAAGGTGTCAGAGATTCCTTCTGTGAGAAAGGACCCCATCTAAAAGACCTAACATTGTTTCTTGCTCCAAGGAGACACCAAGGGCCTTTTAAAGGGAGAAAGAAAGAGAGAGGGACAGTTTGAGAAACTTAAGATAGAAAGCAACAGAGAAGGGAAGCAACTGTCAGAGAGGTGAAGGTGAGAGATGGAGCGATGACAGTAAGGTAGGCTGCTAGAGAAGGAAAAAGTGAGTAGGCAAGAGGAATACAAAAGAGTCAGAAAGAAGAGGGCAGGAAAGGCAGACTGACAGCAGGGCGCGGGAGTGTCAGGAAGGCGAAGAAGACAAAGGGGACCCTCAGGTCTTTTTAACTGGTCTGGCCTCTTAGAGACACCTGGTACCCAAAAGAAAGCCCAAGGAATAGGAAGGAGAGGCAGGAGCAAGCAGTGGCTCCCTGGCCTCCGCTGCCCGGCCTCTCCCAGAACCAGCCCAGTCCGCCCGGTCCCAAAGCCCCTCCCGGCCCGCCTGCTCACCTGCCAGCGCCAGGATCTGGGCCTTGTGGAGCAACAGCGCGCCCCAGTCCCTGGGGGCACGCGGGGGGCTCTCGGGCTCGGCGCCCAGCTCCTCAGGCCCCCGGTACACCGCGTACACCTTCTGGTTGTCAAAATCCAGTCGCGAGCGGGGGCTGAAGTCGCGCACGCACGACACGGGCAGCGCGTAGCAGACGTTGTCCTCCAGGAACCGCACAAAGGCGTACATGGTGGGCGCCGGGGGCGGGCCCGGGCGCCGGTCAGCCCGCGGGGCGGCGCGGAGGTGGGGACCCCAAGGGGGGCGTGAGCCGAAGCCGGGCCGGGGGCGGGGAGGCTCCCCCGGGCCCCGGCTGCCCCCACTGTTATTGTTCCTGAAAGCCCCGCTCTGCCAATCGGCTGCTCTCGCCTGGGCGCGGAAAAGGGAGGGAGTGGGGAGAGCCGGGCGAGGGGCGGATGAGGGGGTTTGGAAGCGCACCGCCACTTGCGAAGCCAGACCCGAGCAATCACAGCCGGAGTGCGATTGCAGTAAGGAGGGGGAAAGAGTGGAGATTCAGTCGCCTTAATAACAACAGTAGCATTGGAGGGTGGGGGAAGCACTGCTAAAAGTCTCTTCCTTTCGGCCGGATTCAGTAGTTTCAAGGATCCGGCAGCAGAACAAACTGCATTGCAACAAAACTACTTTGCAAAAGTGGGGAGGGCGGGGGAAGGAATGAGGCTAGTGGGATAGTAGTAATTTTATGTGAGCCCCCAAGTGTAAACTTGCAAGTGAGCAGAAGTTTAGTGTTTCGAATTTGGCTAAGCTCTTCCGTTCCTTCAGTCCGGTCCCCACCCCTTTCCCCCCTTTTCTGGTTCTTTTTCAAAACTGCCAACACCTGCTGTGAGGGTCAGTCAGCCAGAAACATTCCCCTAGAGCTGCCAAACCAGTTTTGGCCAGAACTGTCGTTATCTGAGGTTTCCAGTTGGACCAGCTGCAGGGGTGGCAGAGAGTTTGTCAAGGTTAGGCTATCAGTGGCACCTCTCTTCCCCGTAGTCTTTCCCCACTGTGGAATTGCCTCAACTGCTTGTTGCCCCTGGGCAGGGACAAGTTGGGATGGAGCAGAGATGGAGGGCTCTGGGGAGGTAGGGCAGAGCCTGGATTTTCTGGAGTCACTTCAGGAGCTGAACTGGGCGGAAGAGCAGTCCCTTCTCTGTTTCTTATATAGCAGATGAGAACCTGGAAAGGTTGGTTCCCTCAGACAAACCACACCCGCCAGAGAGAGAAGGTTGGCTGGGCTCTGTGCGCTTGTAGCTTCCCATGGAGTGTGCTTAGAGTAAAATTGAACCATCTTCATCCTGATTGTCTAGCCCAAACAGGGCATTTGTCAGAAAGACTCAGTGAATTTGGGTGTAAGAATAAATAACATTTCACATACACCCATCCATCCATTTATTCTTTTACTCAAGTAACCAATATTTATTGAGTACACCCTCCATGTCATATTGTAGACTTGGTGGATGCCTAGGACCTTGTAGTATTTATTGATGTATCAGAATTTGAATCTCAGTTGGATCCTAAGTCAATATTAAATCACTGTCTGAGTAACACACCTCTCCATGGCTTGTAACTTTTACATTCTAGTTAAAGAGCATTAAGAGAATTTAATAATGAGGTTATAGTAGCAAACATATTATCATAAAAGCATGCATAAAGGAAGTGGTAGACTTGATGAAATGTTATGTTTTTAAAAACTCATTTTAATGAGCTTAACCTGTAACAACAAAACAAGTGCACCAAAATGCTTATTATGATTGTGAGCTTCCTGCACAGGTGGGAGGTTTTGTTTTCCCTTACACTCTTGTATGCTCATATTCCACATACAAATATCCTTGTTGCTATTCCCCACAATAAGGCATTCTTTTGAAATAAAAGCACTTTAACCATTTTACACTTAGAGCACTGTGCTCACATTTCAAATGAGCTACACTCATAATGGAGATAAAGCCAAACTCCCACATTCACTTCACTGTGATCTGAGGAGTACCATACTTTATGCAATTGAGCACCACATGGCTCTCAAATGCAAGTGTAGCAGGTCAGATAAAGTTCCCTTAAAGCAACCTGTTGGTGATATCCAGTCAACTGAACATGACTTCAAGTCATCTTGATGCATATTTTCATCCGGTCTTACCTTACACTCTGAGTTGTTCCAGAAAATAGCTCTCCTGATTATGACTTATTTTGACTGATATTAAATGGGTTATTTTAGAAATACATTTCTATGATGGTCAAGGGAATGTAATGTGTAGCAAGATTTCTGGTAACTCACAAGATTGAGCATGAAAACTTGGACATATTTAGTGACAGTCCATGAGACTCCAGGCCACATTTTAAAAAATAACTCCAGCAAATCTCTGCATGTAAGAGAGGGTCACCCCAAAATATGTTATCAGTCTCATCTTCCACCACTTTCCTGGACACAGTCCATTGCAGAGTATACATTAAGTATCCAACATTCCCAGCATCATATGACCCCACCCTTGTGCTTTCTTCTTACCCTCATCAGGCAAAGTTCTTCCCCGCTGAGTGCATGGCAACCTCAGCTATGCCTGAAACCAATTCAAATGTCGTCTCCTTCCCCAATCACC
>OU015754.1:48692137-48726443 GCA_907169655.1 Acomys percivali | reverse complement strand
GACAATCACAAAAAGCAATACATACACTGCGTAGGTAGGGGGCTCCTAAAGAGAGTCTCAGTTGTTTTAGCATCACCCATTTTGTTAACTCTTGAGTTCTATCTCAAAAGGTTGCTAAGAAACCCTTTCTTCTTTCTATCATGATAATGAAATTACAGAAAGGCTCTGGAGATGCTCTAGATGGTACTATAATCTGATAAGGTAACACCAGAAGCCACTGGGGTTGCACAAGGAGTTTAGTTAAACAAGTCCTTCCTTTCTCTGTATATGGTTTTCTCGTCCCAGAGAATTATGGTGTTTAAAGCTGGGAAGGGAGAAAGGCCTTAAACAATTGTTAATTGTGCTGCAATTTATATTTCCCTGCTGGTAAAGGGTTTCAACCTAATTCCTGGGTGACTCCTCTGCCCAAAATTGTCCTGTCATTCTATCCCTCTTCAACCAGGATTAGAGTTCTTTGAAGGCAAATAAAAGCCAGTAACTTCAGCAGCCTAGACACATGGCATAGGACTGGAAATTAGACTATAGATAAAAACATATTAAATACAATAAGAAAGCATGAACAAGTCCCTTACAAGTTTTTCTTGAAAGCCTATTTGTTCTTTCAGAGTTGCAACTGAATCCAACATCCCACTCCCATTAAGCCTTCAGGGAAACCTGTACCCAACACTGAAGGCAGACGTGTGGAAGAACACATTAAATCACCCTCACCTCTCCTCACCTCCCAATTTCAGTGTAACCCCTGTAAAGCAGCAGTTCCACTTCCTAAGAACCACGAGAGAAGAAACATCAGAAGGTGAAAAATAGAAACCAACAGTTACACACATTCTCCAATACATCTGCCCGTAGGTCCGCAGATGGGTGCTGGAGAAGGAAAGGCCAGCACAGCAGGCTGAGTACCTTCCTTGGGTACTGCTTGCATGTAGTTTACAGACACATGCGCAAGTAAAATACCTACACACGTAAAGCATAGGTAAATATATTTTAAAAGAAAACAAAACAAAACAAACAAAACTCTAACCTGAAAGGAGCAACTTAAAATATCAAGTTCAAACCAAGTCAAGGTTGAATTCCTTCCTCAACAGCCCTACCAAAAGGTCATTCAGATCCAGTCAGTGTTAGGAAGTTGGCTACTGCACCTTAGCTTTAGGACACTCTCACACGTTAAAGGCTTTCTGCACTGAGACAGGCCCTTTTATACTGCAGTTGTCATGTACTGAATTCACAAAGAGTCTCATCCCAGCTCTTCAGGTGTTGGGCAAGTTAGGATCTTGTCTTCCTTCAGCCCAGGCATCATTTCCTTCACCCATCTTTCCTCACATGACCCATTTCAGAGACGACAGCTGGGTTATGTACTTGTCCCCTGAAGCTTCTTATAAGCCATGCACACTAAGCACTGTGCATTCTTGATCGATAGCACTCCAAATCTCTGAAGAGTTCTATTGTCTCCCAGACCGAGTTTAGAAATTGACACTTATGGCAAAGCATTGGCATTGGGGCGCCTGGAAGGCTGATGGTTATATGTTCATGGCAGAGAGTTTGTTCCAGAAACTGTATGGAGTTTCCTCCACACTGGAGAGGAGGTAAGTATGAGAGGAGGGAGGCCTTGATGAACTGAATGTCCTGTCCCACCCCTCCCCTGACTTCCTCTTTCTGTGCGCCAAATGTACTTTCCTTCTCATCCAAGTCATTTTTAATGGAGCAGAACATGTACACATCTGGGCCAGCTTAGCAACCGCGTCTCCATCTCCACTGTGCTCTCCTGTTGGGCTCTGCAGAGCCTTGGGTTCATGTCAAGCTCCTCTGGTTTAGCCAGCTGAAGCATGTTCAGTGGCATCAGTGGGACTTATGGTTCACATTACTGCCTGGAATTCTCCATGTACTTGCAAAACTATTTTAAGAAGACCTGGGTTCTGTGAATTTTTAAAGCAATTGGAGCGTGTCTTTTCAACCTCTCTGCTAATGATTGATCACATTTTTTCATGATTTTGCCTTTTTTCCTATGATGCTTGACTTTTCAAGTTTCTCCTTTTTACATTTTTAAAGCCTTTTAAAAAAAGAAGTGTTCTAAGTTCACCACAAAATTAAGAGGAAAGTACAAAGCTTTCCCCTATACCCTTTATCCATACTCCCACATGCATAGCCTACCTTTGCCAATACCCTCTATCTCAATGGTAGAACTGATGTCACTCTGTGGACACTGTTCATGCTAAAGTTCATTCTCATCATCATACTCTCTAAATGTTTGGACAAACATGTGCTGACATGTGTCTAGCATTATAGGATCATACAGAACATGCTCGCTCTCCTAAAACTCCTCTGACCTCTACCTTTTCAACCCTCCCCACCAGCCCTAAGCCCTGGCAAGCACCAGCCATCTTTCTACTTTTTCCACTTTCCAACTCCCAGATCCTCAGTTTTCTTACCTGTCAGCCTGTAAGAATCTAGGAAGGCATTCTCCACCCTCTTTTTGTGTCTTCATAACCTGTAAAACTTAAAAAGTATCCTACTTCTAGGCCCTGCACTCTGAAATCCTGATTCAATTAGTGGGCTAAGGACATTGAGGTTTTGTTTCCCAGATTATTCTAAAGTTGGGTCCCTGTGAGAACATTTTAAGGCAACATGTTATGCATATAGTATATTATCCACAAGCAATAAGTAAAACCTTTATTACTACTAATTTCAGGGAAAATCTATGGGGCTCTGAAATGTCTCCATAATCTCTCTGAGGCAAGTTGTACATTTTCACTATAGCCCCATTTTGCTTTCCTTCTTTCCAATACCAATTCTAATGTTATTTGAGTAGCATGGTACGATTCAGACCATCCACTAACCAACTCACGGTGGCCCCCATGAGCTCGCACCACAGATCCAGGGTCTCGTTGAATGAACTTCACTGTCCTCTGCACATTCACAAGGCTCTGGGTTGCCATACACATGTCTGTAACTTTCATTTTATTTAATACATAAAAGTTTTTAATTTCGTCAAGAAATTCCTCAATGAAATCAGTATGAAAGGATGAACGGTTCCAAGCACAGTGTTTTGGAAATGCTCACTGCAATTTGGGTGAATGCCATAGCCTCAGGTCACTGGAGACCAGAGCACCTCTTTGGTGACTTGGAACCTGAGACCACATGATTTGCATTAAAGAGCACATGGATAGAGGCATTCTGGGATACTACTAGGCAAACATCAGCGTAGTTAAATTTGTTATACCCAGCCGGACTTACTTAATTATTTGGAGTACCTTTCCCTACACAAGAAAGGAGACATAAGCTCATGTAGTAACTATAATAATGATGATTACAATAATGGGAGTTTAATATACTGAGGATGTCCTACGATGTCTTAGGCTCTGCTCCAAGAACTTTACATGGATTATTTCATGTGACATTCTTAAGAATCTCATGAAGTTGTATTATCCTTCTCTTGCAGGAAGTTCTGCTTGAAGAGATTAAGACATTTGCTCACCACTGAAGACAGTAAGAACCGTCCTCATGGATTAGACCATGCTTTGGACCCAGTTCTGATAGCTACAGTGTACTATCTTCCTTTTATATTAGATGCCAGTTTTCCAACAAGGAATTTATCTTTTTGAAAGTACAACTTTCTGAATTTCTCCTCTCTGAATTTCAATTAGGGGGTAGAGTAATTTGGGAAGCTGCCCTTGTTAAGTCAACTCACACTGTGTCTTTTCAAAGGAAACAGTACTTCGTCAAGAACATCCTCTCAGACTTGCTGCTCCCAGCTCCGCCCCCAGAGAGAAGCTTTGGTAGCTGTTCTATTCTTCTGCATCTTCTTATAGTTTTTCATGACCTTTATTACAGCACAGAGTTGTCTATTTACTTTAGTATTGTCTATGTGACACTCAAAAACTTCATTAGAATGGACCCTGTCTGTTTTCTTTACTGTCATACCCTCACATCTAGCCTGGAACACGGAGACTTTTTAATGAAGACATTAAATGAACAAATGTCTAAAATATGGATCCTGAGAAGAGAGTGGCCCAGAGAGGCCAGGAGAGGAGGAACATCATCGAGAGCTCAAATCCATACCCTTGCCTCCCTTTATTTTTGGGATCCGCCCTATTTGTGTTGACACCATGCAGACATGGTCCCCCAACTGGACCATAACACCAAGAAACACTCTTGTGTAACTTTTCCTTAGCAAAACTAGATAGAATGACATTTTCAAAATGGTTTTCTGAATATACAGAAAGAATAAAAGATAAATAATTATGGAAAATGCACAGAGGAGGAAAAGAGTCAAGTTGTCAAACATGCTTAGTTGATGTAAATCAATACCAATAAAAACATAACAAATAGTACCAGAAACCTTCCAATGGAGTTCATGGAACTCCCAGGAAGTGAGGTGATTCAGTCCCACCTTAAAACAGTAGAATTCTGAATCTGCTGTTGGCTTGAAGGCAGGAATCTCCTGTGCAGGGCCATCTCTGCCTAACTCAGCCTCCTACTGGTTCTTTTTCTGCTTGGTGACAGGAAATGATTCCTTCGCAGAGAATATCTTAACTGTTCATCCCAGGAAACGGAAGTCTGCCTTTCCTAAGCCTAGGGCCAGAGTCCTCAATATATTGTCATCCAGGCTGAGACTTTTATCCTAACCTTCGGCTTTACTTCAGGATCAGAGGCACTGATGAGTATTTTCATTCTGAGCCATACCTGTCTGACAAGTACATAACCAACGCTGAACTCTGATTTTCCTAAGAAGGTCTCCTAACCACACTTAGATTCAACAAAATTGGAGAAAAGGAATGAAAAACAGAACTAAAAAAGTGTACCTTTCCACAACAGAGCTGGTTGCTTTACACATTTGTGGGATTTTTGCTTTTGTTTTATTTTGGGTGTGTATGTGTGCATGTGTAAGGCCCCCCTACTTTGTATGCTGTTTTGTTTTTAAATTTTGAGACAGGATCTCAATTTATAGTCCAGGTGGACCTGGGACTCACTATGTAGTATGACATGACTTAGAACTTTATATAGCCATCCTCCTGTCTCAGGCGAGTAAACTAAGAGAGATGTGACAGAAGTTGTTTAAAGTCACTTGGAAAACATGATCCCAGGGTTTCTTTCACCTAAGGTCTGAATTTCCAGACTTTTTTCACAACATGCTTTTCCCAGAGGGAGCGTGCTGCTGAGCAGGTGGTAGGAGCTAGATCTTGCTGTCATTTTCCCAGGAGGTCGAATCCCTCCCTAGACTTCTGAGAACTAAACCACGTGGGAGAGTCCAGCAGCCTTCATTCCACCATCGCTAATAATTCTAAAAACAGAAACAACTTGACAACATTATCTGGGGTTTCTTCAATCACTCCCTCCTTATGGGGAGATGCTGTGTTTTTGACGCTTTCTGAGGTTACCAGCTGTTCCTGCAGCCTCTCTCTGTCACTTCCTCTCTTAATGGGCAAGGAGTTGGGAATCGCTTCCAGGCTTGAGATGGAAGCTTCTCTGAGCCAAAAGAAGAGAGCGTGAGATAGAGCTACACAGGGAAGTCTCCGTGAGAAGTCTGAGCACCTTTCGTGTTCCTTAATGGTTTTCTTATACTGCTATTGTTTGGAAGACCCAGAATAATGGTGGGGCAGCAGCAGTGAACACTAATGGTGCTTCCTTTGTTTCAGGCTCTTCTGTGTTTTTCTTTTGCTCTCTAAATCTATCCCAGATGGTAGATACTACATTATTCTTAGTCCCTTTTAGTAAACCAAAGTGTGTTAGGTACTCTGTCCAAGGTCACAGAAGAGAAATGGGAGTGCAAGGATGCACTATAGCCCATTTATTTACAGAGCCCCAACTATGAACTTCCACACTTCTGGCTTCCTTTGGATTTGACTCTTGCCTCATTGAGAGGATCTATGTCCTTATGCTTAAGAGTGACAGATGCTGGTATCCCCTTTCTCAAAGGGTTTTATTCTGATTTCTTCAGAGACAAGGTGGCTACCTTGAAAAGTCCATAAAAGATCCTGCCATACTGGAATATGCAGGTGTCCCAGCAAGCACCCTAGAGCTCACATATACTCACATCCCATCTGTGGTGTATAGGAATATATACTAAGTTACATTATAAGGGCTTTTTTTCCTTACTCAAACTAATTTATGTATTTAGTGCAAGACTGTTTGTAAATGGCAAAAAA
The DNA here is from genome assembly GCA_907169655.1 of Acomys percivali. NCBI lineage: Eukaryota > Metazoa > Chordata > Mammalia > Rodentia > Muridae > Acomys > Acomys percivali. Next base: position 48,720,303 of record OU015754.1, on the reverse strand, counting down.
GTCTTGAAGTCTCAGCTTGTATACTGTGATGGAATAAAGACTCACATACATATATATTGTATATATCATACATCATCTTTCTTTTGTTTTTGTTTTTGTTTTTCCTTTGATACAGGGTGTCACTAAGTAGCCCGGGTTTGCTTGACCTAGAGATTCCCCTGTTTTTTCCTCCTCATTACTGCAATTACATGTGTTACAGGTGTGTACAACCAGGCCTGGTTCTCACTTACTGTTTTAGTACTTGTGATGATGGTTAGCATTAACTGTTAACTTGACCGAATCTAGGATCACTTGAGATGAGGGTCTCTTGGGCATGCCTATAAAGGGATTATCTTGATTGTATTAATTGGAATTGGAAGACCCACTTACAGTGTGAGTCTCCCTGGCTGGGATCCTGGGATGTATAAATGGAGAAATGGAGTTGAGGAGTAGCGAGCATCTCTGTTCATTGCTTTGTGCGATTGTACATGGTACATGTAACCTAATTACCTTCCTCAAGCTTCTGCTGCTTTGACATCTCTGCCATGATGGCCAATACCTTGGCCTGTAGGCTGAGATTCACCTTTGCTTCCTTAAGTTGTTTTTGTTGGAGTTTCTCATAGTAATAGGATGAGAAACCACAGTATCAATGGTAGGTATATTAGAATACAGAATATTAAAGCCCCCCTCTATTATCATTCATATCTTAATCATCATGGAGAAAATTGCAAAAATAAATGAAAAGGAGTAATCAGTTGAGGGTGAGATGGCTTTGGTTTTTGTTTGTTTGGTTGGTTTGGTTTGGTTTGTTTTCTTTTTTTTTTGTTTTTGTTTTTTTGGGTTTTTTTTGCTTTGCTTTGCTTTGCTTTGTTTTGTTTATAGGATGGGTGAGAATCATAGACATGGGTAAAATGCCCAGGGAGAAGCTTTTGTCAGTTGGTAAACAGAATAGGTGGCTGGAAAGGAAGGACCCAGTCTCCCACTCAGCTTATGTACCCTGTCACATTGCTGGGGTGTAGAATATTCTCCAGTCATTAAGCTCTGCTTCTGTCTCAGGGACTCATACTGGAGAGGTGGTGTTACAGCAATGAAATGTCAAAACCATCTGAGCTCTAAACTCAGATCTGGGTTTGATTACTGATCCATCACTCTCACAGAACTGTGATACCTTGGCCAAGTCTGTGATGCCATAGTTTTCAACTTAGAATCATCTAAGGCTCTGTGGTGTTGACCCGGGGCAGTGCATGCAGAGTTCTGGTGAGCAGTGTGTCTCATGCAGGAAGTGCCAGATATTATCAGTAAACTTTTGCATTGTCTCCTTATGAATTCCCTGTGCTCTTTTCCTTTGGGCAGGCCACAGGGTAATATCAAGGTTGATCTCTGTAGGACAGTTGGTTTAGGGTCAAGTAGTCGTGTCTCCTTTCCCTGATGGCTGAGCAATGCTACTGCAGGAATGCCATCACCCGCCGTCTTTCCTGGCTGATGGGAGCAGTCTGACTTTGTCAAGGAAGCTGAGACCTTACTAAGATCTGTACTTTTTATCTTAGGGTTTTATTGTCTGCCTTTAAAATCATGTTCAGATTTTGTATATTTAAAACATGCCTTTGGAATTATGAAACACACTGTTCTCAATCATAAAAAAAGATGAATTATATTATGCTTTCTATTTCCCTTTCTGGATTTTCTTCTGATCTCCTTGCATGAATTTTTCTGTGATACTCTTTCTGCCTTATGTCCTAAGTTAGCCGAGATGGGAGATAAAAGAATTGTGCAAGATTTTTTAAAACTCTTTTAAGAGTGCACTACTCATGAGACCACTAAACTATTTGTTGAAGACTTATTATGTGCCATTAATACTGCTTAGTATCTGGGATACAATAGAAAACCACACAAGCTGAGTTCCTTATCTGTAAAATGGTAAAAGGAAATGTTGCATTTTAGCATTATTGAAAGGAATAAATAAGATACATATGAGAGGAAGTGGCTAAGAAGAGGACAAAGTTTGTGAGTCTCTTACTCTGTCCCTGAAATGACAAGATGTTGGTGTGCAATGTTCAATGCAGTCTTAAGAAATTATTACTGTTAACCCCCTGTCTTTCTTTTTCATGTCTATATGTATAGTGTGTGTTCATTTGTGTATCCATGGTTACATATGTGTGGATGCACATGTATGTTTGTGTGGGTGGAAGGTGGTCAGTGTGCAGGTGGGCGCCCTAAGCTGGTGTCTCACATGTTTCTCAGCCATTCATGACTTTACTGAGGCAAGGCTTCCCACGGGGTGTACTGGTTCCAGCTAGACTAGCTAACCAGCTTGCCCAGGGATGTCTCCGGCCTTTGTCTTTACCTCCTGAATGCCGAGATTATAGACTTCCACCAAACCTCTGGCTTTTATGTGGGTTTTGGGGATCTGAGCTCCAGTTGTCATCCTTGTACATCAATCTATTCACCGAGCCATCATGCTCGGCTCCTGTTTTCCTTGTCCTACAGATTCAGAGGAGGGAAGTTCTAGTCCAGGTCAGTCACTGAATTCAAGCCTCGTATAAGGTCCATGTGGTTCACACTTGCTGAATTGTCTCCAGTGTTCTCTGCACCCTGCTTGTTATTCAGTAGGTGTGTTAATTCTGTCACCAAACACTCTCCTTCTGCCGCTCACAAACACATCCATGGCACCAACTGTGGTACAGGTAGAACAAAGGATGTTAGAATAGAAAACCCGGATCCTGAGCCCCGATTCCTTAAGGAACAGGGAAAAAAGAGGACTTACACAAGGAGAGAAAGATAGAGAGATGCACACGTTAAGCTCAATATTCCACGTTGCCCATGGAAGACTTTGAGGTTCTTTACAGTCATCCTTGCCAGCTCAGGAGACATCTGGGACATGGTCTCTGAGCAAGGGGAACATTGTACCTCCCAAGCCAGCCCATCCTGGCTGCTGTGACCTTTAAAGATTAAATGTTTAAATTTCTATATTCCTCAGACTCTCATATTCCCTAGGTGGAGGCAAATCTCATCTGCACAAACCATGCAACATATTTTCCCTCTTGAGACACTCAGTGTCTATCCAAGGAAGAAAGTCTGCCAGAAAATGTTCACTTGGGGCCTGCACATTTTCAAGAAGTCAAAAGCTGAGTAGGAAGTGAAATCACTGTGCATATACTTGGCAAAGGGATACAAACTTGCCCCCAAGCTAAACGATGCACATCTATGCCCCTGGTTCTCCGTTTGGATGGGTCAGAAGAAGGACATATAAACAAATTCTTAGCATCTGAGCTGCACATACTTAACTTTTCTTTGGTATCAAGAAAAGACAGGGCACGGCAGAGAGCACTTGTGCCATCAAGAAAATTGCGAGGACTAGCAGAATGAAAAGACAGACAGGCCAGAAGCACAGTGGAGCTTTGCATGCAAAAAAGGGGGAAAATCTTTTCCTTGGCATGAAGGAACTGCATCCTGAAGGTTCTTTTTTTCTCTTTTCTTCTTGGCAATGTAGCAAGTCTTTAAAATAGAGTTATAAAACAGAAACAGATTCTATAGAAGCAAGAAATCAAGACTAATGACTTCAGAGAACTTATAGCTCAAACTTGTCATTCTGCAGACAACAAACTGAGGCCAGAACGGTGACGTCTGCAACTGGAAGCTTCTGCCACTGGCCAAGCGAGCCCTGGAGCCCATCTTCTTTCTAGTAAGCCTTTCCTCCATCACACACTGTCCTCATTTCCATGCTATAAGGACGAGCCTTCAGGAGAAGGGTATCTTGCCTGCTCTCAGGGATTAACCTATGTGGTCCTGGAGGAATATGCGAATCAGTACTTTCAAGGTTTGAGATGAACCTGTTTGCTGGAAATGGGTGGTGACAGACGAATTTCAGGAACCCCTTTTCTGTATTAACTCTATTTGCTACTACACCTATCAAGGGGTGCTGTTGCTCGCCTAACATGCTGGCCAATGTCTGAAACCAACCTATTTTGTCGGACTGCTCTGAACACAGCTGCAGTAGTCTGGACTTACAAAGAGACTTTACTGAAACAAAGGTAAAAGAAAAGGTAGTGGATGGCATTGCTCTTGGCCTTTTGACTAAGAGCAAATTCAGAATTCAGTGGAGTAGGCTGAGCCAGGAAATCATGCCAACAGGGGTCTAAATCTCTGTTCTGCAGCCCATTAGCCGTGCAGATGTGAAAAAGTCACTTGACTTGTTCAGCTTCCTCATCTGTGGGATAAGGATACAATATCTGGGGCCTTGATTAAATAGTGCGTTCAGAAGGCAAGAGAGCATATAGTAGGTATCACTGCACACAGTGTGCTCCCATATCCATCAGACATGTAGCATGTTGATTTAGAAAGCATGGCCTTATGGCCATTCTTAAAAACATTCCCAGGGCCAATTGGCCTGTGCCAGACACAGAAACAAACATTAAAATGGGCCTTACAGCTTGAAGAAATAATGTTTATTGGTGTTGCATATTGAATTATGTGTTCCCCCCAAAAGATGTCTCAAAGCTGAATCCCAGGTATCTGTAATGTTGTCCTCATTTCAAAATAGGGTCTTTGCTGATATTACCCAACATGCCTGGTAGAATTTAAGAAAAGCATCCTATGAAAGACAGGGACACAGGAAGAGGGTTATATGATGATCAATGCAGAGACTGGAGTCACACAGCCACAGGCACGCTAAGCAAAACTACACAAACAAGGCCACCTCCAGACACTAGGAAGGGACAAACAGAGATTCTTCCTGGAGACTCAGAGGGAGCAGTATTCTCCTGACATCTTGATCCTCAGCTCTAATCTCTAAAATATGAGGGGCTATATTCATGCTGTTTTAGGAACTCAATTTGTAGCACCCCTCAGACACTGATACCATTGGGACTTATGCAAGGGAGCAAAGACACTTATTACAAGAGAAGTGAAGGAAGGCATAATGAATTCCTCCATCAGAGCCCGCTACGTTTACTTACTTATGTAATCCTGGTCACAACAGAAGGCCATGGGAGCCTCCATGCTAAAGTAGAGTAGTCTGACCATAAAAGAGACAACCTGTTTGTGGACTTAGGAAAGACATCTCAGAGAGGAGAGTTGGAGCCGACACATGAGGGATGAGTAGAAGTTCCATTGGTATGTGGAACAGGAGGCAAAGCACTGCCCAGGTTGGACAACCTGATGTCTGCAGAAGAAGAACACCAGATACTTCGTTTAGAGTTTTAGTTATCTACTGGTGTTGAGGCATTGCTGGAAGGTGAGAGATGAACATTAGTTCATCGGCCTTCCAACTTCTTTTGGTGCTTTGTTGTCGAAGAGACGTCACTCACTCAAAGGTCGCAAATGAAGCACTCTTTTCCCTACCTCTGTCCTTGTTTTCCTCTTGCTTTCCCTCATTCTGTGAAGCACCACTCCCCAGTCAGTTCTACCTACAAATCTCGGTGTGTCTGTACACTCAGCTCCAGAGAACTCATCTCTTTATCCCTAACTTGCCAATCATTTCTGAGCTTTACTATCTGTGGTTCTGTGGGATTCTCACTTGGCACAAGGTTGCAACTCTCCAGCTGTGCCTCTCGGCCATATTCCTTCCAGCCAAACCTCTCTGCCAGATAATTAATGATGTGTAAACAAATGCTTAATTGCACCAGGGGAGCACATATTGAAAGAAACTTTGTGATGAAGCAAACACGAAGAACATCACTCTCATAAACTCACCCCACCCTCAACATTGTTTGGGTATTCATTTTACATATTAAGTCTAAAGCTCCTTTACGTTAGGGACTACCCCTCACCCCAAGCTAAAAGAAATCCTAAGGGGAAAATTGGATTACATTGAGATTTATTCATGTCATGTGTTTCCTGAAATACTGCTTTTTCTCTTGGATCTGTGCCTTTGGCCTTCAGCCTTAGGCACTTGCTGGGAGAAGGGAAATGTTGGCTTTTGGCAAGAAGGAGAAGGAGATGTGAACTCATTAAGAATATACCTGGGTCTTTTATTTATGTGTTCTCTCTTTACTCCTCATGCAGCCCAAGGACTGGCTAAACAAGAAAGTCAAACTAGTACTAGTTTGTAAGAAAGACCATTGAAGGGAGTACCTGGGTTAAATATAAGGACATCACCCTCTTTAGAGATGTTTGGATTGTTGATCGGCCTATTGCTCTTTCAAAGTGGACATAAAGACACTTGTCAGAGCACATGCCATCTGCCTAGCCATGCAGAATCTCTGAGAGGGAGCTAGTTTCCTGGGGGCTAGGGGACATAGAGCCAACCAAGGAAACATTTTTGATTGATGCTTCTCTGAGATTTTACTTTTGTGCTGAACTACTGGATAAGGGGCAGTCAGGTAAGGGCCAATACAGCTCTGCAGGGTCCTCAGAGAGGAAGCACCTTGGCTGGGATCTGAAGTTGAGCCCTCTCTGGGGAGTTTGACAAGGTGTGGGGGTTTTCTTGGGGGACGTTTCACAGGCCTTAATGACCCAGATGTTTCGGAAAGAGGAAGCATTTTTAGCATTTTTAGAATAGTCAGTGGGGTATGACAGAGCACAGAGGCTGCACCCACAGGAACACGCTCCCTGCTCATTTGTTTCAGAAGCCATTGTTCACAGGGCACCTGCTCTACCGCAGACCCTGTGCTCTTCTGAAAGTATAACCTTGTCCCCTTGTACGGCCTCTTCCTCTCTGGCCTACACATCCTCAACTCAAGTCTTTCCCTGAAAAAGACAGGCACTAGCCCCAAACCTTCCCCCACCCCACCCCTGTTCCTCTGTCTCCTGATTTACTTCCTTTTCCTCTTTCCCCAGAAAACCTTTAGAAGGAAAGCTGTTGATGCTGACCAGCCATGCTGCCAGTCACCACTCAGCCCTGCTGCATTCTGGCCTTAAGGAAACTTGTGTCCTAAAGTCACAAAGGCACAGGGACTTAAGGATATTTGCCTTTGTGTGCCACCTTGCAGCTGCCCTCTGTAATCCTGATAGTCTTCCTATCTCTGTTTTTTGTATTTTGAGTCTCACACTGTAACCCAGGTTGGCCTCAAACTCCTCGCGCAATCCTGGCAATCCTGGCAATCCTCCTGCATTAGCCTCCCAAGTGCTGAGATTACAGGCGTAAGATACTGCTTTCAGATTTCTTCCCAGCTCTTGGATAGTTGTCAGTCTCCATGACAGGATTCTCTTCCTCAATACTCATTTTTGATACCAGAATCCTCAGAATGTTCCATTTGCATCTTGTAAATACCCTGTGTAGACATTTCTCCTGTGTTTCTGATATTTATGTAAAGAGTAAATAATAAGCAGTCAACTTGACACAGAGGCCTTAAGAACAAACTTATCTTTGGAAACCTTTCTCTACAAATGTTATCTCTTCGAATGTCTATTTTTGTTCATTCTTCCCCCCGCCACCCCCCACTGCACATTTCTTGACAAGGTCTTACTCTTTAGCACTGACAGGCCTTGAACTTACAGCAATTCTCTTGCCTTGATCTTCGTAGTGCTGGATTACAGGTGTGAACCAACACACCCCGAATGTCCAAGCTTTGACAATACTATCATCTACCTAATGACCATGTTTGGAATCCATGAGTGAGTTTTCATTCCCATGAGGCTCTCACCTCTTCGCCATCAAACTCCCATGGATTTTGCATCTCGAATCTGTCTCAGCTCTATTTCTCTAACTTCCCACTATATTCTAGTTAAAATTTATCTTCGCAAATGCCTAACTCTTAATCTTTACCCTTCCCAATATGTTCTCTAAAACAGAACATTCTCAAATGTAAATATGATTGTGATATTCTTCAAATAGACTTCTCAAAGGCTTTTCATCTATCTTCACACAAAGTGTCACTGATTTCAGTCTTATATGGTCTATGCCCCATCATCTCTCTCCCCATGCCAAAGATCCCTTTATTTTCTGTATCATTTTTGAGTGGCCAGAGGCTTGTTTTCATTCCCTTCCTCTTCCCCCACCTCTCTCGTTTCTTATTCTAACTGTTCAATTTAAATGTAAAATCACATATACATTTGTTCCTTTGTATCTTGCAATAGGGGCCTCATCCTTCCCAGGCTGGCCTTAAGCTCATCATGTAGCTGAGGATGACCTTGGATTTCTACAGAGATGATAGCACCAGTGGCTATCCCTGGTTTTATGGGATCTGATGACTGACCGAAAGGTTTCATGTCTGCAAGTACTCCATGAACTGAGCTTTGAGAAACCCAGTATGCTGTTCACCCAGATTACTCCAGCGGTAACATCTTGCATGACATAGTACGATATCATACCCATAAGGTGACATTATTATGATCTATTATCCTTATTTATACTTTTACCAATTATATATGTTCTCATATATGCTTGTCTGTTTAGTTCCTGTGACTTCATAATGTGTAGAGTCACATGACTCCCACTTATATGAAGATAAAGATGAATTCCAGCATAAGGATTGCACAGTGGTTGTGTAGGACCCTCAAAGAGCCAACTTCCATTTACTTCTAGGTTTTCACACAACACTCCCTATTTGCAATCCTTTCTACAACATTACTTATTGTTCAATTAATTTTTATTTACCAGGCCTCATATATCAATTTTTCTGATCTCAAACATGCTTAGAATCATTGTTCTCTGTTTCATTAGAGCTTTATTCTCTGCTATGCATTATGGCACACACGTTTAATCCCAGCACCCAGGATCCAGGTGGCATTTTGTGAGTTTGAGGCAAGCCTGGTCTACATAGAGAGTTCTAGGACAGCCATGAATAGTGAGTTTATATTTTAAAGGGGAAAAAAACCCTCTGTTTTCTTTTTTTTTTCATGGCATCCACTTTCTTATCCCTAGGTAATAATGTTCATGAAATCAGTGGCTGGATGAGGCTTGTTGACTTCTGTATCTCCAGCATCTACCAAAGTGCTTATAACTAGTGGATTTCTCAATTAAGATGAGTAGAATTAATGAATTAAAGCAGACTAATGAGTCCTAAGAGACTCTCTCCCTTAAGGAGCTCTATGGAACCAGCACTCCTAACACAGTGATTTGCATAATGCTGTCTTGGAGGAAAGAATGCAGACTGTGGGGCTCTGGAATATCCATTTTCCTCCCATTTTCCAGATATGCTGAGCTGGGCACAGTCCGGACCAGAAGAACCTCAGAATATCCATGTGTCCACAGCCTTTCAATACAATTTGGCAGGTAGGCAAAGGTACCAGACACCATGGTAATGAGTTTAAACACATGATTTCAAAGACCTCAATTGGATGGTTTTCTCAGCTCCAGAACCACAGAATGAATAGTCTTCTTGTCATAGACTAGGACCTGACACTACAATGAGCCCTGATCGTGATAACACAATGGCCTTAATTCTAGTGCAGATCCTGAGACCATCTATCTAATTCTGTGACAAATGAAACCCTCTCTGAAAGGAAACAAGGAGATTAGGGACACAAAGAAAGTAGAATCCAGATTGTGTGGTGTGTTCTCCTGGGATGTCAATGACACCAACACTCCTCTCTCTCTCTCTCTCTCTCTCTCTCTCTCTCTCTCTCTCTCTCTTTCTCTCTCTCCCTCCTTCCCTCTCTCCCTCCCACCACCCTCTGTCTCTTACACACACACACACAGACACACACAGACACACAAACTTCACCCTCTCCCCAAGACAAGGCTTCTCTGTGTAGCCTTGGCTGTCCTGGACTCACTTTATAGACCAGGCTGCCCTCAAACTCACAGAGATCTGCCCTCCCCCCTTTTATAGTGCAGGGAATAGGTACATAACTCACCAAACATTTTATATCCAGCTATAGTTCCAACGACTGTGTTCCCATTTCTGATTATTTTTACCAAAGTAAAACTAACCTTTGACCTACAAGAGACCATCAAACTAAAGATTTACCTCAGCCTCTAACTGGTATTTTTTTTTAAACACATTCTTTCTTACCAGCTGGTGACCTAGATAAAGTTCAAAATGACTGTGGTAATCTCTGGCTTCAAGCCCACAGGCATCTCCCATTAGCTTCAGGATGGGGGCCAGGCTTCTGTGCCTCAGATCCAGCACAGCCTTGCCTTATTTCTAGTTTGACTGGTGCCTTTCCTTGTATCCCACTGCACTGGGCACATCATGTGATTTGTGCTCGTATTGAAGCTGTGCTTTTTGCACTCAATGGCTTTCTCACCAACCTTTGTTTGCTTAATTCTGTCTTACACTTCAAGCTTCACCTTCACCATTCCCTCTTTCTGGGAACCTTCCCAGACCTCGTAGGTTGGCCTACTTCTCCGTACTTATTGCTATCACGTCCCGTAGAGCCTTATATCATAAACTCTCACATCTGTGTCTCCGCTCGTCAGGGCTTCTTGAGAGCAAGTCTGTATCACAATCATTTCCTCTTCTCACTGCCCAGTGTGGTGGCTGGTACATTAGAAGCTTTTAGTGTATTCAGATGTAATAGGAAAGCAATCCTATGATGAGCACACACTGAGAGGTAACTACGTGAATAGCAGCAGCCTGCTGTTCTGCATGTGTCCTACCATTATATTTTCCTAAGAGCTACGGGGACCACTCAGCATGCTTGACAAAGCCCTCTCTTCTCAGTGTCCTAACAGGCTCCAATACCATCCTCCAAACAATGACAGATTACCTGTATCCCCTGCTTCTGGCTTTATCCTCCATCCCAACCCATGGCCTGTAGGTTCACATCCTGTTTTCTATCCTTCTGGGTCACTCTTGGATTCTGTCTCTCCTTGACCTATTCAGATATGATCTAGAGTCAGATTCTAGGATTTACTGTTTGGCTTCCACTCCAGACCATTAACTCCCACACGAGCTTCAAGCTTTAGAGTCTACTTGGCTGACCTGTTTTGGTTAGGATCTGTTATGCACCACTGTTTTATAAGGTCCAACCTTGTAAAAAAAAGGGGGGAGCATGTTATGGGGTTCTCACTCACACATCCCCATGGCTAATCTTTCCTTTGATGTTTCCAAAGGTAAGCCCATTGGTCTTAATTTTTCTTTCACATCAAAGAAGCAAAACTTTGCTTTGTAATTGGTATTAAACACTAGTGTAAAAAGCCATCATCCTCAGCATCGTAAGCAGTTATTTATAGCATAATAATCATGGTATAAACAAAGAACCTGTGGCATCCTGGGGAAAGTACTGATCTAGGCCTTTCCTCTGCTGTCTCCAGAACACCAAGGTAAAGACTGATAAGCTATGAAAAAGAAGGCACTTTGTCATTGCCCAAAGTTGGGTTAAAATGTTGTCTCTCTAGCTGGGAATGGTGGCACATACCTTTAATCCCAGCACTCAGGGAGGCAGAGGCAGGTGGATCGCTATGAGTTCGAAGCCAACCTGGTCTACAAAGTGAGTCTAGGATAGGCAAGGCTACACCAAGAAACCCTGTCTTGAAAACAACAACAACAACAACAACAACAAAACTGTTGTTTCTCCTTGGGAACTCTGGACCTCAGGGAAGAATCAGAGAGTCAGCCCTGCTTCACTCTCTCTTTATTCACTTGTTCTAACCAATCTCTCCAGGAAGTCCTGCCAATTTTACCACCCCAAAGGCTCTTCCAATCTCTGCTTAATTTTTTTTAAATTTATTTGTTTGTTTGTTTGTTTGTTCACTTGACGGAAATAGTGCATGCACCACAGCTTGCAAATGCAGGTCAGAAGATACTTTTCAATAGTAGTTTTCTTAAAAAAAAAAAAAAAACACCATGATCTGAACAGCAAGTATACAACACAGTGACTGGGGATAGGAGGACATTTTATATTTAAACTCTAATGGTCATTTGGAAATAATATACTTAACTTCTCAATGGCTCAGTTTCCTCATCTGTGATATGATGATTAAAAGTCTTACATTGAGTGGGTGGTGGTGGCATGTACCTTAATCCCAGCACTTGGGAGACAAGCAGATCTTTCTGAGCTCAGCTTGGTCTACTGAGCTAATTCTAGAAAAGCCAGGACTACACAAAGAAACCCTGTCTAGAAAAACAAACAAACAAACAAACAAACAAACAAACCAAACAAAAATTGTTCACAAGACTCAGTGAAGTAAGAGTTACCATCCTCACTGGCCCAGCAAGGAGCTCACATACTCTGCTATCCTGAAGACTGGTAACCATCCCTCCAAAGTCTTCCTCTTGGATTTTTTTCTTTACTTCTTCCTGTCTAGTTGATACACTGTGTCCAACCAAGGCCTTCTTTACAAAGGTATACTTGATACTATGATCTCAAAACTAATGTTGATAGTCCACTTTGTAGTTGCCTGAAGATAGCACATGAGTTCCCTGGCTTTGCAGAAAAGACTCAATTACTATGGCCTATACAGAGTATAGCACTCTGCCCTGTCATGTTACTTGCCTCTGAGGGCCTAAGTAAATGTTCCTAGGATCTGTGGATATTCACTGACAGGCCTAGGATTTTAACTCAGAGTCTGTACTATTCACCTGCATCTCCTCAGAAGATCTGTTCACTCATAACTGGCATCAGTAAGAGACATCTGGTAAGCATTAAAGATTAGGTGCATGAGGTGAGAGAGAGGAGCAAGGAGTGAACTCAGGATGAGCTGAGCCATCTAGGTAGGAGAGGATTCCCTTTGAGGCTGGGGATTTAAAAGGATGGAGGGGAAGGAGAGAACAAAACAAGTAAAGACTGAGGGAAATTCAGGGTTGTCTGGGAAGATGGATTAAGGTTCAAGGCTGAGTGCAAGCACATGCTGCAGATGATTCATTCTTCTCTCCAGGCACTGGCAAAACCACAGTTCCCAGGCTTTGTTCTAGATTTCAGTTACTGTTTAGTGGGGATGAAGTTCCGTGTTGAGTTTTGAGACAATTTTATTGACTGGGTACTAGAAAAGTCTCCCTACTATAGTTCCTCTAAACTCAAGGTCTTATTATGGAATAGCTTTGCAGTAACAGTAGCCAAATAGCCATCTATTTTTTTTTCCAGAAAACCTCCCAGACCCTTGCTGGGCACTAGACCCCAGACTGGGGATGTAGAAGACAACAGAAGAGGGTCCTTAGACTCAAAGCACTCGTGGCTCAGTTGGGAGAATGTTCCACATGTAGTGACAACACTAGGTTTAGAATTCTCTGTGGCTTTGTAAAGGGAAGTTCTCTTATAAATTGTACCTAGTAGGGTTTTAAAAAATAATTTGTACCAAAGGGATTACTTCAGCTTATTTTAAAAAGATAAAACTGCATTCTGGTCTTTGTTATTGTAGTTGCAGGACAGTATGTTACCATTTGATATAACGGAGCATTTAAAGATGCATGGTATAATTTAAAGACGTGTGGCAGAACCTTTGCCTTGGTGAATCTAAGCTGTGGTTCCAGACCCTTATGGGGATTTCCTCAACTGTAGACCAGGAATCATATTATTGCTTCTAATGATTTCAAAGCTGCAGAGCCTGTTGTTCTTCAGGTATCATGAAAGGAAGGACTTTGTTAGGAATCCAGTGTAATGAGTGAAAAACAAGGACAGTGTACTGGGAGGTCAGCTCTCCCCTCCACCAGATATATACAGCTCTGTCCAAATTCCTTAACCACACTGAGCTTCAGTAGCCTCCTTTGTCCAGCGAGGAAGATAATGCCTTGCCTAGCTGGTAAATGAGAGCCACTGGTCTCTACCCTCCCGTCCCGTCCCCATACCATATGGCCCCTCCCTCATTCTGTTTCCCCATCTGTGAACAGACCAGGATGGAGAGGCTCTGTGTAGCAAAAGAATGAAAGAATATTCTCTCAGGGCTGTTTAGCTTTGACATCCCATGCATAAAACAACAGCCAGATTGGACTATTGCTTAATTCTATCCAAACTGCCAGATAGGCATTTGAATAAGTAATCTAATATATACATTTTTATTCTATTCAATATTCAGGTCGTCTCCTGGTTGGAATGAGTATTCAGGATGATGATTGCTTAGAAACATACCATTCTAAATACGAATGAGAATATTTTTGCAATACTCATTTCAGCAAGGATGAGGAGGCACGAGATTAGGTTCTGCAAATAATCACATCTTTTACATCGTGGATGCTTATACACACACTTATTACATGCCTTTCTTCATAACCTTGACGAACCCTTGAGCCCCTGGAGGCCTGAGTCTACTGCCTGTTAAATCAAATCCTACATAAGGGTAGAAGAGGAAGGCAAAAGATGTGGCCTCTCATCGTCTGATAGAGGCCTGGCTACAGCAGTCACTGAGGAAAGGTCTGGTTAACTTATACCCCAACAGGGACACAGAACTCACTGATACCAAAGCAGCTGATACCAATGGTATAGCTTTGACTAAGGTGTGTGTGTGTGTGTGTGTGTGTGTGTGTGTGTGTGTGTATAGGCATTGAGGGTACATGGTACTGCAATAGCCCTTTTTCTGGTGTTTCTACTACACCAATCCTGGCTCTGAATTCTGTTTCTTTTGCTTGCAGAAGTCAAGCGAGGTGGTACATGAAGTTAATTCTAGAACCAAGGAGGCTGATAATAGGATCAGAAATTCAAGGCCAGGCTAGGTTGCATACCAACAGCTTGTCTTTAAAAGAAAGGATCCTTCGGGCAGTGAAGGCAAGATATCTACCCTTTCCAAGTTTTCCTTTTTACTGCACAGAACTCTAAGCCTTTCAACCATTTTTTCTTTTCTTTCCCTCCTCAACAGAACTTTGGGGGACACCAAGAACAACAGTGATCTCAAGCTTTCCAGGTCAATCATACTCTTCTCTGGCCTCCGTTGCTACTTGATATGAGGAAAGACTCTTCTAACATAGCAGAGGCACAGTAACTGTCTCTGAGGAAGTGTGCTCCTGGGACGACCAGTCCCAGCCACAATCTGCTCTTCTCCCCTGCTTGGCCCCCAAGGAACAGCTATTCCTATAGAGCTGACACTCATATTTTCCTTATTTCCAGCCAAGTCACAGCTTTTAGATGTTCCCTGTGCAGATGTTCAGGATTCTTGCACACATCTGCATATCAGAGGGATAGGGAAAGTTGCTTGCCAAGAGACTCTGGCTCTGCAGGAGTCTCCATTGGCAAATCATGAATTGTGAACAGATTTCTCCCTATACTGTTTTTGCCAAAGAACCCAGCCAAAGGTTGGACTGGGCAGGGATGCTGTGGATAGAGAACACTGCCGCATCTTAGCTCCTTGAGTAGTCGGGAAAGTCATGGGGGCAGACAACTGCTGTCTGAGCGCTGATAGAAAGGGAAGAAGAGGGTCATGAACTCAGTTACCCATTTATGTAAGAGTAGCCTCACACTGTGCTTATAGAGGGGTTGCTTTGTGCCAAGATGCTAATATTAAAGGAAAGCACTTGCTTCATGATCAAGGCTTGCCATTTTTAAAACCTGAGACCTTCTTTAGGCAAACCCTTTGACTTCTTTTGGTACGAGTTTTCGCATCTGCAGAGTGAAATGGTAATGGTGTGCCCACACTGGGCTGGGAGCTTCCAGATGAGCTCCAGTAGGCCTTGTGGTGTGTGCTCAGTGAGTATCAGTTCACCCTCAGCCCTCTGCTCGCTCTTCTTTACTGGGGTCAGGCATTGTGAGAAGTTTGAACACCTTCTTCTGTTATTATTTCTGGTTTGTAGTCAACTAAACTAAGTACTAAACTGAGATTTAGGCTATTCCCTAAGGCAACAGGTATATACATGAGCAGCCGGATCTTTCAGTCAGGATAAGGATGGGCCAGATTTGAACAGTTCTAAGGAAAACGAGACCCAAGCTTATATATGCATAGTTAGAAGAGAAAAGAAAATCAGATTTTGTTAAAAGAATCAGAGATCACAGCTGAGAGAATGTGCTGGGGCTTCAGATCTAGTGGATGAAGCATGTGAAAAAAAAATCAGAGAAACTTGTAACACAGGAAATCAGGAAGGGTAGAAACCAAAGACACCACAACCAGGAAGTCATCACAAACATCAAGGAGAGCGAGTACATCAGGGTTAGCTTCCATGTCTAGGTACTTTCCCTCACAAGAGCTGTAGAAAGATGTAGCTATGCCTAGAGCACCAGGGGGATGTGAAGGGGCATGGTGGTGACTGAATGAGGGCTTGCACAGAATGTTCTCTTTAGAAGAGTGGTTCTTAACCTGCGGATTGCAACCCCTTTGGGGATCAAACAGCCCTTCCACAGAGATCACCTAAGATCATCGAAAAACACAGATGTTACAGTAAAAAAAAGTTACAGTTATGAAGTAGCAACAAAAATAATTTTATGGTTGGGGTCTCTACAACATGAGGTACTGTATTAAAGGGTTGTAGTGTTATGGTGGTTGAGAACCACTGTTTTAGAAGGTCTGGAGCATGGGTGATAATAAATTCACACAGAAAAAAAATCTGGAAATGATTCTTGAAAAAGAAACACATATTATCACTTTTATCCTTTCAAAGTTGGGTCCAAGTTGTAGCCTAGGCTATGAAGGCCTATCGAGTGAAGCCTTTTCAGTTTACTCATTTACAAGAACTTTAGAGATCAAAATTAACACAAAGGGACAGATAGTCATCTTACATTAGGGAAAGGGGAGATGACAGTCGGGATCTGGCTCTCGTATTTTCCTAGAGCAGCCTATGATCCTTGTGTGAGCTTCAAGAAAGGAGGCTGTTGGAAAAAGCTACTTCCAAAAGGACTATGACACTGTGATATAGGCTGAAGGAGATGAATACCTGTCCCATTTTATACAGAAAGAGCTATGTTTTTTGTGGCTATAATTTTCATTCTGGTGGCTGGAAATAAATTGGTGGAGCTTTTGGTGTATTTTCCCCAGTATCTGCTAGGAGCCCAAAGAAGGTTAGGGACCCCCTTACAGGATGGGTTAAGCAAGAAAGATTCAAAAGGACAGACACAATATAGAAGTGGATTACATCCTTGAGGAGACTGTGTGCTGTGCTACTTGTAGATATTCAGAAATACCTGAGTAAGCCTATGAGGAAGAATAGAGTCCTATCATCTAATAGGGAGAAGTATTTGAGGCATCCAATCACAAGTGATTACTGTAAATGAGATCTCAGTAGTGCCCACAGGCTGTGGTATTCTAGAAAAATGTTGCATACACTTTACATACATGCCTTATCACTCCCAGAGGTCTGAGATAACTTCTGAAGATGGTATCCTTAATATTCTGTCATTTACTCCTTCCCTCACTGCTGGCCCCTTGTTGGCCGGTAAGCCCTCCTGCTTCATCTTTTCAAATTCACTTCTTTCTGACTCCTTGACTTTATTTGGGGCTTGTGAGTAATAGGGTCCACTTCTTCAGTAACTGAAGGTTATAGGAAAACCCGATTTATTCCTGATAGTATGTTAAATGTAAGAAATACAAGAAGCTGTGAGATGTACACTTTTAGTGATGTTATGCTCTGATATCACATAGCTGAAGATTGTTCAAAACCCTGTTGATGAATGAATGAACTCAGAGCACTCTATAAGAACTCAGCCAGGATGAATACTGGCTCTGGTGAGGGTTGGTCCCATGCTTGCAGTGATTATGACATAGAAAGACAAATACACAACACATGGCAAAGCACTATTGACTCCACCAACAGTCGACAAGCAGAAAGAACAAGACAGTTCATTGCTGGAAGATATGACTCGGGCCATATCTTTACTGTATCCTCTGCTGGAAGATGGACACAGGAAAGGGGGCAGCGAATGAACATGTTCAGTGTCCACTTCCAGAGACAGGTAGTATGGAGTAAGAGAAGAGCATAGGCCTTGGTGTGCACTAGCTTTAGGTTATAATCCTAGTTCTGCCATTTTTAATGTGTGACTTCAGTCAAGTCATTTCATCATTAAATCTCAAATTCTTCACATGAACCAAGGGGGAGGGGCGGTGATTTATGCAGTGGATGGAATATTCCTGGGAATAAAACAGGTACTCAGTTAACAGAAGCTATTTTTCTCAAATTTTCAGCTTTGTAAATGTTTATCAGTGTTCAACAGCTATGTCAACTTGCCGTGATAAGCTACTGAAATATTTGAGTTCATTGATCCCAGTAGCCTAGCCCACCTGTGTCAGCTAACACACAGGGCATGCAAGTTACTTTCCCCGGCTCCTCAGCTAACCAGTTCAGATCTGTTCCTCCTGTTCATCTCATTTGTTTCTCTTTTAAACTCCATGTCTCTAATTTGACCTTTGGAGATTCTAGTTTGGTAAAAGGCCCAGGCTTTCCCACATGCTGGCTGTCTGTTGTGCTTGGGTTTACTCCCTACATATGGAGCCAGACAGCAATACTTGTAACTGATCCTGCACGGAGGCTTCTCCCTCCCCTCCTCTTCTCCCAGCTCTAATTCTCTGGAACATATCAAGAATAAACAAGAACACATGTGGTAGGAGCATTCCTTTCTGCCTGTGTTGCCAACAAATGAGGCACAGTAGGTGAAGGTCCTGTGCTGTGATCCTCAGCAGACTGGGGCAGTGACATGGGAGGTGGATCCTAGATGAAGAGAAACTCAAATTTCTCAGGCAAGACCAACGTGTGCCATTAGTCAAAGGAATAGGAATTGATTTCAAGACCATGTTGGCATACAACTTCCTTCTTTTCTTTCTCCTCCTCCTTCTCTTCTTCATCCTCCTCTTCCTCCTTGTCCTCCTCTTCCACCTCTTCCTCCTCATCTTCCTCCTCATCCTCCTCCTCCTCGTCCTCCTCGTCCTCGTCCTCCTCCTCCTCGTCCTCCTCCTCCTCCTCCTCCATCTTCTTCACTGTGCTAGGGATAGATCCCAGGGTCTCACATATCCTAGGCAAGTGTTCTACCACCAAGTTATGCCCTCACCTAGAGCAAACCATTTTTCTTGGAATTATCTGCAAAGAGAGCGATCCACAGTTACATGACCCATTAAACAAAAGGCCAGGATCTCAGGTTCAGGTCTTTGAATCTAAGTTAAGAGTCCTTCTTTGTGCTCCCAGCAGCTTTATGTGATCTTCTACAGTGGCTTCCTAATTCCTATGGTATGTTTTAGCCTTCGAGATCTAAGAGATCTGAATCTCATTCTGTGTAGACTTTCTAGGCTGCTTGGGTTGTTTCTCTTGCCCTTGAAAATTTCCCCTAGTTTACCTTTTGTTTTGGGGTGTGGTTTTTAACCTCTTGTCTAACTTTTTTTTTGATGTTTCTCATTCCAACTTAAGCCACTTTCTTGATTCTGCCCCAACTCAAGTTCTCAGGCTTCTGACTGAGATTCGGCTTCTCCATTCGAGTGCCTTTGGGGGCGCTTATCTGGAAAAATGTACAGTCTTTTATATCACATAGAGCATTAGAGATGGAAAGGGCCCAACTTTATGGATTCCAGATTCTAGAGTGGTTAACACAGCAGTGTCCAACACATGGTTATCTCTGATCACAGCCAAGCAGATATCAAAAAGGCCTGTGATTAAAAAAAAAAAAAAAAAGGTCTCTCTTTTGCAAGCTCTCACATAGGAATTGGGTAACCGTGGGAGACAAGGAATGCTCTCACAGAAAAGCAAACTCAGACAGGCCTTTTTAGAAACCAAAGAATGGCATAAAACATATAATAACTTTGAGTCCTCTTGTACGGGTAAGGCCTTATATATGATACAATGCCTTTGGGCACATCATCATAAATGCAGTACCTAGGAGATGAGTCAGGTGAGAAGGTACATTTTCTAAGGCCAAGAAACCCAGTGGAAGATACAAAGCTGGAGTTGGAGAAATATGTGAGGTCTTAGCAACAGTAATAAATGCTGTTATTAAAAGAGTGGATAAGGATAATTTTTGAATAGGCATGTTGGTGGTTGTGGGTCCTAAAAAATAGGAGAAGTAATTTAGGAGCCTCTACTTGTTTATAGCAAAAACTCTAGATCAGAATTGCCCTGTCCCCTAATTATACTGCACTGCCTGGACAAATTCAGTAATTTCTTAATTTACTCATCCATCAAATTCTCTCCGAGCTTTCTCTGTGCCAGATCTTGGAATAAACACAGGGGAAACAGAATGACTTAGATAGTATTTCTGATTTTTCTTTCCTGAGGGAGAGACATTTATGTAAATCCACAAAGTACCATGAGGGAGGGATACTAAGAGGGCTCTGGGAACACAAATTCACCTAACCTGGAATAAAGGCAGAGTGGAGTAGGGTGTGTATTGGGGAATGTTTTTATGATTATGATTATGATTATGATTATTGTTATTATTTGAATTTACATCCCAGCATCCCAGTCATAGCCCATCCTTCATCTCCTTCTGGTACCCCTCCCTCTCTGTTTCTCCTCGCTCCCTCCCTTACTCCTCAAAAAAGTGGAGTCCTCCCCCACCTACTCTAGTGTATCAAGTCACATCAGGAATGAATGCATCCTCAGTATGCTTGGCTAGATAGCCCCATCAGAGAAAGTGAACAAAAGGCAGGCAACAGAGTCCATGTCAGAATTTGTCCCCATTCCCATAAGTAGGGGACCCATATGAGGACTAAGCTGCCCATCGGTTACATCTGTGTACATCTGGGTCCAGCCCATGTATGGTCCTTGGTTGGAGCTTCAGTCTCCACAGGATCCCCTGGGCCCTGGTTAGTTGGCTGTATTGGGCTTCTTGTGGAACTCCTGAACCCTCCGAGTCTTTCTATCCTTCCCCCCACTCTTCCACAAATGCTCAACGTCACTAGTCATCAGGGAAATGCAAATCAAAATGACTAATCAAATGGCTAAGATCAAAAATACAAGTGACAGCACATGCTGGCAAGGATGTGGAGAAAGGGAAACGCTCCTCCATTGTTTGTGGGAGTGCAAACTTGTACAACCACTCTGGAAATCAGTCTGGCACTTTTATTTTTATTTTTTTTTTAGAAAACTGGTAATAGCTCTACCTCAAGGCCCAGCTATAGCACTCCTGGACATACGCCCAAAAGATGCTCCAGGTGCTATTTTAATGGCGTTCCTTTTTTTTTTTTTTTTTTTCTTTTCAGTCTGCTATATATTTGACCTCTTATCAATCATACCCCTCCCCACATACTTTCTTCTCTTGAACATAATAAGAATCTTAAATCGCAGAGATTCAATCAAAGAGTATAGATCACCAAGATAATGGCAATCATGGCTGATATAGAGTACTGTGGCATTCTGGGAAGAACATTGACGGGAGTCAGGTGGAACTAATATTGAATCTGTGCAGAGCTTGCTAGCTAGCTGAGTGTCTTTTAATAAATCACTCTTGGTTTCCTCATCTATAAAAAACAGACAATAATTACTTCCAGAAAAGACTTTTGGTAGACATAAATTTTATTTACCACTTTAAATTAAGCCCCAGGATATTTTCATCTCTGTACCCCCAGTTACCTATAGGGCATCTGGTGAGCAATCAGTAGACAGCAAATGATAGCAGTTGGTAATATTTGCTGTAGAAAGAACAGTCAGCCAGAACAAGAAGAAAAGGAGAAAGATCATCTTCTCCGTTGCATCTAGATGGAGAGGGAGATGGGTTAAGAGTTCAAGGCACTTCTAATTATGCTAATGTTATTAGCTGCTAATCATCTGCCTGTTGCTATCCTCTCAGCTCAGAGCCAGATATACTCTTCCTGAAAGCAAGTTCTGGTTCTCTAAAGCATCTTTAATGTAATTAATATATTTCATTACCTTTGTTCTGGTGTTAGCGCCTCTAAAAAAAGCATTGGCAGATTTGAGCAACTTACCAAGGAGCTGTGTGTGTGTGTGTGTGTGTGTGTGTGTGTGTGTGTATGTTCACAAATGGAGGGGGGTCAAGGTATGAGGGAGAAAAAGAGACACAAAGAGTCAAGTGGGAAAGAAAAAGAGACCCAGAGAGGGGGTTATCAGAGAAACGGACACAACATAAGCACAGTGAAAGATGTGGCCAGTTCTATTGATTCATAGAATTTTCTAGAGGCAGTTAGAGTTAAATTCTTGTGTCAGCTTATTAGTAATTGGGTAAGAGGAAGTCTGTGTTTAGTTGGAACAAGAAATCCACCTCTGTATGGCCATCCTTTGGGTGGGCAGTTAAGATTTAAACATTTTGATCAAATTTAGACCCATTCCTTTATGATAAAATAGCTAGATTTCACTTTGCCAAGACAACCTAAAAAACTATGAAGGACATGAGTTAAAGATTAAGTGTCTCTTACATGGGGTGCTGGAGGTTGAAATATCTTTAACCAGATGGCCACTCAGGCAAGAAACTGGTTATGCACCAGAAGAACAGAAGGAAAAGTGTCCCCGTGACCCCAGAGGTCACAGGTTGGCGTTCATTCTCAGACTGTAAGAGCGCCTCCTTCTCATCGTCCAGAATCAGTGTGCTCAAACCTCTGGCCCCTGGGAACTTGTGTAGGGGTCGCTGGGAGGTGCTTCTTCTTGCGCATGAACATTTACTCAACAAACATGAATGTATCAGCTGTGTGCCCAGCACAGAGATTAGTATGGCCAAGCTTTGTATATAAAGTTTCCTTCTACAAGGCAATGAGGGGAAAAGACAACAGAGCATCATATATGTGCTCTGATGAGCTACTGTGCTTGTGTCTGTCCAAAAGAGGAGATTGGAGGGTGACCTCACAGGTAGACAGAATGCACAAACAATGGCAAGACAACGAATGTGAGGGAAGTCAAGACTGAGGGGCCAACGTGTGCAAAGGCCAGAGAATGAGAGAACTTAGTCTACTCTAGGAACTGCAGGGTACTTGAGAATAGTGTGAGCCCAGAGAAGTCATAAAAGTGAGGGAAGAAAAGAGGTTGGATAGATGGTTGTCCTCGGGCTTTATAAACACCGCAGGCTAGCACACCTCTCTTACAGTTTGGCATGCTGCTAATCTCTGCTTCTAGAGATATGTCATCATCAAAGTAGTGTTCACTTAAGTGTAGGCTTTTAGCATGTTGTCTTCACTAGCCTCTAGATTAAATGAAATGATGAATATAAAGAACTTCAAATATTCTACTCCCTCCATGGAGTCAAAAGACCTGACCTGCCTCCCAGCTTTGTCACTTAAGACTTCACTGTGAACTCAGACATACCTAATTACCTTGAGATTTAGGCTCTTCATAGCTCTAGTGGGCATAATTATGGAAAAGGTTAAAGGATAGAATCTTCTGTCATTGTATTTATAAAAGGAAGCATGCTGCCTAAGTGAAAGGGGAGACCTGGACTTCCACATGTTTGCATGTGTCTGGAATAACTTGTTCCCACACCCACACTGATGGGCTCAGGTTCTCCCTATAGCTCTGGTCAGCTCAGTTGACCATACAGGGGGCTGGCTCTGATTTTCTATCTGTCTAGCTCCAGCTCCCATAGTAGCTCAACAACCAGAAGCCCAGCCTGGTGCTGCATGAGCGTCTCCCCTCCACTTCCTGTGATAGCAAGAACGTAGAGCGTTGAACCCAGGAACAATTTCAACCCATGTCCGTTCTCAGTGTGCATTTCTGTGCAATGAGTCCTTGGTGAAGCAGGTCCACTTGGTCTGAGTAGTAGAACCCATCAATAGGCAAAAGAATAAGAACTAACAGTCTCCTCAGAGCCTTGGTGACTCTTTTTTTTAATTATTAAAAGTTAACATGCAGCATAATTGGTTTTCTATTGACATTTTCATATGCGTAAGCCATTATACTTTGTTCATTCTCATCCTCCAATGTCCTTCTCCATCCTCTCCCTCCCCCAATTAGTCTCCATTTCTGCTTTCACGGCACATGTATTCCAATACCTTTTCTTATTCCACTTCCCTTAATTTCTTTTAGTCTCTTCTTATAGTACCTTTCTACTTTTTTTTTTTGTCCTAAAGGTGTGCATGTACATGAACACACATATGTATAAATTGAAATCTAGATTCCACATGTGAGAGAACATATGATACTTGTTTTTTTCTGAGTCTGCCTTAGTTCACATAATGTGTGATATCAACCATTAAAGAAGAATGAAGTCATGACATGTGCAGAAAAATGGATGGAACTCAAGATCATTATGCTAAGTGAAATAAGTTTTGATGACTTATTAAGCACCTGAGATCCTGTAGCCACAACCAGGGACATTCTGGGGTTTGGTCCAAATTCATATCTGAGAGGAATTTGGAAAGGCCACCATCCTTCAGAAGTAAATGATTTCACCAGCTCTATCTTCCAGCTGTGCAAATTGGTTAATTACAAAGGCTATAATTTGCAATCAATATTATCTCCTTGGCATCTACTTCACCAAAGGCAAATATTTATGCCCACATTTGAAAAGGGACACATTGTCCTAATTAGGAGCCACACATGGAACACTGAGTTAAGTGATTCTGAGGGCACTGATGCCAGGTTTTGCTCTTTTGGTCTGGACGATTTAGGAGAGAAAACAAGCAGATGTTAAATCGAGGCAAGGCCCTGATTTTCACAAAAGCAACCACAGACACTGAGCTGAAGAAATAAAATCAAAACAGAGAAATGCTTTTTGGAGAATTGTGGCTGCCATAGTCATTTTCTTTCTTTCTTTCTTTTTTTTTTAATTAATTAATTTATTTATTTTTAATTAATTTATTCTTGTTACATCTCTATGGTTATCCCATCCCTTGTATCCTCCCATTCTCCCCTCCCTCCCATTTTCCCCTTATTCCTCTCCCCTATGACTGTTCCTCAGAGGGATTACCTCCCTCTGTATATGCTCATAGGGTATCAAGTCTCTTCTCAGTGACCTGCTGTCCTGCCTCTGAGTGCCACTAGGTCTCCCTCGCCAGGGGACATAGTCAAATGTGAGGCACCAGAGTACTTGAGAAAGTCAAATCCCTCTCTCCACTCAAGTGTGGAGACTGTCCTGTCCATGGGCTAGATCAGGGTAGGGGTTTAAATTTTACCGCCTGTATTGTCCTTGGCTAGGGCCTTAGTTTGAGCGGGTCCCCATGACCCAAATCTGCCTATCATAATGTTCTACTTGTAGGTTTCTAGGACCCACTGGATCCTTCTACATTGCTATTCTCCCATTGTTCTCTCATCTAGAGTCCCAATAGGATGTCCTCCCCTCGGTCCCAGTTTCCTGGTAAGGGAAGGCTTTCGTAGGACATGCCCCTTGGGCTAGTATGCAGATATGTGAGTATATACCATTTGAGTCTTTCTGCTTCTGGGTTAACTCACTCATTATGATCATTTCTAGCTCAATCCATTTATCCACAAATTTCGGGAATTCCTTGTTTTTAATAGCTGAGTAGTATTCTATAGTGTATATGCACCACAGTTTCTTTATCCATTCTTCTACTGATGGACACTTAGGCTGTTTCCATGTTCTGGCTATTATGAATAAGGCTGCTATGAACATGGTTGAGCAAATTTTCTTGTTGTGTGCTGGAGCATCTTCTGGGTATATTCCAAGGAGTGGAATAGCTGGGTCTTGAGGAAGCCCTATTCCCAGTTTTCTGAGATAGCACCAGATAGATTTCCAAAGTGGTTGTACTAGTTTGCACATAGTCATTTTCATAATGGTAAAATGTGTTCATTTAAATATTCAATAGGAAGAAAGTTAAATAAGTTATTATTTAGTTGATACAGCATTACATATTAATATGAATTAATACATATTAATTCAACATTTTCCTTAAAATATGCCTACAAAGAATCCTGGGAGAGACCATGATTATGGCAATGATAGTTTCTTTCAGCATTTCACCCCGACCTGAAATACTTGGGGATGAAACCTGGGGCCTTAGGTGGACAATGTAAACACTTTACTCCCGAGGTACCCCTAGATTTTCCTATTTTTTCTTTTTTGTAAATGAATGTGCTTAATTTTACAAATAAAAATTATCCAAAAGGCCAGGAGGAGAAATGACTGGCCATCCCAGCAGCTTTACAGAATCACTATTGTATGCCTGTAGGAAGGAAGTCAAGTTTGAATGGTTGTTCATTTTCACTCAGTGAGGAGGGAGGTTTTAAGAATACATATGATGACAATCCCCACTGGGTTGCTTGTCTTTGCTGTTGGTGAAGTTTCCTAGACTACTGTGTGAACAAGCCTGGGAGAGGAGCCTAGAACAGGCTCCTAAATTGGTGGGAGTGCTCACTGAGTGCTTCCTGGAGGAGGAAACCTTCAAAGTGAAGATTGATGAGGAGTCAGATAATCAGAGAAAGCATCCTGGCTAAAGGACGCAGGACAAAAGGATACAGAGGAGTGAAAGACTGGCCACTTTCAGAGAGTAACTAGTGCGCCACTGTGAATGAAAAGTAGGTGCGGAGAAATGAGTGAGAAGAGGTTCTTAGTCTAGACTCTGAAGAGCTTTGAATGCCACTTGAAAGCAGCCCTCCTCTAAGCATGGCTGGAGAACTTGGGGTTTCTCCTGATGGCGAGAAGGAGCCCTTGACAGTATAAAAAGAGAAGCGAAAGGTGGCTGGAGTCACTTGCTGAGACAATCTCTCTTGCTGCATCCGAAGACTAGAGCTTGATTTGGTGATGATCTGAGGACAATAAGGACAGAGATGGCAAATAATGAGCTCACATTGGAGACTACGGCAGGAAGTCTAGTAAAGATGAAAATTATAAACCATGGAATGCCAGATTTATAAGAGCACCCAGAAATCTTCCAGTACAGTTCCCAGATGAAAGGCAAACTCCAGAAGAGAAAAGGTTTGTAGTTTACAGAGTCCTAAGGTTCTGATCTGTGTATCTCTGTGTCCTGGCTAGGTTTTGTTTGTTTGTTTGTTTGTTTTTTGTTTTGTCAGCTTAACACAGGAGGATAGAGTTATCTGAAAGGAAGAAGCCTGAACTGAGAAAATGCCTCCATTAGATCTGGCTGTAAGGCATTTTCTTCCTTAGTGATTGATGAGGGATGACGCAAGTCCATTGTGGGTGGTGCTACCCCTACCTGGGCTGGTGGTCCTGCCTTCTGTAAGAAAGCAGGAGGAGCTAGCCATGATGAACAAGTCAGTTAGCAACACTCCTCCATGGTCTCTGCACCAGTTCCGGTCTCCAGGTTCCTCCCCTATTTGAATTCTTGTCCTGACTGCCTTTCATGGCGAACAGTGACTCAGAAGCATAAGCCAAACAAACCCGTTCTTCCCCCCAAGTACTTTGGTTATGGTGTTTCCTCACAGTAATAGTAACTTTAACTCAGGCACCGTGAAAGGCTCATGTACTGGAGCTTAGCCTGTCACTCATTGTATTTTTATTTTCCTAGGTATTCTTTTTCCCCCTGAAACACCAAGCAAGGACCATCCAGCTCCTAGGTATTCTTGCCAGCACACTGTCCTGCTTGCACTCACACACTTCAACTGTCAGGTATATCACCAGCTACAAAAGCCGATGTCTGGATGGAGGTGTTTCTATTGAGCTTCAGTCTGTCTCTTTACAGTTCTACTGTCCAAATACGGTCCTTCCCCAGGAGGCCACACATAGTCAGGCTGCTTCCCACCACTGTCCCCATTATCCAAAAAGCCAGAACATAGTGCCAAATAAGTAACCAGCATCCCCTGCTGGTTCTCTTATGCTTATCATCTCCTTCAGTATTCCAAAAGTAAGCCAGCCATTCCTGACTTACAAGGAGACAAAGCTGACCCAAGAATCTTCTCATCTCCAGCCTCAGCTTCTTCTGACTCATGTGTACTGTGGTCCTGCAGACCTTCTGAGCTCCAGGGGCTTCCTTAGAGAACACTCCAGTTTAAAATTTGGAGACTGAATGCTAGGCTACACGGACACCTACAACTGGTGTCCAGGGGTCAATGTTCCATGTGGAAATTTTATTTATCAAGTTGACTGGGCCACAGAATGTCCAAATATTTGGTTAAACATTATTCTGGAAAATACTATAATGGTGTTTTAGTTTGAGTTTAGCATTCAAATTGATGAACTGAGTGATGCAGATTGGCTTCTATCCTGTAGATGAGCCTCAACCAGTCATCTGAAGGCCTTGAATATAACAAATGGCCGAGTAAGAATTTCTTGGCATAGGGCTCAATGGTACATTCCTTTAATTCTGGAACTCAGGATGCGGAGGCAGGAGGATCTCCGTGATAATGCCAGTCTGTTCTACAAACCAACTTCAGGCCAACAAGACCTTGTTTTGATCCCCCCTCTTTGGCCTAGTAGTCTTTGAATTGGGACACTCACTTTTCCCTGCTTTTATATTTGCAATGAAATTGCAGCTTTTCCCTCTTGGACATGCCAGTCTTCACACTGGAAACATACCATGGACTTTTCTAAATCCCACACCTTAGGACTCAGACTAGGGCTATATTCTTGGGCTTTATGTACTTCATCTTACCAACTGTAGATGGGAGGACTTACTGGCCTCAGTTGCAGCCAGTTTCTCTCTCTCTCTCTCTCTCTCTCTCTCTCTCTCT
>OU015754.1:48655004-48690652 GCA_907169655.1 Acomys percivali | reverse complement strand
ACAGACAGACAGACAGACAGAGAGACACAGAGAGAGAGACAGACAGACAGACAGAGAGACAGAGAGACAGAGATAGAGACAGAGATAGAGACAGAGACAGAGACAGAGAGACAGACAGAGAGTCAGAGAGATTAGAGTCCCTCCAAAAATCATGTTTTATTGAATCCCAATCTCTTGCTTCTTTCTCCTATCCTTTTTGTCTCTCCTTTCTCCTTCTCTCCCTTTGTCTTTCCTTAATGTCCCTTTGTTCTCATAAGACAAGGGTTTTGTATATTTACTTTTCAATTAAGGGTCATGTGAGGTTTTCATACCTGAGGATAAAATTGAAGAAAGTAAATCCTGATTTACTTCCAAGATCTCACCTGGGGTAGTCAGATATAATGGCAACAGTCATAACTCAATGTGCTAAGATCTGGGAAGCAGAGCCCTAGAGAACCAGAACTAGATAAGCATGGAAGAAGTGCATTTGCCACGGCCCATGTGCTCAGAGCAGACTACCTCCAGGAGGTAATCTTCCATATATAGGAGGCAGCTAGCTACAGACTGTTCTAGTCACAGAAATAGATAGCAAGAGCAGAAATAAGAGAATAGAGGGGTAATGTACGCAGTGTAGCAAGCATTGAAGTGAAGAGTGGTAGATGATATGATGTTTGGGTGAATGTTAAAAGAGAAGACAGCTGAGCAGCCAGGGATCAGTTATAAAGGACTTAATGAGCCATAAGGAGCTACTGGCCTTTATATACTGAGAGCTGGTGGGGAGATTGCCTAGGGGAGACACAGGCCCAGATTTGATTCACAGATGAGTGAAGTGGGAGCCCAATGAGAGGAGGATGACTGTGGGAAAGGGACTCTAAGCTTCTGTCTTGCGATGAAAGGTAATGGTCAGAAAGTATCATGGCAAAGAAGGACTGGCTGTTGCTTTCACAGCTGAGAGGCTTTTAGGGGGAAGGAAGTCAGTGTCCTCTGTGCTCCAGGAAAGTTCTGGAAATCTCAACATGCTGTTCTTTGTGTTGAGTGCAGCTTAAGGATGAACGTGTCGATGGCGTGGGATCGTAGCTCTGCTACCCAACACCTTGGTAAACCTGGCAAACCTGGCAACATTCTCTTAACCTCATGGAGCCTCAGTTTCTCCACTGATAAGATTAGAGCTGCCATTCTGACTCTAGGATGTTGCTGCATGGACTTATGAGAAGATGTATATCAAGGGCCCTGCACGTGTTTGGCACCAGGTTGATGCACATTAGGCCCTTCATGACTTTGGATATGAACACTGAAATGGGGTGAGAAGTATGCTGGCAGACAGAGCATGGAAGGAGGAGGGAAACAAGAATAATTTCATCTTCGAACACAAACAATTCCATTCGCTTCCTATTTTGGGAATTACTGCGGAGGCCAGGAGGAAAAGAAGGGTTCCCATTTTAGCGCAACCCGCCTTCTCACTAGGCCTGCAACTTCCAGTACTCTAAGCAGCCTTGAATCAGCTTTATAGAAGACTCGAGTCCTGAACTAGCTTGAAAGATATTTAAGTTCTCCTTCCAGGGTCCATTTCAGCATGCTGCCTTACAGCAGCTTGAGATGTAATAACTTACTGCACTGTTATTTCTTTGCCCTGATTTGATTTATCCCCACACTTGGGTAATGTTTGTCTCCTTCCTTGTGAATGGGGTGCTATTTTATGATGGTCTATATTCTCAAAAGCAGTGCTTTGCACAGAGTGGGCACTTCAGTCACTGGTTGACAGTGGAATAACCAGAAACCAAGGGGAAGAGGGGGTATAGGAAATGACACAGATGTGGTGAAGCAGAGCATTTATCCAGGACTACGTGCAAAGCTGAACATATCTGAGGTGGAAAAATTAGTTCATGTCCCTGCATTCCCTGAGGGGGACATTGGATAGTCTCCTGAGGACAGTGGAGTGTCACTGAAAGGGGTTAAAAGTGGAGGTGACTGGGCCGGAAGACTTAGAGGGGAGAAGCAGAGAGCCTTGACTCTGCTCATGCAGGGCCTTCATTTTGGACTCTGAGTTCCTGCGTCTCCTCTGCTCACATTCAATATGGCAGACACTTCTTTACTGACAGATTCCTTACTGTATTTAATCCTCACAACTTCTTCCCTAAAACCCTATGGGATGAGAGTCTCAGCTATCATTCCTTAGAGGTCTCCTCTCTGCATGACCGGATACTTACCTTGCTACAGAAGAATGGCGTTCCAGGCCAGCCTTGGCTACTATCACATGCCTCAGTCCAGCCTTGGCTACTATCACATGCCTTAGGCCAGCCTTGGCTACTATCACATGCCTCAGGCCAGCCTTGTCTACTATCACATGCCTCAGTCTAGCCTTGGCTACTATCACATGCCTCAGTCTAGCCTTGGCTACTATTACATGCCTCAGTCTAGCTTTCTGAAAACAAGGGGTGATGACAGTTGATCTATCTTCTTAGAGTCAGCAATCTTCAACATGATAAAGGATGTGAAGGAATTGTTGATAATAGAGTAATTATAGCCACGTACCATGAGGCAGTTAAGCTGGTATTTGGGCTGAAACATTGGTATACGTTAGCGAAACAGTCATCTAGGCTCCAAGCCCAGACTACCATCTCAATTCCTTATATTCCAAGCCCAAACATGATTAGATTTATGGTAGAAGACATCAGCTCCAGAATCTGGAATCAGATGAACTGGATAAGAAATCTGTAGAAACAGCCTCATGGCCCAATATAGGAATAAAGATTTCAAACAAGATGTGAGTAGAAGCTTAGAGCTCTAAATCTCCCCAGAGAGTGGGCTTGGTAAAGGCCTAGACATGAGAAGAATAATTTACAACTCAAATCTCATTGCGTTTCCATGACTTGCTGTCAGCAAATTGGCTATCAGAACCTAACTTTCTGAACCCTGAAAGGCTGTAGAAATTCATGCTTTCTGATTACTGGGAGGTCCTTGAGGAGCTGGCATCCTTATCCTTCCCAACTTCATCTTCTACCACACACCCTACATTCCTCTTATCCTTCTCCCCCCATGTCTAGACAGATGCTGTTCACCAGTTCCTGAGTACACTTTCACCTCCATGCTGCCCTCACCGTCTGCATGCTCTTTCTACCTTCTCGGCCAAGTTCTTGCTATTTTTTATGTCCTTTATCATTGCTGTATTTTCTCTGAAACTTGCTATGGCTTCTTAAGGCAAGATTAATCACTCTTCTTTTAGTACTTATATAGGCTGTTACTCTCTTATAATCTTAATGGTAAAACGTCAGTTGTACTTGACTTTTAGTTGGCTATATCTATAGCCTTTTTGTTGTTTGTTTTGTGGTTTTTGGGGGGAAGGTTTTGCTGTATTCTGGGGCTATCTGGAACTCTTCCTCTGCTGCCTCAGCCTCCCAAGATCTAAGATTGCAGGCTGTGCTACTGTACTTGGTGCCTCTGTGTTTCCCCATCCTGTGTTTGAATTCTTTCACAGCATGAGTGTAGATAGATCTAAGGTACTTAGTAAATATACTTTAAAGAAAGAGAACAATGGATGAGGAAATTACTTTTCATTAAGGGCATGAGAAGCATTTTAGGATACTGACTGACAAGCACCAGCTTTCCAGGAGAGGGACCTTGCAGCATAGTCAGCATCTTTTGCTTGTGTGCAGAACAGGTCTAGAACCCACTGGGACCTTCATTTTGAATTTTAGAGTTCTTCCTTCTCCACTGCCTAAACTCAACATGATAAATGTTTTTTTTTTTTTTTTTTTTTTTTTTTTTTTATGACAGATTCCTTCACTGCACAATCTCCATTCTGTGCTTGGTATTGTCTGTCAACATGGCTCTGCTCGTATCTTCTCATCTTTTCATGGCCATACTCATGCCTTGGCTCTTACTAACTTCCCTATATGGTTACCAACTTCTACTTGAGGCAAAAATACTTTCTTAAGGAGCCACTATATATGAACATGTAGCTTTTGTTTTTCCAATTGAGAAGTCCTTTGAGGAAACATGTGGGGCAGTAGTTCTCAACCTGTGGGTTGCGGCCCTTTGACAAAACTCTAACTTCCAAAAATATTTGTGTTACTATTCATAACACTAGCAAAATTACAGTTATGAAGTAGCAACAAAGTAACTTTATGTTGAGGGATCACTGCAACATGAAGAACTTATTAGAGGGTTACAGCATTAGGAAGGTCGAGAAACTATTGTTTTAAGGGATGTGATAACCTTTACATTGTAGCCACCTCCCTTTACATATGCGGTCATAAAGGTATAAAGAAGCTGGAGGCCAGAAGTGATTATGGCATTGCTAATACATGTTAAAGACAGTATTCAAAGTCAGGATGGTGTTTTCATGCACATCAGACGGTAGAAGAGAAAAAGCCAAAGTGTTCCTCTAATTGCCCTGGCATTATCCTAGGCAATGTCTGAGTTTCCTCCATGGCTCTGGCTCTTGTCAGACAGGTTGTCATGGTTCAACCTATCATCAAGTGACCCTAGCTTCTGCGCTGTAGTACCAATTGCTTTCTCATGATCTGCCCAGCCTGTGAGGGGAATGCTGTCTTCCTGCTGCGGCCGACCTCTGAATTTCTTCAATATTTCCTGTTTGGCTCTTTAAGTGCTATCAATTCCCTGCACCAAATCCTCCCTGTTTAAAGGATGTGGAGTTTTTTTCTTCGTTGTACACCGACTGGTACATCCATATTTAAATATTTAGATGAAACACAAAATCATGATAATGATGCATAATAATAATTCATAATTAGCCAAAAGCATTTACTATGTAATAGTGACGGTTGTTCACAACAAGTTAGAGCTTAAGTATTTCTAGGCTGCCAGTTATAATCCACTCTCTAATTATAATTCTCCTCCCTTCTTTTCTTCTCATTTGAATTACAAGAAAATAAGAATGACAATGCCATTGAGGTAACCTTGAGTCTTCTCTGACACAGTCAATAAAAGAGACAAAGCTTAGCATTTTTAGTGCTGCTAATAGTGCCTCTGTATGTGTGTGACATTTCCCAAGCATTGTTTCCTGTGAAACCTTTACAAAAATGGTAGTGGTGGAGGGTAGGGGAGCTTGTTGGTGGGAAGGGTTCTTTAGTCTTGGCAATTGTGAATATAGCACCAGAGCTTCCAGTACAAGAAGGGCCCAATGACAGCTTCTGTGTATCTTTTTGCTTGGTCCTGCCACTCTGTCTCCTCTTCATTGTTGTCATTTTGTCAGAGACACTCCTGAGTTCTTGGTATAGGCCAGGGAGACATCAAGACTCAGGGTTTACATGTGAACTTGCAACGATCAATTCTCTTCTACCATGTGGGGTTCCCTGGATTGAAATCATATCATCATGCTTGGCAACAAAGGTCCTTAGCTATCTTACTGGCTGGCTTTCATGTTTTCTGTAGAACAGGTCTGCTCATCTGGTGGCCAGGTTGGACCATCAGCCATTGTACCACAACTTCTGTTTCTCCCTCTCAGATTCTTTTTCCAAGAGCATCACAGGTTTTTCCATACTCTTGGGAACAGGATGTGAAATCATAAAGTTCTGCCCCAGGCTAAGGAAGGGGATCAAAACGACTCTGTTCCATCTAATTTATCCTCATCCTTGAATGTAACTAGTCAGAGAGAGGTTGGAACATCCCTCAGGGAGAGAGTCTGAGGAACAGAAAATAAGGTATTTGGAAGGATTTGTCTTTCCAGGAGTAAAATCACTTTAGAATGAAAAGCAGAAGAAAAAAAATAAACACTCACAAAAATGATTTCTGCTTTTTTTTAAACTTAAAATTATGGAAATTGTTTCTGACAGAAAATTGCTCCTAATTAATTTCTTGGCTCTGCTGGGAAAATGTACTGTTCCGTTGATTTCTAAATTCCACCAGCTTAATTATCAAAAGACATTTTCCCCTAAAACTATTAACATGTGGGTTTGCAGTTGGGGGGTTGTCAGCAAAGGAAAGAGGAGTCAGGGAAGACAGAACCTGACGGCACCAGCAGCATAGAGACCAATTCGAGCTTGGTATCCACATTCTGAAGTGAAGGGTGAGCTAGAATCCACAGAAGAGGAACTCAGAGTGGTGAGGACAGAATGGCAATGCAGTCCGGAGGTGTGCAGTTGGGAGACTGCTTCAGATGTCATTGTTGCTAAGCATTTTCTGAGCCACTGACATTTTTTTTTTTTTTTATAAACTGGAGCTAGTAATATGGATAGTGAACATCTCTGTAGCTCTTGCCGTGTACTATCCTAAATGCTCCTGTGCACACTAACAGGCTCGCCTCAGAAGTCCTTTCCCATGAGTACTGTGGCTCTCTTCATTTCACACTAAAGAAGCTCAAGGTCTGTGCACCAAGGAGAATTACTTGAGGTTACATAGGTAATAAATGACAGAGGCCAGGGAAGAACCAGGGAGTCAATCGAGTGTGAGAGAAAAGGATGCTGAATCCCAGCCTCCAGCTCTTGTCTTAGTTTGATGAGTGGTTGAAACAGATAGACTAATGGATCAATTGAATATAGGCAGAATTTAAATCAGAATTAGTTTTGTAAAAACAAAAGGAAAATACTTAATTTCCGTAGCTTGGCAGATATCAATAAAATGTCTGCTGTTTGTCACCTGCTAAGCTAACCAATTAATAACCTTGGGCACCTGAACATTTTGTTTTGGAAATTTTTCCTAAGAAAACAAATGGACATTTTATTTATCATTCCTTCCTTCCTTCCTTCCCTCCTTCATTCATTCACCCAACCCATAAATATATCTGAGAGCCTACTATATAACAAATGTTGATCAGGGTGCTACCACTCAATAGTACAATAAGCAGAACCCTCATGTAAGTGGCAATATTATTTAAAAGACATACAAAACACAAGTAGGCATATTATCCCAGCTTGAGCAATAATACTTTTCAAATACAATCGGTTATGACTGGATGAAGGAAGGGACAGTAAAAGTGACCGATCTTTTGATTCAGAGCTCATCACTAGCAACTCTGGAAAGAAGCAGCTGGTGTAGAGTTCTTTATAACATGGGGAAATAAACTGCATAAGCATCGAGGAGGACTGATGTCGAGAGCACTGATGGAGTTGATGAGCTGTCTTCCTTCATTAACTTAGGCGAATTACTTAGGTTGCACGATAAGTCCTCTTTTCTCCATCCTGCCAGTCCCAGGAGTTCCTTCCTCTCACTGGGTCCCTTGAAAGGGTTGATATGTATTGGAGTGAGATTTTTATAGCCAAAATATTATGCAAAAATCCCAAGTGCTGCACAGATGTAAGTTAAGCTTATTCATCTGCCAAGCCCAAGCTCAGCCATTACTTCCTCACTGAAGACTCCCCTTCCCTTATGTGTGTTGGTGTGTGCTTTAGCTTCTTGTTCTCTCAGAACCTGACTTTTAAACTTCTTAAAGCAAAGGGTGTGCAACTCACCCAATTCTGAATCACAGCCCCTACCTCGTGGCCTCACCCATGACTGTACGTGATAGAGGATACATGAGTTTACTTTGAAAGGGAATTTGGGAATGGAGAAGATTTTCATATGAGTTTGGGGAGGATTTTAGTTGTTTTTGTACCCATCTTTACATCTCATCATAATTAGGTACACAGTAAAGACTCGTTAAATGATTAAACTCATGTTGTTAAAGGCAATTTATTTTTGCTGACCGAGGAATACCCAGTCTCTGCAAGGAAACCCTTGTTTTGACAATAATCAGAGGTGACAATTCAAGGATGTAGAATGAGGACAAATGGAGGGATATGAGAAAGATTTATCTTTGCTAAAGATCAACTTGAGCTGGCACTGTGTTAGGTGAATACCAAATCATTATCTCAGCCGACCCCAGAACAACCCTGAGGGCAGTTATTACCACCTCTTAGGAAGGAAGAAAAATGTGTCAGAGAGATGAGGCCATTAACTTCATGTGCAAAGTAGGAGTTAGAAGGATTGGAAATCCTAGAGTGTCTGGTACAAGTATACTTGCTCCTCAGAACTCTTGGCATGGCAGGTGGTTAGGGAAAGGCTAGAAAAGACTTATATTCTATCTCTTGGAGGGATACCAACCCCATGGCACACAATGAAGGGATGGCAATGTTTTAGAAGGTACTCTAGCAAGCTAAAAGTTCTGCACTGTGGCCTCTATACAGTGTGTTTGCTTTATAGGGAAAACACAGTTTAACCAGCTCAACACATTTGTTCTAATTTCATTCTTCCTGATATTGCTGTTAGCAAGCTTCTTCCCTCTCCTACTAGTTTGTGAACAGCCTGGATTTCAGGGCTTGGGATTTCTGCCTCCTCTGTGTCTAGGCCAGAGTCTCCTTCATAAGAGACTTCAAATTGTTGAACCTATAAAGAGACAAAGAGGACTAGCCATTTATATCGACTGGTAGAAGGGATGGGGTGCCCTGATATATATTAAACACTATTTGGGATATGCTAATCAGAGAATTCAACAGGAGACAGGAAAGGAGACAGGATTATAACAACAGAAACATTACCTGTTGGGACTAACTGACACTGGAAAGGTAAAACAAAGGAGAGCTAGGGACTTCTTTGGTTCCACAGGAAAGGAAGAGAACCATTCACTTATTAACACATGCAGTTCCCTAAGAGGAGACAATGGTACTAAGATCATGAGAGACCATTAGAATTGCCATGCCTACCACACAACCAGAAACAGAGCTGCTTCCTTCTCAGTTAGGGATCAGTTCAGTTTTCTGGTTTGGGGAGGTAAGGATGCATTTTTCACTACCTTAGGGGTACTGTTAATGCAGAAGGCTGTGGGGAAGGTGCCCTCTGGAGCCAAAGTTGTGGAGCTATGAGGGTGATGATGACATTGCACTAGGTCTGTAAGGCAAAACACAAACCAAAGGGAATTGCTCTCAAGGCTTAATATTTACTAAGGCTTACCTTCTTGGGTTTTGATCTTGCTTGGGCCTCACCACCCTTTCCTTCTTTGTGACTCTTTTCTATTGGAGCCAAAATGCTTATCCTGTGTCTGCCTTAGCACTGCATCTAGGAATCAAGACTTAACTTGTTTGGTTTTATACAGCCATAGCAAGACAGGAATTTGCCTGAGGATAAATTATATCTTGAGCCTCACCCATATCTTATTTAGGTATATAGTTGAAATTGGATTTTAGATATTAGAGATGCTGGATTGAGTTGAGATATTTAAGGCTATTAAACTGAAATCAATGCATTCTTACATGAGAGAAGGATTGACTTTGGGGGACTAGGATGAAATGTTATAGACTGAAAAGTTTCATACCCCTAAAACATTCCATATGTTTGAGTCCTCATCTCTGGTATAACCATATTTGCAGGTAGAGTCCTTGAGAGATGATGTAATTTATATCTTTATCAAAGAGGATGAGGGACCAGAAAGAAACCTTTTCTCATCCTGGGAGGACGCAGCAAGATGTTTGCCATGTGCAAGCCAGTAAGACAGGAAGAAGATCTTCACCAAGAAATTAATCTGGAGGCGCTTGGACCTGGGATTGCATACTCTCTAGATTATGAGAAACAAGTTTTTGATCTTTAAGCCACTCAGTCTTATTATGTCACAGTAGCCTGGGCAGATCAAGACATACTTAGGAACTTCTTGCTTCCAACACTGAGCCTGAATTACAAATAAAATTCTGCTAAGTGTTATTATCCTTGAATAATACCTTTGCAAAGCCCAGAATTCCTCATTTTGCCAGAGCTGATACATGTTCAGCATTAGAACTGACCGGTGTTTTTCAGAATTGGAATGTTACTGGTGGCTGGCCTCAGCTACCAGCTTTATGACACGTTTTAAGAGGGCTTTGCAGTTTTAGTACAAGTTGAAAAATAGCTACTTATCATGGCTCCCCAGATTCCTATATGAATGGCGAATCGTTTCTGTGTTAAATACTTAAGTGTTCTCAACTGAAAAAGAGTTTCTGAGGAATAGATGCCTATAGGCACTACTCTGTTATTAAAAGGACTTACACAATGACCCTACTTTGTGAGATTTGGGATCCAAGTCAATTTGCTCCACCTACAGGCCTCTTAGGGTCTTTGTCAGAGGCTAGATGCCTAGCTTTATCTACTCAGTGGATTTATCACCTGTTATGTACACCAAATGAACGTCAGATGGTGAACAAAAGCAGAAAAGAGCTTTGCTTTCCCAGAACATACAAGCTACTGGGAGAGACAGTTGTTCATCAAATAATCACACAAACATGAGTATAATTACACTCTGAGGTAAGGACCGTAAAGAAAGAGCAGTGCTCTGCAGGCTCCTTATCTGACCATGTCCCTTGGATGGGGAGGCCTGGTGGCACTCAGAGGAAAGATAATAAGTCACCAAGAAGAGACTTGATACCCTAGGAGCATATACAGGGGGAGGAGGTCCCCCTCAGTCACAGACATAGGGGAAGGGAGTAGAGGGGGAAACGGGAGGGAGGAAAGAAAGGGAGAATACAAGGGATGGGCTAACAATTGAGATGTAATATGAATAAATTAACAAATAAATTAATTGATTTAAAAAAAAAAAGAAAAGGAAATGGCTGCCTCAGAGCACAGGTTCAAGGAACACGTCTCTGGGGAACTGGTGCTGAGTGGAGCTATGGATGATGGTAGTAGGAGAGCAAGGCAAGAAGATGCTCACAGAAAGTGGAAACACAAAGTGATAGCTTAGGGATCCATAACTTCAATGAGCCTGCATCAATTTCAAACAAAGAAACCAAAACGCAATACAGTCTTAGCAAAAGCAATTGGCTTGCCATGACACTAAGGACTTTCCATCTATGATGGGACTTTTAAGTTCTTCCAATGAAGAAACCTGGGAGCCAATACTAATCTAGGTAGTGGGAATAATAGGTCTAAAAATCTGTGATTAGATGAGCTGTGTTCATTCCAGGAACTGAAAGAAGCCAGTGGGGAAGAAATACTGAGTCAGAGGTAGGAGGGGACCGGCTGAAACAATTACTGTAACATTTTGGAAATCCAGCGAAGAATATTTTAAGGTGGTGATGATGGGGAAAGTGTGGCACAGAATTAGTTTGTACTGTTTGACAAGTATGTCTAGGGAGACTGGTAGGGGATTATTCCAGTAGGTAAGATCTAATGGTGTTGAGAGCAGGATGGTGGGGGCAGAGAGAAGAGCCTGGCAGAGCTAGGAGAAACAAAGGTGAGAGATAGTTAAGCCAGATATATTATGCTCCTATTATAAATTTCCATATAACTTTATCATAAAACTATCTGGGGCCTCAGAATCCTCCCTTATCCATCATGTAGCCCCCCAGGACCTCTCCAAAAGTAAGAAAAAAAGCAGGGCTCTGTAAATGTGAAGATTAGGTAATGTTCAAAGATCTTCCCAATGCTGATACCCTGTGGTTCAAAAATTTTGTCATCTTAATCTTTTTCACCTCTTTTCTTTCAGACGCCTAAGATTGTCTTTACTAAAAATATACTTGCTGGAAGGAATCTTGAATGATACTTGTGCCAGCAGCTTGACGACAAATAGTTGTGACATCTTGAATCAGGGGTATGTACCAGAACTGCCAGGTGTCTGTTGCACAAAAGGAAAGAAAAAGACTCTCTCACTGGAAGATCCCCCCAGAGACCCGAAGACCAATAATGAAATCTGTGTCAGAGTGGAAAGTGCCTTGGATGATGGTAATGATGATGAGACTCATAGTAATTCCTTAAATTCATTTAGTGTCTTAACATGCCGGGTCTCATTTGACACAACAACCTTAGGATGTATGCCAGTTCACAGAAATGAGCAGAATGAGCCCAGGAGAGAAGAAAAGAAACAGCAGAGCTTAAATAGATGTACGCACTCATTTAATTGACAAATACTTTTAGAACTCTTATTATATGCCATGTTATACCATCAGTATAAGTGTAGGAGACAAAGTCTCTATTCTCATTAGAATAAAAAGATAATAAAATATATAAGACATTGTGATAATATACAGCATCAATATTTTACACAATAATATAACCTATGATAGAATATAATCTAAAATTATATGTAATAAATTCTATGAAGTGAATTTCCTAGGACTGTTAACAAGTGAATAGAGAAGGCAACTTTAAGTGGAATAGTGAAAGAATTTTTCTTGATGAAGTGGCACTGCAGATAAGAAACAACAATGACCCAGTAATTGTAGATGCCAGTTCTGGGAAAGGGCTGGTGTTGTCTAAGAAGCAAACAGACACCAGTATGTTTGGAGCATAAATATTGAGATGAAAGTGCTATGAGAGGAGGTGGGAGAAACAAAAGAGCCAAGACCAAAAGGGTGAATCGTGGTTAGGAAATTTTATTAAAACCATTAAAAGGTTTTAATCAGGAAGGTGATACCATTTGATTTTAGATAGAAATTATTACTTTGACTGGTGGCTGCACAATATACCACAGGGTGGCAGACCAAGTAGGAGGCTGCTACATGAAGAGAGGATGGACAGCTTAGAAGAGAACTACAACAGAAGAGACCTAAGGACAGGGAAGGGCAGCTGCCCCATACCTAGCACAGGAGCCATGGGGCAATTGATAGCTTCTGGGAGAGTGAGAACCATTTTATTTTAACTGTGGTGGCCCTTGGCAAGTTGGCCATACACCCTCCAGTGAAGACTGTATATCCAAGAGTATCTGAGCAGTATTATTGGACCTGATCTGTTAAAAATAAAAGATACAAGAAAGAGGACACAAAATTGGATGGGTAGGGAAGCAGGAGTGTATCTGGGGGGCAGAATCAAGGGAGAAGTGAATATGCTTAAAATATTTATTATGAAATTCTCAAAAAAGTAAACAAGAAAGGGAGGGACAGAGGGAAGAAAAGAGAGAGAGGAGGAGAGAGACACAGACAGAGAGATTCAGAGAGAGAGAGAGAGAGAGAGAGAGAGAGACAGACAGACAGACAGACAGACAGACAGACAGACAGACAGACAGACACTGCTGAAGAATATATCAGAAATTAATGATTATTGTTGGATGTTGGCTGAAGGACCCAATCTCTTTAACTTTGCATATGGATAGGCTGAGGCACTTAGAGAGTCAGAGATAGGAAATGACTAAAACAAACTTAAATCTAAAACATCTGACTCTGGGAAGGAAGTTACTACAGAAGAAAGTAAGAGAAAGGTAAAATAAAATAGCCTAATACAATTGATCTGATAGGAGAAGAGGGAAAAGGGGGGGTCCTTGGAGAAGGGTAAAGGAAGCTTAGGAAAAGGAAGTAGGTTAGTAAAATCGCAATATATGTGGTCAAAAGAGCCAAAGGTAATCATATTATTAACTATTTACTATAAAACAACTGCATAACGCATGCAACTCAGTATAACAACAAACAAATACAGTTTTAATGAACTTTTCTCATCTGGGATGACAATGCTCCCCAAAGAGCCAAAGACCAGCTTTAAAAAACAAACCCAATTCCAGACATGAGAATTCCTCTTTCAAGTTGTTGGACAGGCCTAAGAGACTCCGAAATCATTGCTGTTGTCCTTGGCTACCCTTAGAGGTAGAAAGTAAGTCCCTATTGCTGATGACAGTATGCACTTCATAAACAGGGTCCAGAGGAATGTTCTTTCTTTTCTTTTCATCTCTGGTGTTGTATTTCTCTTCTAAGCTACCAAACCCCTCTTGCATGGACTTCTTGTGGCCTCCTGCTTGGTCTGTCACCCCACAGACAGAGTAATATTTTAAAACTAAAATCAAATAGTTGTCACCTTCCTGATTAAAACCTTTTAACAGTTTCCTATCACTTGAAATAAAAAATAAAATAAAAACTTGCCTGAATGCCTCCTCTCTGAGGACTAGCTTTCATGGTACCGGAAGATGCCATGCAAGCTTCCCACATCACTATGATGCCAGTGAACCACACTAATGACCAGTAGTAGTACAATGGCACAATAACAGTAGTAGTACACATACCTTTGTGATAATCAA
The DNA here is from genome assembly GCA_907169655.1 of Acomys percivali. NCBI lineage: Eukaryota > Metazoa > Chordata > Mammalia > Rodentia > Muridae > Acomys > Acomys percivali. The sequence goes on along the minus strand of OU015754.1, from coordinate 48,676,773 downwards.
CAGTTCTCTAACTGGACCAAAGACTCACTCAACAGGAGGGATACCATGCCTGGAACTGGAAACCTATCTAAATAATCAGTGCTACCAAAATCATGTTTATTGAAGGAGAATCTACAAGCACTAACTTACTAAACCAGCATAATCTCCAATAACAATCTATAAACCTTTGTCCTTCTACCCACAGATAGGTGTAGTCTTCATCACTCATCAAGGAAGCTTCTTTTTACTATAGATGGAGATGACTAGGGGGAAAAAAACACAATCAATCAAAATGCACAGTTGTGGAGCCTGGTCCCAATGGCTACATCTACAAAGTACTCCTACACCCAAAGGCTCAGGGAACATTCTAGACTACCAGGGAGAAAAGATCGTAAGAGCCATAGGGAGGATCAGTGACTTTGTTGTGAGGTTGCATCTCCTAATAATATCAAAAGCTACACCCATAAAGTCCCGCCAACATGACCATCTAAATGTAAACTGAACAAGAAGGATGCCAATGAACATGCCAAGCTGCATGGGAAAGATACATGAGGTTTCAACTCTACACAAAGAACTACACATGACTGAGTAAAAATGGGAATAGGAGAGATGGCCCTTCCTGGGGAAGAGCATACCAACTGGTTGTCCAGTCTCAAATATTGCTAAAAGCATATCTACAAGTGACATGTAGACTCCACAGGTTATATTTACACACACACACACACACACACACACACAAACACACACACACATTTTTGTATGCAATAAGGATTGATTTTTTTTAAAGGCCATGAATTTGAAGGAGAGAGTGTGTAGGTGGTTGGGGGTGATAAGTGGGAGGGTTTGGAGGAAGGAAAGGGAAGGAGAAATGTAATTTAAATACAGTCTTAAAAATTAAAACCAACCAACCAAACATAACTTCTGGCTTCACATACATTGCTTTTCCCATTGTACTGGGCATCTCTGTTTAAAGTGGGTGCCCAGTGAGTGGTAACGGAGAGTTCTTAGTTTCTTAGTTGAGATGAATACATTACTATCAACTTAGGATTCATTTATAAGTATAAGGCAGCAGCTATGAAGATTGTATCAGGGGGCTGGAGAGATGCCTCAGTGGCTGAGAGCACTGGCTGCTCTTCCAAAGCATCTATATTCTATTCCCAGCACCCAAGTGACAACTCATAACCTGTAACTCCAGTTCTAGGGGACCTGCCATGCTTTTCTGACCTCCATGGGTACCACATGTAAGCAAAACACCCATGCTCATCAAACGCACACACACACACACACACACACACACACACGCACACGCACACGCACACGCACATGCACACGCACACAAACCACACACTCACGATACACATACACACACACACACCACACACCACACACACAGACACACGTATCAGATTAAGAGTTCTGCAACTGGCTTTATTTTGCACTTGACAGTTGCTCCTCTTCTTGCTCTGGATGGGTCAAGAAGAAAAGATGGACTTTGTTCATGCTGAAGGCATATGACATCTTTCTGTTGATCCAGGAGAAAGAAATAGAGGGTGAGTTCATTTTGTAGCTCCTCAGAGTCACAAAGGAAGAAATGAATCTCATATCTAGCTTGGTCCAGACTCACCTACAGATTAATGTTATTTGTGGTCTCTTAGTTTTCATAGTTTCACTGGGATATTTGGAGGTCATGGCCAGTTAAAGTCCACTCCCCTGACTTGCTTCTCATTTTACCCCATTCTGAGACATAAGAATTCTTTGTTTATATATGAGCATTTTTATTTCTAAGCTACATGGCTGCCAAGAGCAGAGACACCTGTGTGCTCAGTTCTTAACAGAAGAACCAGCAGAGCACACACATTCTCACACAGTGTAGTGAGAAAAACGAAGCTGCTAAGTTCTCCCACCCTGATGCCTCAATTTTTCAAATGGACAATCAATAGCAAATTCACAAGGTTATAAAGTTTAAATGAGTTAACATGCATGTATAATGCATGAAAATATTAGTGCCACCAAGAATGCAGGGCAACCAGAATGCCTACATATATTGTGGGGTATACAATTCCTGAAAAGGGTAAACAAGGTTAGACAACCCAGAAATACTACATCTGACTACTTTCCCTAGAGAAACGAAACTGTGTTTACACAGAAACAAAGACAAACAGCTCAGAATAGTTTTCATTCATTACTGCCTAACTTATATACAACTTAAAAACCTTTGGTGGTGAATGGATAAACATTGTACTAACCTGCAGTACTCAGCAATGAAAAAGACAGAACTGTTGATAGATGCAACTTAGATGAATGTCAAAAGCATTAAACTAATGCAAGAAGCTATTCACATAAGGTTAGAAATTATACGATCCTGATTTTGATACATTCTTCAAAGGACAAAGTGACAGTAATAGTGACTACACTAGCATTTGCTGGAATGAGGGAGACATGCCTTAAAGGGTGTGTGAAGTGGTCTGTATCATGACTAAGATGGTGGTCACACAAATATACTTGTGTTAAAATTTAAATAACTATATATTAATCTTGTAAAAAGTATAAAATGAAAGGCCTTTCCATGCTGACATTAACGTGTCAACCATTTCCTAAGGTGTGCTTTTAACAGAAAGGCCACACTGCAGTTACTCAAACTACCTCTTATCAAAGCACACAAAAAGTGAGAGAGGATGGAGTGTAGACAGTGTAGAAGAGTATGGATACCCAGTTCATCTAGAAGTTTCTTGAGAAGCTATTTCATTTCAATTCAATCCTGAACTTTCAGAGGCAATAGTTTCCCCCTCCTCTCTTTTTAAAGCTTTGCTAGTAAAACTGTCCCTGCACTGAGCCTGCAATAAATCTACAGAGCGCTATGGTAATACCCGTGGAGAAGGGGAAAGGGGCCCCCATAAACCATGCAATTTGAACTCCTACAGATGTTGCAGTGGGAATTTATGGTTTTCTATGGATCCTTATCTCTACTTGCCAGTTTCTGCACACTGAATCATATGCTAGCAAAGTCTATTTTTAGACTCATCATTTTCTTTAAATATTAAAAAAAATGGTGACAATTAATTTTTCCATACTGTTCTATCATGACAAATAAATGTGAAATACATGTTTACAGAGCACATGTAATTGCATTTGGGCACATGCAAATGACATGCAAATCTTACATTCTAAATGAGTTTGTTTATCATTCCTGAATTCTAATCCAAGGACCTCACTTTTTAAATTCAGTTTACATTCTGACATGTATACAAATGAGTTCGACTCTGGAAAATAACTTAATAAACTCAGGGTTAGCAGTGCAATTAGAGGAGGCATCTGGGAGCTATAAAATCTAGGGAGCAGCATTTACATCTTTTTCTGCATTTGAAATTTCAGCTTCTGAGCTCCAACCTGCTCCCTCACAGGCTGCACCCCACCATCCTGATTCCCATCATGTCAGCTGTCCTATCATTTGAAATCTTTCCCATTTTTAGATGTTTGTCCTGGGGGGAAGGAATAAGCATATCTTACTGAGGATGACTTCACTGAGTCATTGTCCTCAGTGCAGTATTTTCAAAAAGTGACATTGGGTGATAAATGAAATGAAAACTAAGAATTAACATCGACTAGGGCTTTTTATTTGAGTTTCTTCGTATAGTTGGCCCCGTTCTCCTTGGGGTGCTAAACTCTTCCCATGGAGTTTGGCTTCCTAAAGAAAGCTATGAGCATCATAAATATGATTTGTCAAAGGACATAAACGGAGAAGAGACAATGGGAGCACCTTTTCTTTCAGAAGACAGGAAACAGAACTACAAAATGAAGTGGAATGGAAGTTTTCCAGAGAGCCAAGAAAAAGTAACAATCCCACTGCAAGGTATTTAGTCAACAGAATCCAAAGTGAGGTCTCCAGGAGGTGTTTGCACATCCATGCTCAGGGCAGCACTGTTCTCAGTAATCAAGACTGGAAATAGCTCAAACAGCTGCTGAGCAGAGACTGTCTAGACAAAATGTGGCATATTGAGATAGTGGCCTTAGAACGGAAGAAAACCTTGCCGCATTATACAATGTAGATGAACTTCAAGGGTCTCCACCAAGTGAAACAAGATAGCCACTAAAAGATGGACCCTGGCACTCCGTGTGCACAAGGGATCTAAAGAGCCGAGTTCAGAGAAACAAAGCAGAAAAGTAGTTACTGGGACATGGGAAGGTTTGTCTTCTAAAAGCTATGGTATTTCAGTTTTGTTAGGTAAAAGTTTCTAGAGATACATGTCCAACTGTGTGACTATATTTAACACTACATACAGGCCTGTAGATTTGAAAACGGTTAAAATAGTAAAAGTAACATTAGCAAGAAACTGCCCAGGGCAGAAATGCCTCTAAAAAGGTAGCTGTATAATAAAAAGGCTTTATGTTAGAACAATAGTGGTTAAGATTTAACTAATTCATAATTAATTAATTTATGTTTTTTTTTCAGACAAGTTCTCACTATGTCACCCAGGCTGCCTCTGCTCACTATGTAATCTAAACTAGCATTGAACTCATTGTGATCCTCCTGCCTTACCCTCTCAAGAACTGAGATTATAGCAGTGCATCTAGCTTGAACTGGAATATTAATAAAAATATGCATAACTAAGTATGTTTATCATTTCAGAAGCTAGAATAATAAAGTGATATTTTGTCTATAGGATATAGTTATTTCTAGATATGGTATTTTAATTGAAAATACTTTAAAGTAGGCATGTTTAAATTGAGCCTATTACTCTTTTTAGTTGAAATTACCTTTAGTTGATGATAGGCTAGACTTTTGAGTTCATATCACATAAATCTTTAGAGAAATCTAGACTACCATTCATATTTTTGTATGGCCTTGAACTAAAGTGGGCTTTCACACTATTAAATAGCTAAACATAATCTAATCAAAAGAAGAATATAGTATTCAAATCTGAGTATTCACAATGAAATTTTATTACAATATGCATGTTTTAATAGGCACAAAAACAAAATAGAGAATAAAATGTACACTTTCATAATTTATCATTTTGTTTTTATTTGTGATTTTGAGACAGGGTCTCTTCCTTATGTAGCCCAGACTGACCTGGAACTTGTTATATAATCCCAGCCTAGTTTTGAACTCAAGATCTTCCTGCCTCAGTTTCTTGAGTGCTAGCATTGTAGGTGTGCACCACCAAACCGGATTCAGAATTTTATAAAGCAGTCTTATAGGATGCTCTATTCAGAAAGGCTGTCTGAAATGACTTACTACAAAGTTGTTACTCTCTAGGTGAGAAAAGAGATGTACTGGGAAAACACTTTCATTGAGTCCCAGAGCTTTCTTTCCCATAATAATTGGCAGACCCAAATAAGACTCAGAGTCGACTTGTGACTTGATTTTGTTTCTTTCTGACCCTCACCTTTAGTATCATTTGAACATTATGTTTATCATACAGCATGACCCTTTCCAATGTTAATAACAACCAGTCTTTATCTGTCTGTGTACCAGTCTTTAGGGTACTATCCATAGACTGTACAGAAGGCTCTTCCTCTTTTCTCCTCTCCATACCAGCCATGCTTGTCTTCCTCAGGTTATCCATTCATCTATGGATATTTCTTTGTTTGTTTCTTTCTTTTCTTCCTTCCTTTCTTTCTTTTTATTTCTTTTTTCATTTGATCATCAATTTTATACAAGCTTGAGTTATCTCAGAAGGGGGAAACAAAGTTGAGAAATTGCCTCCATATGTTTGGCCTATACGCAAGACTGTAGTATAGGGCGTTTTCTTAATTAGTATTGATGCAGGAGGGCCTAGCATATTGTGGATAGTACCACCTCTGGGCAGATGTTTTCGGGGTTCTGTAAGAAAGTAGTGGATTGAAAAAGCAAGTAAAGAGCATCCTCTCATGGTTTATGCTTCAGTAGTTCATTCCTCCAGGTTCCTGCCCTAACTTCCCTTACTAATGGACTGGTAGAGTAATACGAAGCAAACCCTCTCTTTTCCATGCTGGTTTTGGTCATGGTGTTTTATCACAACAACAAAATTCTATCTTAGATAGGGGTCAGACTTCTGTGCTCTGCCTATGCCTGTTGCAAACTCTTGGGTTCCAACTTTGCCTGGGATGGTTAGTTAATGTCAATTTGATTAGATAGAAAAACATATGAGATTAGTGTGAAACACTCCTGGTATGTTTCCATAGTATTTTCAGAGAGGACTGGTAGAGCCAGGAGGACCACCCTGGGTGTGTGTGGTACTATTTCTTGTGCTAGTAGCTCACAATGGAATAAAAAAGGAAAGCAAGGAAACCAGTTACACTTTGGCATTTCCCCATTCCTGGCCTCCCATGCTGTGAACAGTGAAGTTCCATCACAGCTTCCTTGCCATAGTGCCCTGAGCCCTCTGGAATAGTGAATGAATCAAAATAAACCTTCCTGTAGGGCATTTTTTTTGGGGGGTCAAATATCTGGTCCCAGCTACTCTATATAGAAAATACTTAAAAAGAGTGGAGTCACCGTGATGACTAAAGCTGACCATAGGCATCCTTTGCTTTTGGAACTGGTTTGCTAGAGGAATTTGGAAGAGTTTGGAGACATAGGACACACAAGCACTAGATTGTTACAGACAGGCTTTAAGGGTGAGTCTGGTGGAAGTCAGAAGACTAGAACGTTGACAGAAATGTGGGTAGTGAAACCCAGGCTAAGAAGGTTTCACATGGGGATAAGACCTCTACTGAGTTCTATAAGAACTCTATAGAGGTCCTTCATGTTATCGGCTAGAAAATAATTTGTCTATATTTTACCCATCTTCTAAAAATTTGATGTCCCCTGGAGGGGGAGACCTGGTGGCACTCAGAGGAATGACAGCAGGTCACTGAGAAGAGACTTGATACCCTATGAGCATATACAGGGGGAGGTAATCCCTCTCAGGAACAGTCATAGGGAAGGGGAATAAGGGGAAAATGGGAGGGAGGGAAGAATGGGAGGATACAAGGGATGGGATAACCATTGAGATGTAACAAGAATAAATTAATAAAATTTAAAAAAATAAAAATAAAAATTTGAATGACACCAACTTAAGTAATGGACTAATTAATTTGGTGGTAGAAATTTTGAGACATTTAGGTTGTGGCATTGTTACCAGTGGCTATCTTTAGCAGTGCTTACAGTGAGACTTGGGAGTAAAAAGGAGCAGAATGTGAAAACCATGCAAGGTTTGGCAATTAAAGAGATGCCAAACACTGTGCAGTAGGTCAAGATGAAAGGTGCTTTAAGGGTGTTTTAAGAATTGATGAGATCTCATTTGTCATAGACACTAAAGTATAAAACTGTAAATTCATTTAAAATTATTTTCCATGATAAGACAAGTATGCCCATGGCATCTTGCTTGTACAGGGACACCTAGAAATGTGCTTCATTCGGTCCAGCCATCCAGGTACTCAGAGACCATTAGAGCCATAGTCCAGAGGGACTACATTTCTTCTTGAGCTGGGAGCAGAACATGTCCATGTATACACAGTATTAATACTCAGGCCCACATAATCTAAGAGTTGCACAGCCATGGTGTTTTACACCAAGATTCTAAAGAAAAAATAGCTTATGTGGATGAAGCTGGGCAAAATACACTTAGCTTCCAGGTTGCATAGTAGATGGCCTCCATCAGAATGAGCAAACCCAACTGATCTCAGCTTTTCTGTGTGTGTCTGTCATTTCGTAATTCTTGTGTTGCCCTAGACAGGGTTCCAGGACTAGGCCATATGGAATGTGGCACTTCATAGACAAAGTGAAACGGAGTAGTTCAGGTATATGGAGTTCCATTTTATATGGAGATATGAGTCCAAATGGTGACTGACCAGAATATTGTGCAAAGGAGGGCTTGAAAGGAAACCCAAGCTGAGCAGAAAAGCGATGTCATGATGATTTTCCAATGCCATGGATGCAAGTGATAAGCAATTAGTCTATATTGTCAAGCATTTTTAAACTACAGAACCAGATTCAATCCTTTACAACCATCTTCATTGGATGATTCCCAAAGAGTTGGCCAGATTAATGTGAACATCAAAGATGCTGTTATTTTCTTATCATAAGATACATTTATCTCTTATTACATGCCATATTGCCCAGTAGAAAGACCGCTCCACCAGAAACATCTCTGCTCTTGTGTGAGTAGGTGAAATTGTTTAAAGATGACTTTTCTGTGGACAATGAGATAAGAGAGAGAAGACTTTGGAATAATGTGCTTATCCACTTACAACCTTACCTGGGTGATTTGGAGTAAATGATAGAATCTGTCTAAACTTTAGTCTTTTCTTTTCCGAAATAGTGTAATATTTGCAGTTACAGAATGACAATTGGAATTTAGCGGAGGTATATGATCGTTTTACATATAGATGTAATGTTATGCTCTACAGATGTGTTGAGCTGCATTCTTAGCTATGCTGGAATGCATGTGGCCTGTGGGCTGCAGGTTGGACACGCCTGATTTAGACAGTTTTGAGCATATGGAACTTATGACGGAGCCCCTTAAAGTTCATTCCTTCTTTCAACTTGAAAGTTCTGGATACAAATGTTTAAATGTTTGAGGAACAAATGTTTAAGAAATATTTACTGGCTTGAATTGAATTGAATTGAATTGAAATGAAATTAAACAGCCTTTTAAAAGAACCCACTCAGTACCAACCATAGTTTCTGGCACACAGTCTGTTCATGAATGCTTATAGACTAGAGTTCTATAGTGGCCTGATTCCAGGACTGGGAAACACTAATGGAAAATAATATAGTCCTCAGAGGAGCTTTAAAGGAAGAAATGCACACTCAGCCCGCCGCCATTGTTTCATCGGAACAGCTGCTGCTTACAGCTAACTTCCTCTTCCATAGTTGAGAGAGAGGCCTGATAAATCGGCTATTACCCCTCTACACTTACAAAACAAAGGATTTGAATTTGAGTCTGTAATACCACAGGACACTCAGAAATTATATCATTTCCTGCCAGGGCCTAGATAGAGTTGCCCCTGCACAGGATTATGAAAACCACTGTTCCTCTTTCTCATTTTGCTAGATTCCCTTTGAAGTCCCCTTACTGTGACCATTGAATGGGCCACAACAATTGCAAACATCTGAGCCATTATCTCATTGTTCTAAATGACATATTTTTGCCACTGGCTCTGTAACTGTTTCTCTTTAGGTGATTTCTAAAGAATTTCACAGTCTTAATGAGTACATCAATTTTTGCTCAGGGAAGAGCCCATGTCTCCTTAAAGGTTATTTGAAGGTTGATTGCTATCTTAGTGCTTAGTGCTTATATCCAGCAAATCTATCTCAGCCTTATGAATGCATTTGACCTTTTTATAGGTACAGGGGAAAATAACAGAACAAAAGTTAATTTAGACTTCTATAATACAACTTTTTTTTTTTTCCTGAAAGAAGTGAAAGGGCATTGAAATCGATATCCGCACAATAACATGCTGATGAATGTTGGGACTTGGTTTTCTCATTTTGCTAACCCGAGATTGGGGATTCTGAATAGATTTCAATCCCACATTTTTCTGGCACTGTGAAGTTAGCTGTATTGTGTCCACACAATGCCACTGCACACTCATTATGGGCGTACCAATGGTCTTGAAAAGGTCAGTTAGTTAGAAATGTCAGCATTCAATGGAGCCACGCAGACCTGTGTGTGCATGGATCCAATTAGAGCAGCCAGGCAACGCTGCTGAAAACCAGCATCCTAATGAAGTGAGTGAGGAAAGGTAGCAGCTCTACTCCCCGCCTCACCACTTCTCTGGATTAAAGACATGGAAATTGCTTTTCAGCCACCCTGCATGTAGGTGGTTAAGTTTTACCAAGTTCCATTTAGGCTCCAGTTGGGCTAGAAAGAAAACCCTTCCTTCTGCAAAGGATGAGAACAGGCCTGGTAATGAAGAAGGTGGGAGCCATTAGGTTTCAGACAGTTGAAATGCATCATGCTTCAAAACTCACCCAAATGGATAAGGGAAAATCATATTCTTAGTTTTTAGTAAGTTCATTCTTAAGATTCTACTATGTATTAGTAAAAGCTGTTAAAAAAAACTTAAGGTAGTGGTGTCAACAGGTGTTAAGAGTCAATTAAAATAAGGATTGCTGAGTGGGGTGGTATACCCCTATAATCTCAGTACTCTGGGAGGCAGAGGCAGGCAGACCACTGTGAGTTCGAGGCCAGCCTGGTTTACAAAGCAAGTCCAGGACAGCCAAGAGTACACAGCGAAACGTTGACTGCGGACGAGGGGAGGATATATAGGTTTCCTGAATTCACCTTTACTGGGTTTGGTATGGTCTCTACTTCTAAGTTATCATAGCTATCTGGGAAACTCCAGTAGCTATGGCCCTGCAAGCTGCAGTGATGTTGAATCATGATACATTTCCTAAGTGTTGTCTTTCCATTTCAGTGCCTCTCTTGTTGACACAGTGCACACACTGGCACCTGTAGATGGTGCTGTAAATGGCATTGTTTTAACTGCCTCTGCTTGGTTTGTTCTCATCTGATAATCCTTGTCGCAACCTTCACTGGTCCCCAGTAAATATTAATCTGATGTTTCTGAGCTCACATTTATTTTTTTTAATTATTAATTTATTCACTTTATACTCTGATTACAGGCCCTATTCTCTGCTCCCATCTCCCTCTTGCACACCCTCTCTACCGCATTCTCTCCTCTCCTTCTTCCAGAGAGGGGAAGGTCCCTCATGGGTACCAACCCAACCTGGCACATTAAGTCACTGCAGAAGTAGTCTGGGCTCACATTTGTACTGAACTTTCTCTTCCAGTTTTCTTATTACAAATTTCAGATTTCTTTAATAGTTACAACTTGCTACCAAAAATATGAAATTCTCTGAGGAGTTTCTTTCAGGGTTTCATTGGAAAAAAATTTGCTCAAACAAGTAAAACCCCAAACTAATTCCACTATAGGTAATTCAGAGGTCATTCTTTAAGAACTAAGGAAGGTTTTACAATAGACATAACTAGATGGCTAGGTTCAGGAGGTAGTGATGGATGATGATACAAAAAACATTCTGTTTAATAAGCCCATCTCCTGCAGTCTTTTTGTTATAGAAGAAAAGATTTCTAAAGGACACACACACATCCATGCATCCATGTATCCATCCATTCATCTATTCATGCATCTATTCATGCATGTATCCATGCATCTACCTATGCATCCACACATCTACTCATTGGTTCATGTATCCATCTATGCATCCATACATCCATTCATTTATATCTATCCTAGAGTAGATCTCAGCTGGCCTGGGCTGATTACCCAGGTGCTTATAGGTTTTAGAGAGAAATACATCAGGCTTGTAAAACAACAGTTCAGAATATACCTGGAGGGGAAGTTGTATGGAAGTGACAAACATAGCCACTCTTGGCATTCAAAGAATTGGCTAATGAAATGGGTTTTGTGTAGTAGGAAAAAAAAATATAGCAAGTACCTATAGTGACCATCCTCAAAGAAGGAAAGCCTATAGCAACAATGAACATTTCCAAGGTTCTAATATGGGCTGTATACAGACATTATTTCATCTAATACTCATATCGATCCTATGAGGCTATACTATTATTAGCTCCATTTTATGGAGGAAAGAACTGAAAGTCCGAGAACTTGTTTTGCCCAAAAATCATATCAAGAGATGGTGACAATGTGAAGGGGTATTTTGATTTCAAAATTTCCATAGGAACTTTTCTTATTCCCTTATCTTCCTTTCTGGTTATAAAATTTTTATTTTTCTTTCACCAATAGTACTGAGTGAGCAATGGTGATGGCAGATCAATATTTTTGCCAAGAGCAAATTGGAGCATTGCTCTATCCTGTCCTTATAAAGTTATTTGATGATATTTTAGACTAGACCATGGAGGATTTAGAATACTATCCATGATATGCCACTAGTTCCTTAGCCTCCAGGCATTTCATGTCCCTGTACATGGATCATACCTTGCTTGCCTCAACTCAACATCGTTCCATAATAATTATCAAGCACATAAAGGGCTATAGTATGAAATGGAAACCAGACAGTAAGCAACAAACTTCTTTTCCTATATGAGAGAATTTTATTTTTTAGGTCACTAAACAAACACCATTCTTGCTTTTATGACCAATGCAAAGGCCCTTATAATTTTAAGCCTACATTAGTAGAGAATGATGAACAATGAAACACCAATATGGCCTTGTATAGATGTTTTGATTGCATGTGTGTCTGCTTATCACATGTTTCTGATGTTGGAGATCAGAAGAGGATGTCAGATACCCTGGGAATGGAATTCAGATGTTTGTAACTGACATGTGAGTGTTGAGAATTAAACCTTGCCTCTCTGAAAAAGCAGTAAGTACTCTTAACCAGCACATGTCTCCATCCCAAATATAACTACTTTAAAAGAAATAACTGAACTTTTTCTTTTAAAAATTTGTCAACTTAAATAACTGTACCATTCCACTGTATCTTGAGATTAAAGGGAACTTCCTTGGAGGTGTGAGAAAAGTTAAGAATAAGCCTATTAGTGAGTGAGGCAGAGTATCTAGTAAGCAGTGTTCCTCCATGGTTCCTGCCTTGCGTTCCTACTATAATGGATTGTGACATGGAAGAATAATTTAATCCTTTCCCCTGAAGGTTTCTTTTCATCAGAGAGTTTCAGCTTATCACAGCAACAGAAAATAAACTAGAACAGAAGTTTGCATCACAACAGTGGGGTTGTTGCTGTGCTAGATCTTACCATGAAGAGTTTTTATGACTTTGGACTATTTTCTTGGAAGATTGTTGAGAATTTTGGAGCTTTTTACAAGAACAAAAATGATCAGATACACCCAAGAGGAGTAGATGGCTGGAAATCATCAAACTCAGGGCAAAAGTCAATAAATTAGAAACAAAGAGAAGAATTCAAAGAATCAACAGAACCAAGAGCTGGTTCTTTGAGAAAATGAACAAGATAGACAAACCCTTAGCCAAACTAACTAAAAGGCAGAGGGAGAGTACTCAAATCAACAAAATCAGAAATGAAAAGGGGGGCATAATAACAGACACTGAGGAACTCCAAAGAATCATTAGGTTTTACTTCAAAAGTCTATATGCCACAAAATTTGAAAATCTAAATGAAATGGACAATTTTCTAGATACCAAAATTGAATCAAGGTCAAGCAAACAAATTAAACAGTCCTGTCTCCTAAGAAAACAGAAGTCATCAAAAATTGTCCAACCCTCCCCCCCCCAAAAAAAAAGCACAGGGATGGATGGATTCAGTGCAGAATTCTACCAGATCTTCAAAGAAGATTTAATACCAATTCTCTTCAAATTATTACACAAAATAGAAACAGAAGGAACATTACTAAACTCATTTTATGATGCCACAGTCACCTGGATACCTAAACCACACAAAGACCCAACAAAGAAAGAGAATTTCAGACTAATTTCTCTTAAGAATATTGATGCAAAAATACTCAATAAAATACTTGCAAAATGAATCCAATAACACAACAAAAATATCATTCACCATGACCAAACAGGCTTCATCTCAGGCATGTAGAGGTGGTTTAATATATGGAAATCCATAAATGTAATCCATAATATAAGCAAACAAAGAAAAACTCCACATGATCACCTCCTTAGATGCTGAAAAAGCATTTGACAAAATCCAACACCCACTCATATTAAAAGTCTTGGAGATATCTGAGATACAAGGCACATACCTAAACATAGTAAAGACAATATACAGCAAGCCTATAGCCAATATCAAACTAAATGAAGAGAAACTTAAATCAATTGCACTGAAATCAGGGACAAGACAAGGCTGTCCACTCTCTCTGTATCTCTTTAATATACTTGAAATCCTAGCTAAAGCAGTAAGACAACTAAGGGAGATCAAAGAGTTGCAAATTGAAAAGAAAGAAGTCAAACTATCACTATTTGCAGATGATATGATAGTATACCTACGTGACCCCAAGAATTCTACAGAAGAGCACCTACAGCTGATAAACACCTTTAGCAAAGTGGGTGGATACAAAATCAATTCCAAAAATCCAGTAGCTCTCCTTCATACAAAAGACAAATAGGCTGAGAAAGAAATTTGGGAAACAACATCCTTCACAATAGCCAAAAATTATCTTGGTGTAGCTTAAACTAAGCAAATAAAAGACTTATATGAAAAAAACTTCAAGTCTCTGAAGAAAGAAATTGAAGGAGATATTAGAAGATGGAAGGATCTCTCATGCTCATGGATGAGTAGGATTAACATAGTAAAAATGGTCATCTTACCAAAAGCAATCTATAGATTCAATGCAATTCCCATCAAAATGCCACACAATTCTCTACAGACCTTGAAAGAACAATTCTCAACTTCATATGGACAAACAAAACAAAATAAACCAGACTAGCCAAGACAATCCTATACAATAAAAGATTTTCTGGAGGTATCTCTATCTCTGATCTTAAGCTGCTGTACTATAGAGCAAAAGTAACAAAAACAGCATGGTACTGGCATAGAAACAGACAGGTGGATCAATGGAATCAAATTGAAGACCCAGAAAGGAACCCATACACCTATGGACACTTGATTTTTGACAAAGAAGCAAATAACATTCAATGGAAAAAAGATAGCATCTTCAACAAATGGTGCTGGTCTAACTGGATGTTTACTTGTAGAAATGCAAATAGACCCTTATTTATCACCCCACACAAAACTAAAGTCCAAGTGGATTAAAGATTTCCACATAAAACCAGGCACACTAAATCTGTTAGAAGGAAAATTGGGGAAGAGTCTTGAGCTCATTGACACAGAGACAACTTCCTGAGCAGAACACCAATATCTCAGGGTCTAAGAACAACAATTAATAAATGGCACATCATGAAACTGAAAAGCTTCTGTAAGGCAAAGGACACTACCAATAGAACAAAATGACAGCCTACAGGCTGGGAGAAGATCTTCACCAACCCTACATCTGACCAAGGGCTAATATCCAAAATATATGAATAACTCAAGGAATTAAGCACCACCAAACCAAATAATCCAATTAAAAGTGGGGTACAGAGCTAAATAGAGAATTCTCAGCAAAGGAACATCGAATGGCCAATAAACACTTAAATAAATGCTCAATGTCACTAGTCATCAGGGAAATGCAAATCAAAAAGACTCTGAAATTCTATCTTACACCTATGAGAATGGCTAAGATCAAAAGCTCAAGTGACACAACATGCTGGCAAAAATGTGGAGAAAAAGGAACACTCCTCCATTTCTGGTGGGAGTACAAACTTGTACAACCACTTTGAAAAAAGGCTGACCCTTTCTCAGAAAATTGGTAATAGCTCTACCTCAAGACCTAGTTATACCACTGCTGGACATATACCCAAAAGATGCTTCACCATACAACAAGGACACTTGCTCAACTATGTTCATAGCAGCCTTATTTGTAATAGCTAGAATCTAGAAGCAACCTAAATGTCCCTCAACTAAAGAATGGATAAAGAAGCCATGGTACATTTACACAATGGAATACTACTCAGCTATTAAAAACAAGGAAATCATGAAATTTGCACACAAATGCATGAAACTAGAAATGATGATCCTGAGTGAGGCAATCCAGACCCAGAGAGACAGGCATGGTATATACTCATTTATAAGTGGATATTAGCCACATAATATAGGATAACCACTCTACAATACACAGACCTAAAGAAACTAAGTAACAAGGAGGTCCCTAGGGAGAATGTTTAATTTTTATTCAGAAGGGCAAATAGAATAGACCCGGAAAGCAATTGAAGAGAGGGAGCAGATTGGGAGCCTATCATAAAGGTCCTCTGAAAGACTCCACCTAGCAGGGGATCCAAGCAGATGATGAGACTCACAGCCATACTTTTGGGTGTAGTTCAGGGAGTCTTAAGGGAGAGTTGGGGGATCGCAGGACATGGATGGATCAGGAGCTCTACAAGAAGACCAGTGGAGGCAACAAATCTGGGCAGAGGAGGGGTCTGCTATAGAGAGTGATGCACCAACCAAGGACCATACGTGGTGTGGACCTAAACCCTCAGCTCAGATGTAGAAGATAGGCACCACAGTCTCCTTGTGGGTCCTATAATTTGGGGAGTAGGTACTACTTCTGTCATGGACTCTGGTTCCCACATGTTGATCACTTCCCCATGGCAGGTGGCCTTGCCAGGTTACAGAGGAAGAGGATACAGGCAGTCCAGATGAGCCTTGATAGGCTGAGGTCAGATGATAGGGGAGGAGGGATCTCCCTTTCCTAGATAGGGAGGGAGGGAGGAAGAATGGGACCAGGAGGCGATATGGGAGGGGAATACAATTGAGATGGAAAGTGAACAATTAAAAATAAAAAAAAAATTAAAAGAAAAAAATTTAGTTAAGCATGAGCCTATGAGAGGGTAAGCCAGATAGTGAGCCAGCTTGAGGCAGCAAGCAGAATTCCTCCAAGACTCTTGCTTTGAATTCCTTCCTGTCCTGACTTCCTTCATGATGGATGTGTCCTACAAGTGTAAGCCAATTAAACCCTTTCCTCCCCAGTTACTTTTTTCTTTTTTTAAATTTTATTACATTTATTTAGATTACAATTCAATTGTTATCCCATCACTTATATCCTCCCATTCCTCCCTCCCTCTCTCCCTCCCTCCCTCCCTCCCTCCCTCCCTCCCTCCCTCCTACTTTTACCCTATTCCCCTCCCCTAGGTCTAAGCCAGAGAGGGACCTCCTCCCCCACTATATGGTCATAGGCTATCAAGTTTCATCTTGGTAGCCTGCTTATGAGAAAGCACATTTTGGAAACCACCAATCTTTAGGATTCCTAGGTTATTTATTTATTTTAATTTTTTATTTTAATTTTATTAATTTATTCAGATTACAACTCAGTTGTTATCCCATCACTTGTCTCCTCCCATTCCTCCCTCCCTCCCTCCCACTTTCACCCTGCTCCCCTCCCCTAGGTCTATGACCGAGGAGACCTCCTCCCCCACTGTACGGGGGGGGGGGGAGAGGCCCGGTGGCACTCAAAGAAAGAATACGCAGTTACTTTTTATTGGGGCGTTTTGTCACAACGACAGAAGGCAAAGAGAATGAAGAGTATGGCAGGACAAATCCGTACATGCTCTGCTCTCAGACATGCAAATTTCCTGTATGGGCTTAGCGTGGCCACACAGACCATCATTGTACGGTGTTTTGCGATCTTCAGCTATTTCCAACCAAGGCCAGGCCCCAACGTGCCACTCATTTTCAGGAGTAGTGTTTACCATTCAACTTTCAATTAGCAAAATAGATGTAAATATTTTAAAATGAACTCATAGTTACTCAGTTGCAAAATAAGAAGCCGTATATATTCTGCTGAAACTTCTGAGAACGATTTTCTTGCTTTTCCTTATTGAACTAGAGTTTGGGATGATATAGTTTGCGACTGCTACAGTCACTGTGTGACCACCTGAGGCCTGGGAATGGACTCGACATTAAGCACATTGAGTTAGAAGAAGAAAGAAAACAAGACCCTGCCCGTTAAGCCTTATATCAAGATGCATAAAATGTCAGCTTTATTTCTGGATGATTCATTTACATGAACCAATGAATTGTCTATTTTTGCTAAAGCTAATTTAGATAGGAATTGAAGAATTTTACTTACGTAGTTTCTGTGCCTTAATTTTAGCTTTTGGGCCTTGAATTCTAGTTTCTTTAGACCTAGGGCTGGTATTCAGTCTAATGGCTAGTCTTCCTATACAGTCAGAGACTTTGCACCTCTGTTCCTTATTCTGATGGTAATTTAAGTTTAAAAAAATTATTTATTAAATTTTACTGTTCAAATTACATCCCCATTGTTATCCCCTCACTCATATTTTCCCATTCCCCCTCCCTCCCTCTTTCACCCTATTCCCCTCCCCCAGACCTGTGCCAGAAGGAGAGCTCCTCCCCAACCAAATGACCACAGCCTATCAGGTCTCATCTTGGTAGCCTGCTTCCCCCTCCTCTGAGTGTCACCAGGCCTCCCCACCAAGAAAACGTGGTCAAATAGGGGGGCACCAAAGTTCATGTCAGACTCATTCTCCACTCTCCACACAACTATGGAGAATGCGCTGTCCATTGGCTGCATCTGAATAGGGGAGGTCTGTGTTTATTGCATGCATTTTCCTAGGTTGGTACAACAGTTTGTGCAGGCTCTTCTGGGACAGATCTGTCAGCCTTGATGGTCTTCTTGTAAGGTTCCAGGACCCTCTGGGTCCTTTCATTTCCCCATCTCCCACACCACTCTCACCTGGAGTCCCAGTAGCAAGTCCCAGCATCTGTCCCAATCCTCTGATGGTAATTTTCATATTACATCCTTCCTATAGCTTAGTTTATCAAATGCGAATATTTGAAAATGTGATGCCTGAGCATTTATTTTCAACCCTTTTAGTTGTGTCCTGATATCTGCCAGACAATATTGATTTCTTCAAATAAATATCTACACATGTACTATTCAGTTTGTCCTCCACGGATTCAAAGAACAAACATGACATGCTTCTCCCAGCATTTTTTATTTCTCATATTCTGAAGTTTGTTATTACATTAATTTTAAAAGTTATATAAGGTCTTATATAACTCAAATTGGCCACAAACTCACTTATTTTGGGTTTTTATTGATGTGATAAACTCATGACCAAAAGTAGCTTGGGGAGGAAATTTTTTTTTTATTATTATACTTCCTCCACCAAAGGAAGTCTGGCCAGAAACTCAAGTCAGAGCAGGAGGCAGGAGGCAGGAGGCAGGAGGCAGGAGCTGATGCTAAGGCTATGGAGAGATTCTGCTTACTGGCTTGCTCTCCATGGCTTACCCAGCTTGCTTTCTTATAACACTCAGGACCACAGCCCAGGTGTGGCAGAATGTAAAGTGATTTGGGCCTTTCCACATTGATGACAAATAAAGAAAATGACCTGATGACTTGCGTACAGGCCAGTTTTATTGAGGAATCTTCTTGGTTAAGATTCCTTCTTCTCAGATGACCTCAACTTGTGTCAAGTTGACATAAACACTAGCCAAAACACTTACTCTGTAACCAAGGATGGCTTTGAACTCCAGGTTCTCCTGCTTCTACCTCCCAAGTACCGGGAATGCAGGAATGCTCCTCCACAGCCAGCTGTTTCTGGAATTTAATAGTCTGAGCAATACTTAAGGCTGATGTTTTTTTCTCATTGACATAAGAGGTGGAGGCTAGTGGATAGAGGTGGAAGTATAAATTTTTGCAACCTCTTTAGAGAATAAGTTGGTAATAAACTTCAAAAATTCCTTAAACATTAACATTTTCAGACCCAGTACTTCCATTTCTAAGGTAATTTGCATAAAAAGACTACTTTTAGTAGATTATATTAATTATACATAATAACTGGTTTCATTATGACATATCCAGGCATGTATGCAATGTACTTTGGTCATATTCACCCCTTATTGTCATCTCTTATCTGTCTCTACTCTCTCTGATCCTTTCCTCTAACCAACTAGTTCCCTTTCTTCTTTTACATATTGTTTGTTTGTTTTGGTGACCCACTCATTTTATTTAAGAGTGGTTTATGTGCTCATGGGTGAAAAAGGGTTATATACAGGGGCCTGGGCAGCTTAGTAGAGGCTATACCACTGAAGAAAATATCTCTCTATTTCCTACCAATCATTATCTGCCTATCAATCTTCAGAGAACAGAGCATCAGGAGTCCCTATTATGATAGAATTGTAAGAATAAAATGCCAGTAAGTAATACAATGTAGGAAAATATCATGTATTTGTTTGACAAATACATATAAAGATGGAAGTAGTAGACCTTTAAAAACGTGTATTACTTTGAAAGGCTTGTGAATGTTCACAGATCTAGTAATTCCATCCCTAGTAATCTATGTTAGGTCCATAGTCTGAATATAGACAGACACATACAGAGGTTGAGAAATTATTCATATGATTGAGGAACTAGAATGAAGTTAAAAATCCAACAATACTGGCATAGGAAAGTATTTCTGTTGTTATACTAAGTATACAAAGTAAAAAGTCCAAATACAATTATATATTCTATATAGTTTCATCTATGTAAAATAAAGTTATACATTCACAGAAAAAAGATATGAGGTAAATACATTAAAATATTTAATAGTTGTTTCCTCAGGGATATAGCTGATATTTTCCTTTTTGTAGCAGTTCTGTGTTTCTCAGAATTTGTACCAGGGACATGTACATTTTTTTAAATAGAGAAAAAAGATGGTAAGTATGTAAAATACATAGCAACATGAAGATTGTTTATGAAAAATAATGCTAAGTGAAAAAAGATGTATATGAAAACTTACTGTGATTGCAATTATGTAAATATGTTTCTGCACAGAGACAAGAACTGAAAAAGAAAATGTAGAAATAGAATTAGGCCTTGTATTGTGCTAGGGCTGTGGATTAGGAGCAATTTATTTTTCTTTTCTAAAGATGTTCTTGAAGCCGTTTTTAATGATGTGGATGCATTTTTAAAAACATCTCTGTGTTCCACCATTCTGTCTGCTCAGCTTCATTGGTCTATGGCTCAGAGACTGCCTCCGTTGTGAGAGCAGCTAGAAGTTTCACATTTCATTTTCTTCAAAAGACTTGAGTTTGCATGTGAGGGACTTGAGTTGGAGACAAACCCCCAAGTTGTCATGTTATCGCCTACAAGTTCGGCCCATCGGTATTTAACATAATCTTATTTGAACACATTTAGGAGAAGAAAAAAGAGCTTTGTAGACACTTTCCTTCTGGATATTTCTATGATACATAGGAAATCAAATGTCTCCCTAAGATGAAGCATAGCTAGTGAAGAATCCCCTATGATTATGATGTCCCTGACAGTATGGACTTTCCTTGTCTGTAGTAAAATGGGTATGTTGGCCTCCTATCTGAGAAAGAAGAATAAGGCTTAATTACATCCCGAAATTACAATTGTATCTAACAGCAGGAAAGGATTTAGCATCAGATAGCTCTGGATTGAATCCTGACTACCTGTGTTCCTGTGGACAATTTATCTATCTACTAACAGCTTTGTTTGCTCACTTGCAAAACATGAAAGACACTACCTGCCTTATAGGTATCAGGGAGAACTGTGTACAAATATCCATGAAGGGCCTAATATGACTTTGCCTCTGAGCAGACAGTTGCTAAATGCTATCTTTTTAGTGTATGTCATCAAAAGCGACATTTGACAAGAGTTACAAGAAAATCCAACAGAAAAATAGCCTTCAACAAATGGTGCTGAGGAAACCAGATGCCTACATGCGGAAACGTGAATATGGACTCCTCCTTTATACAGATATTATCAAAACAGTAACTCAAAGTGGGTCAGATACCTAAACATAATAGCTAAATATATAAAAACCCCTTAGAAAAAATTTAAGAGTATATCCTTGTGATTTTGTGTTAATCAGTGCTCTCTTAGATATGACACAAAAGTACAAGCAATAAAAGGAAGACAGGGGCTGGGGAATCGGTTCAGTAAGTTACTGCCTGCCATGTAAGTATGAGGACATGAATTTGGACCCCAGCACCCACTCAGAGCCAGTATGGTGCTTGCCTGAGTTGCCAGTGCTCCAGAAAGTGGAGGACAGGAAGGGTAACTGGTAGATTTCTGGAGCTTATTTGCTGGCCGTCCAGCCTGGCCAATCAATGAGTTGTAAGCTCAGTAAGATACTGTTTCAGAAACTAAGGTATAGAGAGATCAAGGAAGAAACCTAGCACAGACTTCTGGCCTCCTGTGCACATGCATATACACATGCACATACACTCAGGAATGACTATACACACACACACACACACACACACACACACACACACACACACACACA
>OU015754.1:48604626-48648471 GCA_907169655.1 Acomys percivali | reverse complement strand
CTCTCTCTCTCTCTCTCTCTCTCTCTCTCTCTCTCTCTCTCTCTCTCCCTTGTTTGTTCGAGACAGGGTATCACTATGTAGCCCTGACTGGCCTAGATCTGGCCTCAAACTCACAGTGATTCAACTGTCTGTGCCTTCCAAGTGCTCTGGTTAAAGGCTATGCATCTATGCCAACGTCGTTGTTACAAGTTTGTTTTTGGAGATGGTCTCATTCTGTATCTCAGACTGGCTTTGAATGTGAGGCAATCCTCCTACTCCAGCCTCAAAATGCTGGCCTTACATCTGTAAATAATATATAGATGTATAGTCAGGTTGGAAATGATTTATATCACAAAATAGCGCTTAAAGCAAGAGATTGATAAACTTAACATTAAACTTACAAAAACCTTCTACAGATTCTGGCTATTATGAATAAAGCTGCTATGAACATAGTTGAGAAAATGTCCTTCTTGTGTGGTGGAACATCTTTTGAGTATATGTGCAGCAGGGGTATAGCTGGGTCTTGAGGTAGAGCTATTCTCAATTTTCTGAGAAAGCACAAAGTGCTTTCCAAAGTGGTTCCAAAGTTTGTTCTCCCACCAGCAATGGAATAATGTTCCCCTTTCTCCACATCCTCACTGGCATGTTCTGTCTCTTGAGTTCTTGATCATAGCCATTCTTATGAATGTGAGATAGAAACTCAGTCATGTTGATTTGCATTTCCCTGAGACCCACACATAGGAGAGAGACAAATCCTGACACTATTAGTGATATTCTGCTTTGCTCACAGACAGAAGCCTGGCAAAACTGTCCTCTGAGAGGCTCCACTCAGTAGCAGTTCAAAACCAATGCTGAGACTCATGCCAAACATTGGGCACAGTGTAGGGAGTCTTCTGAAAAAGTAGGAGGAAGAATAGAAGGACCTGGAGGTGCCACGTGTTCCACAAGAAGACTAACAGAGCCAACTAACCAGGGCCTGGAGGGGCTTGCAGAGACTGAAGCAACAACCAAGGGCCATGCATAGACTGGACCTATGCCCCCTACACCCATGTAGCAGATTGACAACTCAGGCTTCATGTGGGTCAGTAAAGGAAGTGGGGCAGGGGGGCTGTCCTTGCCATGGGCTCTGTTGCCTGCTTTCTGCTCTCTGCTGCCTCGCTAGAACACAGGGGAAAAGGAAGCTCTCAGTCCTGATGTGACTTGGGTAGGGGCTGGGGGAATCCCCTTATCTGAGGGATAGGGGAAGGAGGATGGGGGAAAAGGGAGGGAGGGTGAGACAGGGAGGAGAGAAGGGAAAGGACTATGATCAGGATGTAAAGTGAATAAATAAATTAATTGATTAAAAAAACAACATATAAAAACATCATAGACAACAACAGCAATAAAAAAGTACAAGCCTCATTCTGAGATGTTTTCAGTGAATATAAACCATATATTCAGAATAATGAATTGTGAATCAATAAGACAGAGATAACCCAGTAGTCTATACATAAAGGATAAGACAAGTCAAATCATAGAGGAAGTCAAAGCAGCAATGAGCAGACAGAAGATAATCAACCCTACCAGCAACCAGGGACATATATGATAAGCACATTGGCGCACCATTTAATGCTCACTATGCTGATTGGCAAAATTTGTCTGACAGATCTGAGTGTTGAGGAGTTGGAGAAAGGGAAACTCTTATATTCTGTTATTAGAATAGGAGATTTCCTGAACTAGAGAACAGTTGTACACTATATAGAAAGTTTGATGCATATGATTAGTAATTCCTCTACTGAGTTATATACTTTAGAGAAAATCTCATATTTATATAGAAGGAGACAGGCACAACTGTCTTTAGTAACATTCTTTGTGATTAGAAATCACTAGAAATAACCTAAATTATTATCAATGTAATGGAGAGATTACAATGCTATCTTACGTGGACTACTATACAGCATTTAACGTGAATGGACCAGAACCATATGTATCAACATAAACAAGTCTGTACAATATGATAATGAGTGTGGGAATGGTCATAGGATATGGCTTTTTTCCAATATAAGATTTACAGGAATTGGTAACACAACAACATATTTTCAATTCATAGATATTGATAAATATCACAGAGAATCTGTGACCGACAGGAAGTCTTGTCTATGCATAAACCTTTGTATTTCAGCCAGTCTCAGAGCTATTCCCATGAGGTGGGATTAGCAATATTAGTTGCCTGCTTGTTCTGCAGTTTGATTTCTTTACATCCTGTTGAAGCCCCCTCCCTCATCACCTCCTGATCCCACCCTCTCCCTCTTCCCCTCCCTTTCCCATTCCACCTTTTATCCCCTTTCCCTCCCTTCCCTAGTTCTTATCAAGGGGAGCCTTCCTCCCCTAACATTTGACCTCTGCTTATCCAGAGTCCTCTGTACTACCTGTAACCTCTTCCTCTGTGGTTCACAACACAGAAATACAATTTTGAGAAAATACGGTACAGATTGTTAAAGTTTACAAATTCCAAGTCTGTATTTCAGAAGGCTTCTAGTCTGTGCAGAATGGCAGCACACCAGACTGCTGACCTGTGCTTTGGATGGTTTGATGACTAGTGCAGATAAATCCATGGCCACTGGCCGCTCCGGAGAGGCAGTGAGCCCAAAGCTAGTGGCTGAAGCTTCTGGCGATGTAGGAAATTGGAGTGAGTTTGATAGGCAGAAACAGATAACTTAAGTACTTTTGACATGGATCCATGATCAAATGGTGCTTGTCAACTTTTCAAGACAGAGAACACATGAGTAATACCTGTCTGACCCTCTGGAATCCAGGCTACAACCTGGGGATCTGGATGCTACTGCTCTCCCCATGCCCCTGAGAGGTTCACGGATCAGTATCTCACAACCACTTAGAAGCAGAGCCCACTTCAGCATACCAGTTTGCCACACAAATCTATTGGGAAGCACTGACCTAGAAGATATTCTGTTTTCATCTAGGAGGAGGGATAATTATAAACCACTCAAACTCTGGCAGTGCGGAGACACTTGCAATCCCACAGCTGTCTAAAAGGAGCATACTGGAATGCACAAGTACTCTGTTTAAATCTGTGTAGTAGAAATTAAGAGCAGTCAAAGCTAGCACAAAAGAAGTGCAGTTTACTAGCCTAAAAATCTCCTTCTAAAACAATTGAAGACAGATCTAGAACCCATATATATATATATATACATATATGTGCATATCTATCTATCTATCTATCTATCTATCTATCTATCTATCTATCTATGCACCACATCAGGATGTGACCACATGGGATGGGATGTGGAGATATTTGATTTAGGTAGTGTGTCATACTTGAGAAAAACACTCTTACATTAGGAATGTCACTAAATAGGATGGGACAAAGGCAATTCCTGAGCCCTGCCTTGATGAGGAGAATTCTATTGGCCCAAGTTATGGCATTTCTAGAATGTTAATCATATACATATATAATGTAGCTTATTTTATTGGATATATTAAACAGTTTCCAGCCAGGCATGATGGCACATACTTGTCCAGCATTTTGGAGGTAGAATCATGAGATCAGGAATTCAAGGTCACCCTCAACAACACAGAGAATTCAAGGTCAGTCTGGGTTACATGAGACCAAATCTCAAAAATAACAATTCTACATTCATTCTTCTGATGCATCAAGTTCAAAGAGTTGTATCACATGGAAATATGCATTTTACATTTGTTCTCACTGTCCTATACATATACAAGGAGATACCTAGCTCTTGCACTAGAATTCTGCCTGCAGAGTGAGTGCAGTTTTTCAAGCTTTTTGCTAACTGGACCCAAGCGTAACCAGCCTGAGAGAAGAAGGCAGGGCCAACATAGTTTGTCCATATTGGGTACTATGATATTGAATGTCTCTCCATTTATTGAGAGTGATTCCTGGAGCATCATTTTCATATGAGCACTCTGCCATACTAGCTCTGTCCTTAGGAGCCCATTCCTTCATAGTCCAGCAACTAAAATGCTAATGTTTGGCACAGGAGCTGGTCACTGGGGCTTTCTAAAATATTTTAATGTGTCACCCATTGGTGAAGATGAACTACCACAGCCACTCACAAATGCCCATGTAATCTCTTGGAATAGCAAAAACAAAATTGTTTCTCTAGCTCAGTTTAGCCTTGATTTTTCCAAACCAAAGTAGAATAGCTCTCTTATGTCACTAAACTGTATACCTTCTTCACTGGCTAGAGGTCAAACCTCAGGAAAAGAAAAGACCTGGCCCATGGTCACAGGCTTTTTTATTTTTTGTTTTTGTTTGTTTTGTTTTGAGGCTTGACTCTCCCTTAATGGAGAAAAACAAAAGCCACCTTGACACTCGACTAACCAGTGACCAAATCCTGTCACCTCACAGAAAGGCCCTTGCTCGTGAGCCATCCTTGCTTCGTTTTACAGCACCTTGCAGGAAATTGCTCCATTCCCTGAAATTTTAAAACTTATTTCCAGGTGAACCAGAACAATTTCTTACTATGTGAGTCCAGTGAGTGATTTGTGGGAGAACATCACCACGCAGGGAGTGTAACTCTCACCCAGAGGGGCATCCCTATCACTTGCAGTAGACAGGAGGCAACAGAGCTGAGGCACAGAGGGGAGGAGGAAGGTCATTAACCTGCAAGAATTAAATGTTTTCCTTCAGAGAGTTAGAGGAGGCTCACATTTGGAGAGGTAAGACTCTGGTAAGCATCCAAGCAGAATGGTGCTCAGCACCTACTCACCGGGGCTGGTAATCGTCAGGAGGTCAAGCTGCCGCTGTTGCTGCAAAAGAAAACAGAACAGTGAGGGCAGTGATTTATGCTACAGGCAAAAGTCTGTCTAGTGAGGCGACTCCAAGATGGCACCGAGCAGTGTGGACCATGTTTAGAAGCTCCAGTAAAAGATTCAGGGAATTGCACAGAATTCTTAACCAGGAACACCAAGCTCCCCACCCCACTACGGTGAGAGTACTCCACAGTTGAAAAGGAACAAAATACAGAGAACCTGCATACCCTTGAAGATGGGAGGAGCGCAGATGCTCTCGGACCTAGCGGCAGCTGAGGTTGGCAGCTAGGACCCCTCCAGCAGAGGCAATTGGTATAGTGACCAGTGGGAATTGCAGTGGAAGAGGGGACTCAGTGCAAGATTTGGGCCCCGTAACTCAAGCTCAACTCGGCCCGTGGTTCAGACCCTGACACCTAAACTGGACTCAGTACATGGTTCGGCTCCTGAGACTCTAGCTGAGCTTGGTGTGCAGTTCAGTCCCTGAGACCCTAGCTGAACTCAGCAGACATTTTGGGCCCAGAGTCCCTAGCTCAACTTGGTGGGGTTTTGGGCCCTGGGACCCTGATTGAGATAGGTGCTGGTTTGGGCGCAGAGACCCAAACTGGACTTGGTGTGCGGTTCTGCTCCAGAGACTCTAGCTGAGCACAGTGCACGATTTGGGTCCTGAGACTCGTTTGGGTCCAGAGGTGCAAACTGGTCTCAACGCTCAGGTTGGGTCCATAGATGCTAACTGGACTCAATGTGTGGGCAGTTTGGGCCCCATGACACTAACCTGGACTCTGTGAGCAGTCTGGGTCCCAAAACGCTGATGGAAGCCACAGACCAGTAGAACATCAAAGCTCTAGGACTAAGGAAATCTTGTGGAGACGAGGAGCAGTGTCCAGCAGACCTCCGCCACCCAACTAGCGTCAGTCCCCGGAGAGCTCCGGTACGACAAGGGGACCCAGAAGGCTATGGACACTTTGGCCTGACCCAGTGCACATCCTGATACCCAGGATGATTCCGGAACACACAGTACAGGGGAGCTGGGGGTCACTGGCGGCGAGAGAGCCAAACTACGATACTGGCCTCCTGCCATCCAGACCAGTGAAGCATCAGAGCTTCTGGCCTAGGGAAGTTGTGAGAAAATGAGTGAATCTATCCCACAAAACCTCACAAAGACCCAACAAAGAAAGACAATTTTAGACCAATTTCTCTTATGAACAGTGATGCAAAAATACTCAATACTCGCAAAATGAATACAAGAACACATCAAAGATATCATTTACTATGACCAGGTACGCTTCATTCCAGGCATGCAGGGATAGTTTAATATACAGAAATCTATCAATGTAATCTACCATATAAAAAAACCTGAAAATAAAAAATCACATTATCATCTCCTTAGATGCAGAGAAAGCATTTGATAAAATCCAACACCCATTCATATTTAAAGTTTTGGAGAGACCAGGGATACAAAGCACATATTTCAACATAATAAAGGCTATATACAGCAAGGAAATTCCTCTAAAATCAGGGACCAGACAAAGCTGTCCACTTTCTCCATATCTCTTCAATATAGTACTTGAAGTTCTAGCCAGAGCAATAAGACAACAAAAAGAGATCAAGGGTATCCAAATGGGAAAGGAGGAAGTCAAATTATCCCTAGTTGCACATGATATGATAGTGTACATGAGTGACCCCCAAACTTCCACCAGAGAAGTAGTACAGCTGATAAACACCTTCAGAAAATTGGCTGGATACAAAATTAACTCAAAAAAGTCAGTGTCCTTCCTATATACAAATGACAATCATGCAGAGGAAGAAATTAGGAAAACTACACCCCTCACGTTATCCACAAGCAATATAAAATATCTAGAAGTTACCCTAACCAAACAAGTGAAGGACTTGTTTGAAAAAAATTTCAAAACTCTGAATAAAGAGATTGAAGATGACATGAAAAGATGGAACGATCCCCCTTGTTCGTGGATCAGGAGAATTAACATGGTAAATATGGCCATCTTACCAAAAGCAATTTACAGATTCAATGCAATCCCTATCAAAATACCTACACATTTAAAAAAAAGACATTGAAAGTTCAATTCTCAACTTCATATGGAAAAACAAAAAACCCAGGAATCTTCATACCTGATCTCAAGATGTACTATAAAGCAACAGTAATTAAAACAGCATGTTACTGGCACAGCAATAGGCTGGTTGATCAATAGAATCAAATCAAAGACCCAGAGATGAATCCACACACATATGATCACTTGATTTTTGACAAAGAAGCCAAATCTATTCAATGGTAAAAGGATAGCATCTTCAACAAATGGTGCTGGTCTAACCGGTTGTCTACGTATAAAAAAATGCAATTAGAGCCACATTTGTCACCATTCACAAAACTCAAGTCCATGTGTATCAAAGACCTCAACATAAAACCAGAGACACTAAATTGGTTAGAAGAAAAACAGGGGGAAGAGCCTGGAACACATTGGCACAGGAGACAACTTCCTGAACAGAATACCAACAGCCCAGGCCTAAATGTCAACAATTAATAAATGGAACCTCATGAGGCTGAGAAGCTTCTGTAAAGCAGGAAACACTGTCAACAGAACAAAGTGATAGCCTACAGACTGGAAAAGATCTTCAGTAACCCTTCATCTGACAAAGGTCTAATATCCAAAATATATAAAGAACTCAAGAAATTAAACACCACCAAACCAAATAACCCAATTGAGAAATGGGGCTTGGAACTAAACAGAGAATTCTCAGCAGAGGAATATCAAATGGCTGAGAAACACTTAAAGAAATGCCCAACCTCCTTAGTCATCAGGGAAATGCAAATCAAAACAACTCTGAGATTCCATCTTACACCCATCAGAATGGTTAAGAGTAAAAATTTTAGCGATACCACATGCTGGCAAGGATGTAGAGAGAGAGGAACACTCCTTCATTGCTGGTGGGAATGCAAACTAGTACAACCACTTTGGAAATCTATCTGGTGCTATCTCAGAAAACTGGGTATAAGGCTTTCTCAAGACCCCGCTATTCTACTCCTTGGAATATACCCAGAAGATGCTCCAGCACACAAGAAGGACATATGCTCAACCATGTTCGTAATGGCCTTATTCATAATAGCCAGACCATGGAAACAGCCTGAGTGTCCCTCAGTAGAAGAATGAATAAGGAAACTGTGGTACATTTACACTATGGAATGCTACTCAGCTATTAAACACAAAGAATCCCCAACATTTGTGGACAAATGGATGGAACGAGAAATGATCATAATGAGTGAGTTAACCCAGAAGCAGAAAGAGTCAAATGGTATATACTCACTTGTATCTAGACATTAGCCCAAGGGGCATGTCTCATCAAAGTCTTCACCTACCAGGAAAGAGGGACAGAGGGGAGGACATCTTATTGGGACTCTAGGTGAGAGAAGCATGGGAGAATGGGGAAATAGAAAGATCCAGAGCATCCTAGAAACCTACAAAAAGAACATTATGATGGGCAGATCTGGGCCCAGGGGTCCTGATCAAATTATGGCTCCAGCCAACGACAATACGTGCGGTAAACTTCGAACCCCTACTCAGAACTAGCCAATGGACAGGGCATTCTCCACAGTTGAGTGGAGAGTGGGACTGACTTTCACAGGAACTTTGGTGCCCCATATTTGACCACGTTCTCTGGACGGGGAGACCTGGTGGCACTCAGAGGAAGGATAGCAGGCTACCAAGAAGCGACTTGATACTGTATGAGCATATATGGGGGAGTAGGTCACCCTCAGTCACAGTCATAGGGGAAGGGAGTAGGGGAAAGCAGGAGGGAGGGAGGAATGGGAGGATACAAGGGATGGGAAAACATTGAGATGTTTTATGAAAAAATATATATATGGTCTGTCTAGTAGAGCAAAGGAAAAATGAAATTTATTTCTGGATACCTAGAGCCCTATACATTTTACAGAAGATGGTTGTGCTGAGGGCTCTTCCACTCCACAGATGAGGCAGATTGGATAGCCTTTCTGAGAGGCTCTTGGAAGATGTCTAAATCAGTCTATGCTGTAGTCATGAACAAAAAGCCATGGGGAGAATGTGGTTTACCTATCAACACAGGAAAAGAAGCCCCATTCCAAGGTCCCATCCCGGCACATTTCTTTAGACCCTCGACTCTTATATTCTCTTTGCTTGAAGCATTTGCATCAGTTGGTTAACTGACACACTGGCACCCTGCTTTGCTTTGGGTAACTTGGCTCACAGTAACTTCTTTCCAATTGAGTTACTTATGCTGGTTCAATTCTTAAGAACATTTAGAACACCCCAAGAATATAAGTTGCTGATGATCTGAGCATTCCTTCCCCAGTGTAATCCTTATCTCTTTGTGTACAACCAATCGGAAATCTGTTGTTGAGCACACTAGATATATGAATGATGATCACTGTGTTTGGAGGCAACAGGCTGTGCGTACAGTGCCTGAGATGATCAACACCTCAGAACGCCTGTCATTTGGTACAGCTCCCTAAGCCCCAGGAAGCTGTGTTGATCTTGATGCCATGAGAGGAGAGAAATGGATTGAGAAAGCTCACATTGGGACTTCAGTAAGCAGCTTTCCTTGAAGACTGACATCAGGATTCCATAAGCCTCAGTCTTCCTGTTGACTTCCTTCTCTTTTCTAAGAGAAATACTGAAGAGAACTGCATCTTCTGTAAAGGGTCACACAAACTTTGTTCTGAAAACCTTGGTTTTAGGCTTCATGTTGCTGGTGCTTCTCATCATAGGTATTTCCCCCAGTGACACCTTGTCTGACTACACCCCACCCACTTTATCTTATCACTTCCCAAGAACAGCTTCCTGAAGCTCAGCTTAAGCAGAAGGTAAGTCTGCAATGTTCTTTTGACCAGTGTAGACTAAAGGTTAGTCACAGCAAGTGCTAGCATCATTAATATAGCATTTCAGACTCATGGTTAGCCTACCAGGTGAGTACTGCCCAGAGTATGATTACATTCAAAGAGGGGAAGCCATTTGCTCAACACTAACCCTTCACGAACTGGCAGGTCCATGCCAGTTCCCATCCTGCCTCTAGAGTCTAAATTATGGCAGTCATAACCTATAATATGTTACCAGTAAGGTTATCTATTTAGTATTGGTGAGGGAACTTGTTTTTAAAGGACATCTGACCTTTGGTCACATAGGGTGCTTCTCCCATTTGCATAAAATCATTGATACATGGAACTCAGGAGTCATTGTGTTTGATCTGTCACTGGCACACTACCCTCTTCAGTGTCCCTTTCCCACCTCCAGATGTATGAGCTATCTCTGTTCTATCGCCTTCCTTGACAGGAACTCCCTAGTTATTGTTCATTCAGCTATCCATTGAACAGAGTGAAGCACGCTAAGGGTAGCATCACTAATTCTTGTTGCTTCACCCATGGTAACAGCAGTGTCTGTTTCTCCAGGCTAAATGTTCTTAATTCCTGTCTTTTTTTTTTTTTTTTCCCGAGATGGGGCTCTGTTCTCAAATTTCCTTGTCCTCAAAGTTGTCTTGGCTATTCAACTTTGATGTGCTATAATAAAAATCTCTTGAAGAGTTCTCTACTGGGTGATTCTAACTTCTCATGGATCTACAGGCACGTCTGTATCCCTTCTTGAGGCCTTCTCAGTAACACATCCCTGTTTTCCTGCCAGCTCATAACTCATTCCAGTTGACTTCAAGCAAACAATGCAACTCCAAGATGTCAGTGATCTACAGAGCGAGCATGAGCTCTCACACTGAAATGAAATACAGACCCACACATGCCAGTGAGGGAGAATGCTGTAGCCAGATGGTCTCCTTCCCTGGATGTGGAAGCCAGCAGAGGGAAGACTGGCTCACACTGTGTTTGCCCAAGCCAACCTGAACAGCCTGGCACTCTGCTCGTGCAGGAAAGAAGCATCTAGTAGCCCCTCTTCTTCTGTAAGCTTATTTCCACCATGGCCACAATTCGTGGAATGGGGGTGGGGGCGGGGGTGGGGATGGGGGTGGGGGTGAGGGTGGGGGTGGGGTACAGGCATTTGTCCAGAAAGTTTTCATTCTTTCTTAGGAACTGTTGTTAAATGGTGACTCTGTGTTTGAGATCCAGTGGAGAAGAATAAGAAGAAAAGCCTGGCAAGAGTCAGACGCACCTGGGTATGTGTCTTGGCTCCCATGTGTGGTTTTGTATAACTGACTGTTTCTGGCTACAAACTTCAGAAATTTAAAAAGCACAAGAGAGGCTTAAAGTCAAATGCAGCCAGGTGCTGTACTTGTGGGCTTCCTATTCTGGTGTAGAAAACTCACAGAATCCCTGGGCTCCAGATCACTGGGGCCCAAGGACAGAGACAGAATTCAGAAGAGCTACATTTTAAGCTGTCCTGTCACATTGAGACTTTCTGTGCCTGTGTGAATCTTCCTCAGTAGATGAGAAACAGTGTACAGGCTCAGAAGTACTATCCATCTTAGTGACTTCACTCCACACTGTGGGGCGGGGGGAGCACCCAGTAAGCACTTGCTGAGCTTGGTGAACTCCGCAGCCTTCAACCCTCTACACCTGTGTTCATTCTGCTCTCTCCGCCAGTGCTGTTAGCACTTCTCAAGTCCCCCATGACATCTCTGTCCACCAAGGCCCAGGCTTAAGCCCGGCTCTCCTTTCTTTGGCAGAATAAGTACTTTCTGCTTTGTTCTCCCAGTGCACCTGGTAAAACTGATGTCTTGTCTCCTGCTGTCTTAATTGTCTTTTCCTGTGTCTGTCTATTGTGTCAGGTCCTTACTTGATGACAGGGCTATGCCATTTAATCTCTGGGCCTCCAGTGGCCAGAACAAAAGCCTGGGAGGACTTTTTGATGTCTTCTAGTTCATATGACTGAACTATTCTGTTATTCCCTCTGCAACGGCCCTGTTAAGTAAGAATTCATCATTATGGAAAGTAAGCAGCTCATTCCTCCCCAAGGCTTTTCCTCTGCCACATCTTTGAGGCTTCTCACTTTTATGGTTTTGCTTCAGCACTCTTCAGTTAGCAACAAAGTCTGTCTCTTCTGAAAGTGCGCCCCCTCTTCCCCTCTCCCGGACTCCCTAGCTTCTAGTGTCTATATCCCCTTTGTGGTAATGAATTAATTCTGATCTGCAGATGAACCCTATTATCTACAATTGACTAATATATGTTTGCACCACCTAGTGGCACAAGCACGTAACTGTAGTCTGTTTATGTTCTAACAAGTACTTCAGATAGGATTGCAAAATCTGCGGTCAAAATGCAAATGAAAACAAAAGCATATGCTCCAGAATGACTGCATAACAGCTTTCAGCGGGGAAATGGAACAGTCGAGTAACTACTTTTAAAATTTTCAAAAGTTAAAAATAATAAATGAAAGTGAGACACATCATTACTAAGAGTAATTGTAATAATAATCAGTTGAAACTGCCCACAGGAAACTATAGCATTTGTAAACCCAGGGCACTGACATGCTTTCTACTTTTATTTGGCTCTCATCTGACATGCCTCCTCTTCTGTCAGGTCTTCCTTAACCTGCCAAGGTTGGGTTGGGTCTTATCTGTTCCCATGGCCTTGTCACTTCTCTCAAAGGGCTCATGCGGCAGCTGACTAATACAGGACACCCACAAAGATCTGCTGGCCACCTGCTCCCTTTTAGATAGCACCTTACTGAGCTGGTCACCAGAAAGATGAGGTCTTGAACTTTAGACCCCTCTCTTCCAAAAGACATACTAGGTAGAAACCATTTTCCTGGACTGCCGCCACCATCTCCCTCAAAACCATTTCTTTATAAGCCTTGGGGGGCCCTGGAATTGGCTCACGGAAATTTGGCCTCCTTCATCTGGATGGGGTGATCACGAGGCTCTGGTTAAAAATGGACTTTTCATTTTGGTCACAACTGCACCGCAATTATCTCTTAGAAGGCAAAGGGACGTAGTGTTCCAGGAGCTCAGGGGCTGGTTCTGTGTGGGGTTCTGTGTGGTGGAGGAGAACAGTCACTGATTATGTGTTCTGTTTTTGCTTTCTGTTTTCATGCAAGATAGCTATGTGGGGAAACAGCCAGTCTGTCACAGCATGGATGTAGATGATTTAAACAAGGGCACCGGTAATCCCCAAGCATTCCTCTGTCACTATAGAAGCCAGCCAGCCTGCGGAGGACATCGGAATTTACGTCCCCAGGAGGAGCTCAGGGCAGAGGCACATATTCAGCTTCAAGACCCAGCTTCTTCTCTTTCCAATAATCCAGCCTCACCTTCAGTTCCCTTTCTTCCCCAGACCCACTCTCCTGCTAGGCATATGGAGTTTTAAAATGTCCTCTCCCTGGAGAACAGTTCACCTAGCACTGACCTTTCTAAACTCAGTTTCTAATGTCTCATAACCTAGTATAAGCTTCCACAATGGGAAACGGACTGACCATCTTAGAGTTAAATCTGCTCGACTCTTTGAATAATTTAATGATACTAATTGCGTTTTTAGCTTGGCTTTCAAGGAAGACTTTTTAAAGAAAGCAACTCAAATTAATCCAATAGCAGAAAGACAAATGCTGTATGTTTTCTCTCATTTGTGGTTCCTAGATTTTATATCGGTAAATAAAATGGTCTATCTATGAATCTGAATATTTATGTACCTATCTATCACTTGAAAGTTGAAGTAAAGCTGTCCAGGGAGACAAAGCAGACCAATGGGATGGGGACAGAGGAGGTAGGGAGGGGAGGGATGGCATAAGAATACCTTTAACAGACATTGTATACAAGAGTAAATGTTTGGAAAAGTGATTTGAATAGAGGTACCTTGCACAGGTGGATAAAGTAACTCCCAGAAGCCATAGGCTATTAGATAAACATCCTAATGCAGAGGCTGAGCTACTTTCCCATGAGTTGTTGGCCAGTGAGGTCCCTGAGGACTTCCAAGCAGCACAAGGTACTTTTTTCCACCGTTCGTGGTTGCCCACGCAGGTTGTAAAACCCTGTGTGAGGACACCTGTATTTTGTTTCATTAAGGACAAAGAGAAATCAAGCCATTGTTCTGTTAGCTAGCTTTCATAGTACCAGAGCGATTATGCAGGGTGCTGGGGGAGAATTGTTATTAACAGACTTACTCAGCTATGGACCCTGAATGTCTTGTTACTGACCTGCCAGGGAAAGATGTGCTCCCTGGCACAATAATGGCATGACTGTTATGGGAGAGACCAGCTGCTTTCAGAGCAGATTTAAGGCCTGCTCTAAAGGAGGAAGTCTACATTTACACTGTAAATCTCATCAAAATCCTGTGACTAGAGAGGCCATAGGCCCTGGTGGGTAGCCATCACCGTTGCTTTTCTAAATGTACATAATGGTCTGTCAAGCTACCATCTAAATATTTATCCACTGTGGTCAGCATAATTTCTTTATGTGGCAGACTATAGCTATTGCAGAGAAACATAACTCATCAAAGTGCTGAGAAGAATTGACTGTGGAGTGTTCAGCCCTAAGTGGAACATTTATATCACTTCCTCCAGGATTCAGGGAGCACTGTAGTAATAGGGATAGAAAGAATCTAAGAGCAGGAGGAGTAGAGTGTTATCATCCCAAATTTCCCTAAGGATCTACAGGTAGTTAATGGCAGGCCCCTGGAGACCCCTCTCTGAGGATCTTTGGATAGTTAATAGTTGTGGTGGAGGAGGTGAGGCATAGTCACTAGTAAGTCACTGATGCACCTATAAATAACCCTGCACTATATTCCATTAGGTAACCATAATTAAACTAATTGGCTCACTATAAATAAATACATTAAATAAATAAAAGAAAGACATGGAAGCAGGTGGGGTACTAGCTGAGAGGAGGAGGTGTACCAGTAAGAGTGAGAAGAGGTAAGGGAGGTAGCGAGGGTAAATGTGATCAAACTGCGTGAGGTATGTATGTCAATAGTCGTAATGAAATCTTGTATTGGACATAATTAATATAGGCGGATAGAAAAGAAAACATATCCACAAGTTTTGTTAGCTACCTGAAAAATATTTCTTCATAATATAATCTCACATAAAGTACTTGTTTAGTTCAGAATCAAATTTAAAAAAATAATAGAGATAGGTCCAAGCTTGTTGGTTAGTGTGGTCTTTAGGGAACCACAGATATTCAGAAATACGGAAAACGTTAAGGAAAATGAAGTGAAAGGAGTAGAGAGGGAAGGAATTACTTAGCTCCAATGTTAAATGGTTATTTTTTAAAAAAGATTTGTTTATGTGTACATACATGTATACCTGCATGAATTAACACACAGCATGGCCGTGCGGGTATCTGCAGAGGCCAGATGATAATGAGCCTCAGTGTGGATGCTGAGAAGAACTAAACCTGTGTTCCCTCAAATAGCAGCAAGTGCTCTTAACTACTGGGCTATCTCTCTAGCCCCTAAATTGTTTTTTGATTCAAGTGGTTTTAACCAAGGAATTACAAAGAGGACTTCCTTTAAAGAGAGGCTAAATTTAAGTAGGTATCAATGGATGGGGATATTTTACTTTTTTCCTGGAGGACCAATTTTTAAGAAAGAATAAAGGGGGCCAGAGAGATGGCTCAGCAGTTAAGAGCTCATTCTGCTCATTCAGAGGACCAGAGTTTGCTTTCTACCATGGGTTACTCAAAACTACCTGTAACTCTAGCTCCAAGGGATCCAGCACCATCTCTGGACTATGGAGTCATCTACAATCTACACTCATTTGCACATATTTTGACTCCTGCACCACCATATTATATATTAATAATAATAATAATAAATTTAATTTTGAGACAAGACCATACTGTGTAGCCTTGGCTCACCTGAAACTCTCTATGTTAGCCATACTGGCCTCAAACTTACAATGATATGTCTTAAGTGCATAATGTTCAGGCCAATAATAATAATACATCTTCAAGGAAAGAATAGAAGAACCTAGACTCACCATAAAGGCCCAGCTAATATTTATCTTTGGAAGTTAATATGTCTATTTATCTCCTATTTAGATTGATATTCAGTTAAGACCACCAAGGCATCTCCACCTCCCATATATCAATGTACATGTGTGTGTGATTATTTAAAAATTATGCACTAAATAAAGGTTATTTGAAGGAACTTACACCAAAAGAAAACCAATAAAAAAGCAACCAAAGAAGTGTAAAAAATAACATAAAGATAAAAGAAATTAGAAACTTCAGATAAGAGTCTATAACTCAGTCTGTTTCCTTATGCCAAGGCACACAGAATGGGAGGCCATGGCACTGACACACCACAGGCGTGTGTACTGGAATGGGAAGACCTGATTCCTATGGGAGTTCCATGTGGAAGATGAAGCACAGAAATTAGGAAAGCAGAAGCCACATGAAGCTTGGGACCAGAGTAAGAAGCCACAGGTCCGATCACATGTGAGTGCAAAGAATAATGAGATTGAATCCCAGCTTAGGCACCTGCAAGTGGTGTAACCCTTTGGTGAATGGCTTCACCTCTCATAATGTATGATAGAATATAAAACACAATAAACAAAAATCTTTTGATTGGAAAGTACCAAGATTATGCTCCCATTTTGCTTTTGCTTTTTAAAACACCTGTACATAGTGTGTTAGATACTATGACATATTCTAACAAAGTGTCATTTTGTAATGCTTCTTTTCCCTCCACCCCAACCCTTGACGTCTCTGTTTCCTCTTGTAGCCTTCCTACCATACTCCCTTTCTCTTTTATGTCCCACGTGTCCTTTCACCCACCTCTGTGCTTCTTTGCCTCTGAACATTACTCCTTTGGTCACCTTTCTAGATTTTTAGATTTTGCCCACACTTAACCCATTTGCTTATATATTTAAGTGTTCAGAAGTCCTAATATACTCAAGTGTTCAGTAAAATCTTTTTTGCTTCTGTTCTCCCTCAGACTTAGTAAGTATGGAAATCAGTTGTGAGCAACTTTGCAAAGAACTGTGAAGGAATAAATGAAGTAAGAGTGACCAGCACTCAGCGAGGCACTCCAGACCCAGGGAGACAGATGCTGCCTATTCCCTTCTGCATGGGGATGTTTTGACTCCTTAGATATGTGTGCTTAAATTGCCATGGCCACAGAAGGCAGGGAACTAGGAAGGGGCCGAGGACAGGACTTCAAGGAAGGAGCATAGAACACAGTGGAATGAAGGGAGGAAGAGAAAAAATGGAAGGGAGGACCAAACGGGACAAGGATGGGAGGGCAGGCTGGACGAGGGAGCATGGGGAAGGATAACTACTACTAAAGATATGACAGTGCCATATACAAACTTACTATAGAAGCTTCCACATATATGTATATGTAAATACATATATGTGTGTGTGTATAGATATATAGATCTCTCTAAATTGTTATTTTTAAACCCATAGATTATTGAATCATTCTGCCTTCATCAAAGAGGTTTTTTTTCTTTTCTTTTCTTTTCTTTTCTTTTCTTTTCTTTTCTTTTCTTTTCTTTTAGTAGATGACAATACAGAAACTCCTTCACACCTAGTGATATGCAGAGAGCAAGAGTTTGTGGAATGCTCAGCTCTAAATAGATTATCTATATCATATCACCTTCCCCAATGCTCAGAGATGGTGTTGGAAAAGAAGATAGAAAGATTCTAAGAGCCAGAGGTGTCTGTAGGAAAAACAGACTTTTCTGTGCATGGAAAATACACATTGAACTCATTCTGGGACTATGTGCACAAGATCAAGGCAGCCAACATCTAACCATCACTGCGGAAAGGGCTCATGACTTCCCACCCAATCTGAGGGCCCACTGATAATCAAAGGCTGCTGGGTGAAGGAGAGTCAGTTTTCTTCAGGTATATGATTCAGTGGATGATCCCACACCCAGGCACATACGGGTAGTACTAAATGTATAAGGTATTGGGGGACTGGAGTAGACGGGATGGGTAATAGATTTGATCCAAACACATAATAAGCAGGTATGAGTATTAGATAAAATATTTTTTTAAAAAGAAATCCTTGGAAGCCAGAACTTGCTTTGTAATGGCCTTGTTGCATAAGCCAATAAGTTACCTTTCTTTGAATCTGTCTCTATCGCATATTAGCAAAATGACCATTAAGAAGTCAGTTAACTCAAAATGGATTTTATGGCCTACATCCTAGTAAAGTAGTTAGCTTAGACACATGCTTCCAGGTAATGTTGCATTATCTAGTAGGAACTTCCTTTGCTCGAAACGCCTTTTCTCCTCTCCTTAATGTGTGGCTTGTCTTACACACATCGACCCTCTGGGAGCCACTGCTAGTCCTCCAGGCTGGGTTTAGTGCCTTCTTGAGGTTCCTTGGACATTTGATGGCCCTTGGACACAGATGCTGTTGCTGTGCTGCCATTATCTGTGTGAGTCCTCTGACTGTGCACTCCTGTTGCAGGTGCAGCCATGGTA
The DNA here is from genome assembly GCA_907169655.1 of Acomys percivali. Taxonomy (NCBI): domain Eukaryota; kingdom Metazoa; phylum Chordata; class Mammalia; order Rodentia; family Muridae; genus Acomys; species Acomys percivali. The sequence continues at coordinate 48,630,363 of OU015754.1, read as the reverse complement.
GCACTTGGATCTGTTTCTCCTGCTACTACCACTGTACTTAGCACATAACAGCCTCTCTGTCATGTTTGATGAATTGTACAAAATGGTAGAGTTCCTGTGAAAAATATCATGATGTTCAGAATAAAACTCTGACACTGAAAGCAAGGCAGCATTAATCTGTATTCCTGCTCAGCCAGGGTAACACCTTTCATGATGTCAGTTTTATATACTGTGGGAAGCAAAAGTGTCTGGCCATAAAAGTGTTTTCTGCATTTAACTAGCACTCATGGAAGCTAGATTCCATGGTGATCAACCATGACTTTTTTTCCCATAAGAAAATGCCAGTTTGATTATGGGGAAAGAATCCAGATTTAATTGTTCTCGGGAAGCCCAGAACAGAAGGTATTGTTGTTTGAAAAATGGAACCGTCTAAATTAATTTTCCCGAAACAAACATCTTTGCCAAATAAAAGAAACATATAATAGCAATCCATAATTAACAGCAAAATGATACCTTTTGCTATGTGGGAATAGTTCACCATAATAAAGAAGCAAAACGTTATTTGAAACTCTAAGGATGTATGAGCACATATACATATGTATCTCTTTCTTTGTCTAAGTGTGTGGAGATGCTTATATCTTTATTTTTCATATTTTGCTAATGAAAAAGAAGTTTTGAGAAACAACTGTCATTCATCTTGAATTCTTAACAATACTGCCAGAATATTCTTAAATGATGTTTCATTTTTCAAAGACAGAAACTTGGAAAATGGGGAGAATTAACATTTATTGAATTACCCTTATTCTTTCTTGACTACTTTTCTTAAATTGTCTTTAAACTATAACTATCTCTGTACGTGTATATCTACAAAGTGGCAAAATCCTTTACAGAAAATAGTCAATTATGAACATGTTATTAAACATCTACTATGTAGTGAGTGCTTTATTTATGTTTATTCATTTTCCTAGGAGTTAAATAGCGCCATTTATTAATTTATTTACTTACTTTATTAGGTTACAAATTAACAGGCTGCCTTATGAGACTCTGAACACATTCTGCTTTGGATGCTTTTGAGCCTCCACTTGCTCTCCTCTCTGTCTCTCTGACTCAGCCTATTCTTTCCTCCTGCTAGACCTTTGTGTCCTCAGTAGTTCCATTTCCACTTTGATATTACTGGGGTGGAGGGGGGTTCTTTTCTTTCCCACCTCTCCTTTTAATGTTTCTTTCCTTTCTTCTCTCTCATGGGCTCCTTTCTGCTTTCCTGGCCTTTACTCACATTTACTCTCACCTACATAGACATCTTGAGTAGTTAGAAAATAGGATTTCCATATGAAAGAGAGCATACTACATTCGTCTTTCTGAGCCTGAGTTACCTTGGTTACTACAGCATTCTCATTATGCAGGTAATCAACTCCCCTTTAGAGATGCAAAAACCCAAAGCTTAGAAAAATTAATCAAGTTCCCCAATTTAGGTAGTGAACAATGGACTAAAGATTTAAACAAAGCTCCTGACTGTGACCCCATGTTCTTCAAAATACTATCTAAAGGGCTGGAGAAATGGCTCAGTGGTTATGATTACTTGTTGCTGTTGAGAGGATCCAGATTCAATTCCAGCACATACATGGCAGCTCACAACCTCCAGTTCTACAGGATTCAGCCACTTCTGACCTCCATGGGCACCACAACTGGTGCACATACATACATGTAGTAAAACAATTACATGCAAAAATAAACCAACTGCATTTTAAAAATGCCATTTAAGTTTTATATAGTATTATTAAATAATGGCAATGATATTTTAAAAAGCCAATAATCTCAGTATCCAAGTAGATAGTCTCATTTTTACATGCTGTTTTCTAGTTCTTAAGTGCCCATGCTTGTACTATATAGCCAATAATTATGTATTAAAAATAAAGATGTAATCATGGCACAAATATGATGTTATTACTTTCTGTATTCTGTTATTTTTAGGCCACATTATATCATAAAAGTTTTCCAAAACTATTAAATAGTCTTTGTAAGTGTTATGATAATGAGTTCACAATGTTCCATTTAGTGAAAATGCATACTTTACTTAAATATAGGACATTTAGACTATTATTATTTTGTTATTATAAATAACATTACAATAAAAAAAATCTCCCTGAATGCAATTCCTTTCTTCATTTGGATTAGATTATTTCTTTGAAATGAATACCCAGGAGTGAAATTACTGGGTGAGAACTTATGTAGCTTGTCACTGCTAGACACACATTGCCACATTGCTTCCCAATAGAATCGTCGTAATTTATAAGCCCACGAACAGTGTATAAGATAAAGACTTCACTATAAACTTGCCAGTATGAGGCTTACAACTTTGAAAATATTTTTATGTGATATAATGAGTACAATATAGTACACGACTCTTGTTTTAGTTCCTTTCTCTTTTTAAAACATACTTTAATAGAATGGAAACGTCTATTTATCTCGCTCATCCATTCTGTTTCCTGCGGGGAAAGCCTACTTTCACACTTCCCTGTTGGGCAGCAAGGCTTCAGATCTGTTTGGATTCTAGACTCAGAGGTTACCAATTGCTCTTGTTTTCAGCTCATCATTTTTGATGACAGTGATAATACCCACTTAGGCTTGATTTGTCACCAAAAGAAACTTTAAAAATAAATGTTTCCAAGAATGGATCTCAGCGAAACATGGAGACACATTTAGATATTGTTAAAATGGTCCACTGTGGATTAATGATGCTCTGATTTTTTCCTGTCCTTTAATTACCCTATGAGCATTGATGTTTTCACTTCACACAAAGAAAGTAGAGCTCTGCACATAGAGGGCACTGATTTGCCATTGTGTATGACACTCACTGTACCTCATATAATTCCCCTAGATTCTTATTTCCAAGATGTAGCAGAACAGAGTTGTTTCAAAGCCACATCTACTTAGGGAATTTATCAATATAATTATACATATTTACAATGTACACTGTGACATTTTGAAGCATGTATGTATTGGGATGTAATATTGTTCTAATTTGATTTCTGTTGCTCTGATAAACATCACAACTAAAAGCAACTTGCAGAAGAAAGGCTTTATTTGGCCTATAATTGCAGGTCAAACTCCTTCATTGAGGGAATTCAGGGCAGGAACTCAAGCAGGAACTCAAGTAGAAATCATGGACGGAGGCCACTTACTAGCTTGCTATCTGGTCATGATCAGTTAGCTTTCTCATATATACCTAGCTCACCTACCTAGGGATGTGCTGCCTACAGTGGGCTGGGCCTTCTCTCATCAATCATCAATCAAGATAACTTAGTTTAAGACAGGGCCATAAGCCAGGCTGATTTGGATGGTTCTTCAAATGGCATTTCCCCCTTTTCAGGTGACTTTAGGTTGTACCACGTTGACAATAAAAAACTAACTGGGACACATATCCATTGCATAATTTTGTTTTTGTGGTAAGAACATTGAAGATGCACTGAATTGCTAAATTTCAATACAACAATAACACTATGATGTACATATGTCTCCAGACTGTCTTCCTCTTATCTTAGGGAGACTATCTCACTTACCCCCATGCCCTCTTCCCGGCCTCTATCCCCAGCCTTTGGTAATCACCATTTTACTCCAGCTTCTGAGCTCAGATTTTATATTCCCCATGTAAATGAGATCATGGCAGTATGTGTCAATTTTGCTTACCTTATCTCAACATAACGGCTTTCGGGTTAATCTATTTTCACAAATGACAAACATCTTTATTTTTAAAGGCTGAACAGCATTCTATTTTGTATATATGACAATTTTTCTTTATCCACTTATATGTTAGTGGAAACTTGGGCTGATTCCATATCTTTTAAAAAATTTCATATCTTCACTATGATGTAGAATTTTGCATTTAGATCAGGGGAGCAGACATCTCTTTGACATACTAATTTAATTTCCTTTTGATATAAACTTAGACAGAAGATTGTGGATTTTAAGTGACTCCGTGTCTTCTGTTATTTATTTATTTATTTTTTAAGTTACTCTGGCAAGGAGTTTGTCTATTTTGTTTTCCTGAGAAATCAATTCTTTGTTTCATTGAATTTGTGTTTTTACATCTATTTCATGTTCTGTCTTAATATTTGTGTATCGATTTTGGTTTGGGAGCTGGAGATATATCTTGGTGGAAGATCACTTACTTATTATGTGCAAGGCTCTGCGTTTGATCCCTACCATTGCCAAAAAGCCTGGAGAATTTGATCTTTTCTGATATATTTTTTGTATAGTTCCATAGGTTGCAATGATAACCTGTTTATTTAGGTCTTTTCTTTTTTCTCACAAGAAGGTTCTGATTAGTTGAAACTCCACTGATAGTAGTGCTTTTGATTTTAGTACATTATTTCCATTTTGATTCATTTCAAGGAATGTTTTAATTTCCTTCTAAATTTCTTCCTTGACCTAATGACTGCTTAGGAGTATGGTATTTTATTTGTTTGTATTTGTGTAAATTTAAAGGTTCTTCTATTTTTTTTATAGCTTTACTGAACTTTGGTCAGAAAAGATACTCAGTATGTTTTCAACTTAAAAAAAATGGCAAGATTCGATTTGTGCACTGACACAGGTCCTATCCTGCAGAATGTTCTTTGTCCTTTAGAACACCTTATTTCATTGCTATTATGTGGGAAGTCCTTCACTGGTTCTGTTTCCACCAACAGGGCCAAGACAAAAGGTGTAGCTAGGGAACCAGCTGCTGCAGGGGTGTTCCTCCCACAACATTTCTTTTACACTTAGAACTGAACAGAAAAAAGCACAGACTCACCGTTGCAGTTAGAAGTTAGCAGAATGGGATGGGGAAGGGTCAGGTAGGTAGTAGGGTGTCATTAAAGGCAAGACCTCCCCACCCTGGGTCTGCACCAGCCCAGGAGGAATGAGAATGCTCAAAGTGGCTTGGAAACGTTAGAATCGTCAAGGAGGGGAGAACAGGGAAAACGGGGGAACTGCTTGGCAGCTGGGTTGGATGGGTTGTCCTTCTCCTTCTGTGATTCTCCAGCTCAGTTGGTCTGGCTGGAGGGTAGAAACCTGTAACCCTTAGAGGCTGTAGGAGGGGAGCTCCGCCAGGCATGCCAAGGCATGTCTTTCATGTCACCTAGCTTCTCTGCAAGGCTGCAACAGTCCTTTGTGTCCTTGAGACTGGTTTAAGAAATTTCTCACAAGAGACTTTGGTAAGCGAATAAGTACAGTTCGTGTGTGTGTGTGTGTGTGTGTGTGTGTGTGTGTGTGTGTGTGATGCACTTTATTCTTGTAGTTTTGAGATCCTCTCTCAAGGGATTAAATTCAATAAACTTTGAAACTAGCCACTGTTCTTTAACTTTACAGCACGTAGATGTCGAGAGCTGCGTTATTGCCGCGCCTTAAAGATGGCGCTGGCTTCCGCCTTCCACCCTCCTGATGGTGAGTGCTCTCCTTGGTAAACAAGTCCTTATATGGCTTTGAGGCAAAAGCACCAGGCGCATTGGTCCCCGTGACCTATACTGGACCTATGGAGAGGCTACACGTGGCTCCCCCTGATTGGCTCCTGCCTAGGATATAAGCTACAGCCCAGTTGGGGACGGGGCCACTCCTCGCTTAGCTGTATCTGCATTCCTGAGTAAACTGTCTTGAGAAGGAATCTAGTTGTCTTGCGTCTTATTCCTGCTGGACAGGAAGGGCACAGACAAGTGGTGGCCCGTACGGGGAACCTTTTTGGTCTCCAGTACGCGAGGTTCCAGAACTCTCGACAGACAGGGTGAGCTCGGTAAAATGCCCGGTAAGTATTGGGGCCTAAATAGTGTAAGGCTCTCGGAAGGAGACAATTCTGCTTTAGGCAGGAAAGGCATACGAGGATAAAATTAAAGTGAAAGTAAAATATGGGAGGCTCCTCGTCTCGCCCGAGTGAAAGAGCTGCTTGAAGCGAAAGGATTAAAACTGAAAGAAGAGACTCTTGAGACCTTTTTAGGTGAGGTAGACGTAGTCGCTCCCTGGTTCGCTGTGTCGGGACATTTAAACAAAGCAAGTTGGGACAAACTGGGTAAAGATTTAGATTTCACATGGGAACAGGGTAGCCTGAGAGGGGAAGTGCGACCAGTGTGGAAACTGATCCATAGTTGCTTGGAGGATGGAAGATGTTGTCAAGCGTTAGAGGAGACAGCGACCGCACTAGAACAACTGAAAGAAAGCCGGTCAGAGGAAGTAAAGAGCGAAGAGGGTAACAAGAGGGAGAACAACTGAAAGAAAGCCGGTCGGAGGAAGTAAAGAGCGAAGAGGGTAACAAGAGGGAAGATGACACTAGAAGCCATAAGGGTAAGCATCTTTACCCTAGCTTGAGGGACTTGGAGATTTCCGCATCATCGTCCTCGGATGATAAACATGATTCCATTTTGGAAGGTAGTGAAGAAAAGCAGGATAGGCTAGAGAAAGAACTAGAGGGACTCATGCTCAAAATGGAGTCTCTGGCTTGTAGGAGAAGAAAGAAGAAGACGGAAGTCACTGCTCCTAAATCTCTTCAGCCGCCATCTTGGCCGGATCAACGTCCACCGCCCTATGCAGATACTTCCCCCTCGCGACGACCAAGTAACACGCAGTCTTTATGCCCTGAGGTGTGGAAGGAGGCTTGTATAGCATTCCCTGTATTTCAGGATGCTAACAATCAGAGATACCACGAGCCCCTGGATTTTAAACAATTAAAGAATCTTGCTGAGTCTGTAAAAGCCTATGGTGTCAATGCTTCATTTACACAAGCCCAACTAGAACGATTGGGCACACATGCCATGACCCCAACTGACTGGTTTAGCACAGTCAAAGCTTGCCTCTCTATGGGACAATACATTGAATGGAAGGCTTATTACCAGGAATTTGCTCATCAACAGGCTGCAGCTAATCTAGCCCAAGGGAATCCAGCCTGGGACTTTGAGATGCTTAGGGGACAAGGGAGATTTGCTGGTAACCAGACAGGATATCCTTTGCAGGTCTATGGACAAATTAATGAAATGGCAATTAAGGCTTGGAAAGCACTCCCTAATAGAGGGGAGATTAGAGGTAACCTTACTAAGATTGTCCAAGGGGCCAATGAACCATTTTCCAATTTTGTAGCCAGGATGGTGGAAGCAGCAGGCAGGATTTTTGGGGAACCAGACACCGCAATGCCCCTAGTGGAACAACTGGTGTATGAACAATGTACTAAAGACTGTCGTGCAGCCATCACGCCATGGAAACACAAGGGTCTCCATGCATGGTTTAAAGCCTGTAGAGAGATTGGCGGACCGCTGTCGAATTCTGGTCTTGCTGCAGCTGTGGTGCAGCTATCCAAAGGGAAAGGAAATACCCCTGGGGCATGTTTCCATTGTGGAAAAACAGGACACCTTAAAAGGTAGTGCCAAACAAGATAAAGCAAGAAGGCCAATGCCCTGGACCTGGGCTATGCCTGAGATGTAAAAAGGGAAATCATTGGGCTAACGAATGTAGATCAGTGAAGGATATCAATGGCCAACCATTGTCAGCTGGATATGGAGGTATGCGTTCAAAAGACGGACAGAGGGGCCTCCTCCCTCAGGGGCCACAAATATATGGGGCAGAAGAGAACTAGACTCAGGCGCAGTTGCCCAATCTTTGCCCTCCGAACAGCCATGAAGAGCAACACCAGGTTCCGCAGGGTTGGACCTCTGTTGCACCACCCGCCTCGTATTAACACCACAAATGGGAGTGCAAACAATAGACACGGACTTTCAAGGTCCTTTACCTAAAGATACAGTAGGGCTGTTAATTGGCAGATCGTCATCAGCCCTTAAGGGCCTGGTTATCCACCCAGGAATAATAGATAGTGACTATGAAGGAAAGGTTAAAATCCTTGCTTCTGCCCCTAGGGGCATAGTGGCCATCTCCCCAGGGGACAGAATTGCACAGCTAGTCCTACTTCCTAGTTTGCATAGAATGTTTGCTGCACACCAGAAGAAAAGAGGAAGCCAAGGGTTTGGCTCCTCTGAGGGACAGGCAATCTTTCTCTCTTTAGACCTAGACCAACGGCCTCTAATAGAATTGATACTAAATGGCAAAACTATCTTGGACCTTCTAGACACAGGAGCTGATCTCAGTATAGTAGTCCTTAAAGATTGGCCCTCCGATTGGCCCATTCAAACATCATCCCAAACATTGCAAGGCCTTGGTTATGCGAAGTCACCTGATATGAGTGCCAGAGAGCTCCTTTGGAAAGATAATGAAGGCCATAAAGGCTTCATCCAGCCTTATGTCCTAGAACTTCCTGTTAGTCTGTGGGGAAGAGATTTATTAAAGGACATGAAATTCAAACTAACCAATGAGGAAAATTATTCTGCTACATCTAGAAAACTTATGAGAGATATGGGATGGCATCCATCTCGTGGTCTTGGAAAATACTTGCAGGGAAGAGGGGATCCTATACAACCTCAATCCCGACCCTCTAAACAAGGGTTGGGTTTTTCCTAGGGGCCGCTGAGGATAGTATTCCCATTACTTGGAAAACTGAGGACCCAGTATGGGTTCCTCAGTGGCCTCTATCCTCAGAAAAGCTTCGGGCTGCACAAGAGTTGGTTGCTGAACAGCTACTTTTGGGACATATTAAACCTTCTGTCTCACCTTGGAATACTCCCATATTTGTCATTAAGAAAAAATCTGGAAAATGGAGATTATTACATGATTTGCAAGCTATTAACAATCAAATGCAAATCATGGGACCTGTGCAACGTGGCCTCCCATTATTAACAACCTTACCTAAAGAGTGGCCTATTATTGTGATTGATATTAAAGATTGTTTTTTCTCTATTCCACTATGTAAGACGGATGCGGAGCACTTTGCTTTCACATTGCCCTCAATTAATCAGGAGGATCCTGATAAAAGGACCGCCATGATCCCATCTGGGTCCCAGAACGGCTGGTTCTCAAGTGTAATGATGGTGATCCTCCTGCTCCTTCTTCTGACGACAAGTCCTGTAATGATGGAACAGAGATGGGGAATTCTCTCGGTGTTCCCGAAACCCGATGCCGGTACAACATGATGTGCAGGTGTTCCCCAGATTCTTTTCCAGTAATGAAAGCCTAGAGTTACCATACCTGCTTGCTGATTTGGCGCTCGCCAGTGTTCAGTTGAACTTCAGCGTTCCCCTCTGGGGAAGCTTGTGTTTCCATAAATTTTCCAATTTGACTGAACAGACAGACTGCATCCAATTATATAATCAAACAGCAGCCTGGTTTGTTAGAAATCCTTGGAAAACAAATCATAACTGTACCAACGCCACCTGGGTTACAGGTTGGTGGCCTGCTGCTGAAGATAGACTAAATAGCAGCATTCCCTCTCAACCTCGATGGGCCCCCTTTTTCAGAGGGCAGTCCAGAGGGGACTCTATTTTTCCTTGGACGGGTTGCCAATCCCGCAAGGTAGCCTGGGCTAAACGGGACATTTTTACATTTTCTCCTTATATTTCTACCATCCATAATTCAACCGATTCGGGTTATAATTTTACTTATCAGAATCCCAATATGGCCTCAGTTCAAAATCCCTTTGATACATGGCTGCTTTGTGGTATTAATGGTAGCTGTACTGATTTGTCTCCATTTGCCATGGCTGGTGGGGGCATCGCTGGCAACGCTTCCTTTTCTTGGAATACTTCTGACCTTTTTGAATCTTCTGCTAGGATTTTGCTTTCAGCTGAAATATTAGTTTTAAGCCAACTCCCGTTTGCGTGTGGCCCCCTTTTGTTTGGCTGGTAAGCAATAGTACGAGTCCTAATAAAACCACTTTGACTTGTACTGAGACCTCCTGTTTTTATAGCCTTTGTTGGCAAGCAGATAAGTTTCCTTTGGCTGTGGTTACTCGTATGCCTCACTGGGTTCCCGATCCAATGGAGGCCCCCTCCTCGCTAATATTGTTTCGCCCGAAACGTGACTTTGGTATCACGGCAGCTATTGTGGCTGCCATTTCCTTGGCTGCAGTGGGAGGTACTGCTGCTGCTGTTTCCTTGTCCACCTCTGTCCAGACTGCTGCGACTCTGAATAATTTGTCCGCCACTGTAGCCCATGCTCTGGATGTTCAATCCAATTTGAACGCTCAACTGAGAGGTGGCATTTTGCTTGTGAATCAGCGTTTGGACCTGGTGCAGAAACAGGTTGATACCTTGTGACAGCTGGCACAGTTGGGATGTAAACAAAAATTTCCTGGACTCTGTGTGACTTCTGTACAGTATTACAATATGTTCTATGCTGCCAATCGCTCTAGAGAACTTTCTAAATATCTTCAAGGCAACTGGTCCCGAGGCTTTGAACACCTGATGACCGATCTCCGTCTGGCCATTGTGACTATTAATTCAACACGCGTTGATCTTTCTACAGCTGAAGGACTTACATCTTGGATTTATCAGGCGATGAACCATCTCAAAGAGTGGGTGGGTATTGGAGCTTTGGCTGTTGTCCTGGCAGTGGTCTCAGGGGTGTGTCTGATGTGTCTCTGCCGTATCGTCCGAGCCCGAGAAAGAGACCTAGCCTTGGTTGCCCAAGCTTTCTATGCCATTGAGGCTGGACAGTCCCCTCAAGCATGGATAGGTGCCATGAAGACTTAGGGTTTGACACAGTGCACAGATTTGCAGAACCTTACTGCACAAGGGTCATGCTAATTCCGACTGGCGACCCTTGAAGAGCAAGTCTTGCCCCTTTTGTTACTGGGCGGGTCTGGTGTAAGGCTGAAGACTAGTGCTTGAGCCAAACATCAAAGTACCGGTGCCCCTCCTTCTTCAGCACGGTTGCGGGCCGATGGGTCTTTGACTTAGCTGAATATCTTGTAACCTTGGGAAGCTTGGACCTCTGCTTTTAATCTGATGTTCACTGGTGTTAAACAAAAAGGGGGAACTGTCGAGAGCTGCGTTATTGCAGCGCCTTAAAGATGGCGCTGGCTTCCGCCTTCCACCCTCCCGATGGTGAGTGCTCTCCTTGGTAAACAAGTCCTTATATGGTTTTGAGGCAAAAGCACCAGGCGCATTGGTCCCCGTGACCTATACTGGACCTATGGAGAGGCTACACGTGGCTCCCCCTGATTGGCTCCTGCCTAGGATATAAGCTACAGCCCAGTTGGGGACGGGGCCACTCCTCGCTTAGCTGTATCTGCATTCCTGAGTAAACTGTCTTGAGAAGGAATCTAGTTGTCTTGCATCTTATTCCTGCTGGACAGGAAGGGCATGGACACCTAGATATTTATATATGTCTCTCGATGTATGACTTGTTCTTGTTATTTTGAAGAATCTTGTCATTTCTACTTTGCATCCCTTTGGCATTCTCAAGTCTTTCCTGAATACCAACAATCTGAATGTTTTCTTTTGTAATACATTGCAAAATTCCCATATAGATTTCTTAGTTCTACTTTGCTCTTTTTATTTCTTCTAGGTGTATTTTCTTTCATTGAGTTTTTTCTTTTAAACTATATATTTTATTGAGAATTTCATACACATATAAATCTTGATCATAGTAATTCCACACCTCTTCACCTAACTCCTCCCAGGTCCATCCGCCACCTCCCTACCTGCTCCCTTCCAACTCTGTGTCACCTCCCCACTGTTGAGCTCAATTAGTGTGGGGTGTGGAGTTATCCAGTAGAGGGTGGTCCCCAAACCAGGGGTCATAACTTCAGAGAAAACTGACTATCCATCTCCTAGAAGCCATCAACTAGGGTTATTTTCTCCCATTTTTCCTTTCCCCATGCAAAGTGTTTACTGGGTAGATCTTGTGCAGTCAGCTCCAGCTGCTTTGAGTTCATGAGTGCAGCAGTCCTGTGAAATCCAGGAGATGCTCTTCTGGACCTGTCCTCCTGACCCCTGGCTTTTACAAGGCCCCAACCCTGTATTCTGCAACAATTCTTGAGCCTTATGGGGAGGCAGTATGAAATGAGTGTCCTATTTGTGGCTGAGCACTCACTGACACTTATTCCCATGTGTATTTTCAAATAGCCCATTTTCCAAGCTCACCGAGTCTTCTACTTGTTCTATTTTGTTAGTTGTGCCTTCTACTGCATTTTAAATTTTGTTTCCTGTGCTTTTCACTGCAAATATCTGTTTGATTACAAAATTACTTCAATTTCTTTGAAAAAGTACTGAATTTCATCTCTGTGTCATTAAGGTGTTCATCACTTCTCTGGAAAGTAGACATTTTTAATTCAGAGTTGCACATATCAGTTGCTACATGGCCAGCTTCTGGCATTTTATTTTCTTCCTAGGTGCCCCTATTACTCATCCAAAGATTTTTAAATTTTTTAAAATAAATTCTTAAATAAAATTGCAGCAAATAAAAGCATTAAAATCACATGCCCAAATTAACTACAGGCAAAGTCTGTACAAGTCAGAGGGATTATGGAAGCTGTCCAATGTCATGTTTAAATTTACACTCTCAGTATTGAATACATTTTATGCATGTATTCACCACCAAAACGATAAACATCCATGACAGAAACAAAACTACAAAACAATTAGCTTTATATTTGCAGGTTGTTGGCAAGTGATAGTAAATACTCACACTCTTGAATCTGGCTCTGCGTTGTTTTTCTTTCCAGAAATGGTAAACCAGGTTTCTGCCACTATGTTAGCACTAGGTGGTGGGCTAAGCCTAGGTTTGCTGTGAGTTCTGGCTTGTATGTTGTCACTATTTTAGCACTAGAGGGCTCCACAGTTCCAAGTTTGTGTCCTAGCCACAACTGGTGTGTTGTTATGGAATAGGGAGTTGCCTCAAAAGGCTATTCTGAGCAGGGAGTCTAGGTTCTCACCATGCATGGTCCTTGGTTGGTGCGTAAGTCTCTGCAGCGCCTCCACCATTCCGCCCACATTTGTTGGCTACATTGGTCTCCTTGTGAAGTTCCTGTCCCCTCCAGGTCCTTCCATCTCCCAACTCTTCCATAAGACTCCCTGCAATCTGCCCGAAAGTTTGGCTGTAAGTCTCACCATTTGTTTCAATCCTTTGCTTGCTGGAGTTTTTCAGAGGACCTCTAGAGTAGGGTCATTTCCTATTCCTTCTCTTGAACTGCTTCCAGGGTCTATTCTATTTGCCCTTCTGAATGAGAATTAAGCATCCTCCCTAGGGTCCTCCTTGTTATTTAGCTTCTTTAGGTCTGTGGATTGTAATATGGACTTAGACCCCATGCTCAGATGTAGTCAGTAGGCAGCACAGTCTCCTTGTGGGTCCCCTAATATGGGTAGCAGGGGGTTACCTCTGACCTAGATTCTGGTGCTCGTTGATCACTTCCCCCTGGCGGGGCAGCCTTGCCAGACCACAGAGGAAGAGGATACAGGCACACTTCATAGGCTGGGGTTAGATGATAGAAGAGGAGGGCTCCCCTTTCTGAAGACTAGGGGTTGGGGGAGGGGGATGATGGAGGGAGAGTGGGATCAGGAGGAGGTGCGAGAAGGGCCTACAATTGGGATGAAAAGTGAATAAATTAAAATTTAAAAATTAAATCATAAAAAGGCTATTCTGTCCCAGCAAGCCTCCACTTGGGACCCAGGTAGGCCCACAGACCTCATCTACACCCCACAATCAGGCACTTAGAGGTTCTGCATGGCATGAGGAGGTATTGTAGATTGTGAAGAATCAGCCCTAGGTTCTTATGCAATGATTTGGTACTGTCTTTTTTCTTCTCCAGTTGGACAACAACTCTCTCCATGTTGCTGGGCCTGTGATAAGACAGAAGATAAGCAAGCAGCCCTATGGTCACCAACATCTCAATGCTGGGTTGCACCAGAGCTTAGAATCCAGCCTGAATAGCACAGCATAGGATTGAGAACAAGCACCACACTCCAGTGGGCTTACTGCTGCTGTGGTGGACTTGTGGGATAAGATCACAGCAGTTGTAGATGATACTGACCAGGATAAAAGTAAGAATAGGCTGCCAGGCTCTACCTGGTGGTAAAGTTGGGCAGTGATGTTAGGGTATGAGCCATTGGGCCTGGATTTCAACCAGTCAGCACTGTGCTCCAAGAGACATCTTGTACTTACTTCTGTGTCTTACTTTGTCAAGGCTACAGTATGTCTCCCTGCTGTGCTGCTCAAGGAGGAGAAAGGACTAGTGGAGGCAGTCCCTTGACTGCAGGCACAAGTCTAGGAATGGGGGTGGTGGGAATCTGCTGAACACTGGGCTTGTAAAGTTTAGACTTATTTGTCCCTTCCTTCCACAAGTGCAAACTATCTCTCTACATCATCCTACTTAGCACGTGAGGAAGAATAGCAAGTCAGGTCACTTTTTCCTTTCTTCATTGTGTTTTTTTTTCTTATTATTATGCTAAAAGCTAGGGACCAAGAGCTGTCCACTGGCTCCCTTAGTACTTGGGAAGTTTCTAAAATGATGTTTCTGTGGTTAGATGATCACAAGGATGGTTTTGTTTTGTTGCCATCTTGTGCTAATTTTAATGTTTTAAAGGAACATTCATATTGTGTTCCATGATGGCTGTGCCGGCTTACATTCCCAGCAACAGTGGGCAAGGTTTGTTCTGTTTAGTTGTTAAATTTCCCCCTCTAATAGCCATTCTAACGGGTGAGGTAAGAGTGGATCCCTCTGGTTCTCTATGTCTTTGCACCTGCTGGTCCCTTAGTCTGAAGCATCCAGCCGCACTCCTTCTTTAGCTGGCATCTTCCTACTCATGTTCAAATATCAGATGTTCATGGTTAGTATCATCTATAGACTGAAGAAATTAGGAGGTGCCAAGATTGTGAGGTAATGCAAGGCTCTCTCCATCTGTCAGCATTTCCTGAGCCCTGGACAGATTTCTCTGCTATCCCTCCTAGTACTTTTGCTATCATCCTGTAATTGCCTGTTGTTGTTTTTACACTCTCTTGACTGAGATCCTTGAAAGTTATAACCGTGTCCCCCTCTTACTATGGTCACAGCATCTAATCATAGAGTAAAGCACAGAGTACATTCCCAAGAGATTCCTTGATAAATTAATAAGTGAACAGAATCAGAAGCTACTACAGATGTGCACACAGCTGGGGATCTGAGGGGAAGGGGGTTTAAATCTTTTCTTTGTTCTGGTTAGTTAGAGTTGCTATGACTTTCTGTTCAGCACTTGTTAGATAACCAGTGGATTAAACCAGAAAAGGGTCTGAATGCCAACAAAAGAAATAGAAGCCATTAGTTGCAGTTGATCAGGTCTTTGCTTTCTTAGCTACAGTCCCCCAGGGGGCCCTCCTGTTCTAGGCTGCCTACTCTACCAGCACTGAGCTGAGGAGGGAGCAGGAACTTAGCTGCCAAGCTTTCATCTAGCTGCAGCTTTCTAGAAGCTTCCACTGAGTGAATTGACTGCTGCTGGCCGGGCACTCAACCTTGTGCTCTATATCTATCTCCTGCTTCTAATATTGATTGTTGCCTTTCTAAAGTGCAGGGTTTTGTTCTTTGTAACATATTGTTTTCCCTGTTGTATTAAGGTGTATTAATTGTAAAAAAATGAGTTTCATTGGGATAGCACACATTGTACAGATTATGTACCTTGATTTTATTTGAATCTGTTCTTACTAGCAAATTTCAATGATAAGCATGATTCTTTACATATATATGAGGAAGGGGAAATCCAACTGTCATTTATTTTCCTAAGAAGCATAACCTATTTCATCTCAGGGTTCAAAGACCATTCTTACTGGCTCCAGGATACAATGTTTTTTCCTATGTCACATTTCTATGCTTCTAATGGTCTCTTTTCTGTAACACTCAGTATGTGCTCAAGAAGAACATAATAAAATTATTTGCATTCTTCTTTCAAAACATTGTAATTTCTCTGAATCAAACCTTTCTTCCCTTAGCCAGCTCCTGCGTGTGGGCAGATGGCAGATGGTGACAATTGTCCACTGCTTTACTGAATATCACATTTGTATCCTGTTCAAAAGCACATTTGAAAAACCATGTCTACAGTTATAGAAGGAGAAGAGAACAGAGGATGAATGAGTGTTTCTTTATCTGGCTATTATATCCCAAAATATAAAAATGATATTTTCTTTGCAACTATAGCACTGTGTTGGAACGTCTTTGTCTCTGCTCCAAGGGCTTCTGTCATCACTGGCCCAGCAAGATTTCTGTAGCTTCCCTGACCAGGTTACCTGCTGAGCACTGCAATCTTATGTGTGTGGAAGTGGGGATGGGGACACTAGGAAGTGAAGGAGCAGATGGCTAACAACCCTCTCTAAGGAGATCTGGAGGCACTAAGAGGTGGATCTACACATGAGCCAAGAGTTCAGGAGTTTTGTTTTACTGTCTCATTACACTTTTCTTCTAAAAATGTAAACATAAAGATAAGTTTCTAAAAGTTTTAGACAGACACTATTGTGCATTGAATCCCAAGGGCATGTTCTTTCTGAATGTGGGTCATGTGTTCTTGAATTATGTTATTTTCTATTTGTTTATAGATGTTAAAAAGGAATAAACTATACTTAAGTGTAGTGGAAGTTTTGGCTTCTTTAGAAACTTAGTTATGCAATGTAAACAGGTTTCTGTTTTAATTCCAAATGTGGGGTTTGTAGTTGCTTTTTACTTGTTCTATGGCTCAGAAAGGGATGTGGTCTTTGCCAGATGCAGTTAGTTTGATTCTGAGAATGCTGAGAGAGTATCAATATCAGAGCCTAGAGAGAGGAAGGAAACTTTGAGGAAATCGGTGGAGAAAGAAGAAGGCTGCTGGTTCTGCTGGACTGCTAGATATTCTGATGACTGAGATTGGCATTTTCCCAAAGAGCATGATGATCCTAACCACCTGGAACTAAAAAGGTCCACATCTCCTGTCCCTTCTAACCTTCTTTCTCTCCTACCTACAGCCAGGGGGCACTCAGGGAGTTGGAAGGGAGGTAGAGGCAATAAGGAACACCAATAAAATAGAGTTTAAAAACTAGCACCTATATTTAACTAGGAGATTCGGAAATAAGTAACAGATAAGATTTAATCAGGAGGCTAAGATTTTGTGATCTTAATCTAGATGATCACTAAAGTGTCTCCCTAGCCCAACAAATGTGTTGGATTAGGTACAGTATTTGCTAGAAGAGTACCAGGATGCCTTTCCCTACTACTACTTCCTGACTCAGGACCACTGTTTCTCCATTTTCAGTATATATCATCTTAAGGATGCCTATGTAATAACAGAATGGCAATGTTCTAAAGCTTGTTGCCAGCCTCACACTTCTCTAGGAGTATCTTCAAAGAGCTCAGACAGCCAAAGATTCTTACAGGCATCAACATATCAGCTTCCAGTTTTACTTCTTGGTTTCAGGATGTTTAGAGCCTTTTTAAGATAGTAGAGTCAGTAGACAAGTGTGAAATACTAGAAGATGTGATATCTTAGAAATGAAAGTAGTAAATTCAACTGAGGACATCATATGAAGCTTCCTAAAACAGATGCCTTGATACTATTTATTACATGTTAAGCAGGATTAGTATAGATAGAAAAGAAGAAAGGGGACCTTAGTGGTTCTTATAAAGACTTCTTTATGAGCAATAGTTAGAGATAGGGGAGTGGATGTGTACCTGTGGAGAGACAGTATTCTAGGCTGACTGGATGGTTGAGGATAAGGTGCTGTATGGGAGATAGTTCTGCTTAATAGCATAAAAGTCTTTCCCCCTTATTTAAGAGTCTACCTCAAATTCTTGAGACAACTTGAAGTCACCAAGAGTTTAGTGAGGGAGAGACCTTATTAATAGGTATACTGGTCCATGAAAAATTGACTATAGTGAGGAAGAATGGCTCAGTGCATCCTATCTCCATTAAAGAGGCAGGCACAGAAAAGCTGAGATGGAGTAGACATTTGTAGAATGGCCTGCTATGTGCTTCATACACCTGTGGGCAACACTCTGGGGGCAATATTACAAGCCATTTTTGTAGGTATTCAGAGGAGACAGTAATCTTTCTGAGGAACACCCAAAATCCAGGAGGAAGAAGAAGCATCTTGTCCCATGTTTCAGACTTTGGGTCAAACTTTTCAAGCAAGTACACAGGAGCCACTGGATCTCCAGGGAGAATAAGACATGTTAAATAATTCTTCCTGAACCCCCAGGTAGAAGTGACCATAACTTTTACCATGGCTCCAACTAGACTAGCACTGCCTACTTTTGTTGAAATTGCCAGCACAGGAAACTGTGGGCTGCTTGAAGGCCTGTGTGTTCTCTGTGTTCTAAGTGGATGGCACAGACTAAAGTATCAGTCCCTCTGAAGAAAGAATGACTAGGGTGTGATCTTACTAATGACTTCTAGAGTCCATGGCCCCTCTAAACTAGAAGCCAAAGGCAAAAGCAACCCTCACAGTTTTCAGAAGGATGAAAGATGCAAGGATGACACGTAGTTCCAGCATCAGAACCAAATTTACAGCATATAGTGCCCATAAACAGCACAAGCTACTCAGTTAGGCTAATTTATGTTCACACCAGGGCCGTCCTGGCCTCCAAAGCCCAGAGCTCTTTACAATTCCAAAATGATTAAAAGCACCACACAAACACATATTTTCCATTTTTATTAAAAGCACTAAAATGGCAGTGCTTTCTGCATGGCAATGGGGAGCTACTTCCCAACCCAGGGAGAAAAAGTGTCCTCAGATGACCAAGGCAGATTGCTGAGCATCTTTCTCTGCGCCTCCTTCATTTGTAAAACCCACTGTATTGCTCACAACAGAAACTTTGCCCCTACAATCCTCCTCTCTGCACATTCTCCCTGGCAAGAACTACCTCATCTGACCTCAACTTCACAAAACATCTGTTCAGTTAGACATATGTCTCCACTTAAGATCTTTAAGGGTCTTAATGCCCAAATGTCTTAGCCTGGTGTCTAAATTTAACATCTGTGCTGTCCAAACACTTGACCTGGGATGCATGGGTCTTCCTAGAATGGCACAAGGTGCTTTCCAAACATGAGCCCTGTTTGTCAGATAAGGTTGTCATGTTCCCAACATTCTGAGGAAGTTTTTCATTCTTATGAACCCTTTCTCTAGCGGACTTTCTGAGTCTTTTATTCTTTTATCAATGGAGTAAATACCCATTCTTAACATTTAAGATCTATCTTGAAAATTTCTCTTCTCTGAATTACTCCTGGACTTTCTCAGACTGAAGCCGTCATTCTTATTTTCTGTATATAAACCTGTACATGTCATGTTGGATTCTGTATGACCATGTCTAGTTTCTCCAGTGTCAGCTCTAAGCAAAGAGCCTGATTGAACAAGTGTTTGGTAAATTTGTGACAAAAAAGGTATGAAGTTCTTAACTTCCCAAAACTTGCTCCAATAGAGATACCACTGGCATATGGGCAGTACCCTCCTCTAAACTGTGAAGCTTGAGAACTGACAAATGTTTGGTCTCACCAACATGAACCCATGTGTTTGTACTTGTATTCAGACATTCTACCATTTTTCATTGTTTTCACAGGACAATGTTCCCTGCTCACACCCACTCAAAGATGCCACTCTAGTAATACCTGGCTTAGCCTGTGCTTCATCTAAATTTTCACTTTGATAAAAATCATACATGCCAGCAAAAAATGTGTTAATTCTTCTACTAGGAAAACTATATTTCCTTCCATTTCATATTGTCACACTATTTCTCTTATTTCCTTAAGACAGATACTGTCAGAAAATATCTAATAGAACACAAACACACACATGCACACACACATTTCTGAGATGAAATATTATAGTCCAGGCTATTTTGAGATTTACTATATAGCTCAGGCTGGACTTGAGCTTGTGATCTTCCTGTCTCAGATTCCCAAGTGATGTGATTACAAGGATGTGCTACCATACCTGGTGGCTTCTGATGCTTAGCATTCTAAAACCAAATTCTTATTTCTCTCTAAATCAGTTTACATGAAGTATCTTCTTTGTCAGGTAAATAAATTATTTCCTTCATCTACATATCTCAGGTCCAAATGCTAGAAGGTATTTTTTTTCTTCATGAGTTTGTTTGGGAGCCATGTGTGAGGAATTACACGCATATGTGTGGATACGCATACACACAAATGTGCATGTGGAAGCCAGAAGCCAATGCCCAGAATTGTCCCTCATTGTTCTCCATTTTATTCATTGAAGCAGGTTCTCTCAGTTGAGCCAATGGCATGCATATCTAGTCTACCTAGCCAGATTTCTCTGGGGATCCCTTGTCTCTGTCTTCCAAGCACTGGAATGGCGGGCAGGTTGCCACACACACTCAACAATGATGTGGTTGTGATTAGGAATAAAAAATCTGGTCTTTATGCTTACACAACAAGAGTTTTACCCACTGAAGTCTGGGTATCTTTGATAATATTCTTTTATTCAAGAGTCATAGTGAATGCTCTATCATATTAGATTCATTCGTCTTCAGAATTTATCCAAATTCTAATCACTTACCACTTTCCCCAATGTAATCCCTATAACCATCATCACTCACTCACCTGATTTATCACAATAGCCTTTTAATTTCTCGGTTTCAGCCCTTGCTATAGACAGCCATCTTAAGATTATTTTCAGCACCACAGGTAAAGCTAAATCAAATGACCCAAGAGAGAACTCCAAAGCCTCTAATGGCTCCCATTGTGTTTTGAATACTTGGGTTTTCTGAAGACACAGACTGAAAGCCTAACCTCAAAGATGGTAGCATTAGGAACAAGGACCTTTAGGAGGTAACTATATCATTAGGGCAGAGCTTCATATTTGGAAGTGTATCTTTATAAAAGAGACCAAAAGAGAACTGGAGAGCTTCATCGGCCATGATAAGACGTGGAGACAAGATGCTAATTTATGAAGGAAGCAGGCTATCACCACTTATAAAATTACTGATACCTTCATCTTGGACTTCCTCAGACTTCAGAACTTCGACTTTTTATTGTTCAGAGCCTTCTCAGCCCACTGTATTCTACTATACCTGCCTGAATACACAAAGATGGCTCTAATCTGAGAACACAGAAAGCCAAAGCCCATATAACATTTGTGAGACCCTTGTGATATGCCTTACCCCACTATCTCCTCATCTCCTACTGTTTTCCCTCTTCATCATCTTATGTCAGCCACCCACTTCTGCTCCTGAAAACATCAGCATGACTTATGCTGATGTTTGCTGCATTTATAGTTGCTCCACCCATAGCCACACCCTCCTTACTTCTTCCAAAGAGATGCTTTCCTGATACTTCTATTTAAAATTCCAGTTTACTTCTTTCCCCACACCCCCTGCTTATTTCCTACCCACACTCCTTCTTCCTCTTAATTGCCTTACTTCATCCTAGCACTTCCGTGTAACCATTGTTCTGGTTAATACTGTTTTATGCAATCCATTTATTTACAGGCTTTTCTTTCAGCCTCAGATGTGTCCTGGTTTGGATGTTAAGTGAAATAATCATCGTTTACCTCATCACATACCACAATAAATGTTTCACTTGATTTTCTTGTGAGTGCATCCTTCCTGTAGACTCTGAGTCCTTTGAGGTAATTTGCTTTATATTTTCTTTATCCTTCAGCATAAGGAAACAGTGTCCCACTCAATCAGCAGGAGGAGTGAACAAAATGTGTGTCTATAGGTGCAGAAGCAGGGCTGGCCCTGTTGGCTTTCTTCATGGAGGACTAGAATTTGGTCTCTGATTAAGGGCAATGTTTGTGATACAAGTTAGGAGCCTTGTTTATTTCCAGACATTCTTAATTCCTCACATTCAAACAAAGACAACTTGGGGAATAAAACAGCCAAAGAGAAAAGCACATTTGTAAAGTTCATGCCATCAGAAATTTCAGAAACATGATACATCACCCCCAGGCTCATAGCAAGAAGGTTAAGGCTTAGGACACTGCCACAGCACAAAGGAAGGCATTTTAAAAATGTAAATATCTCTAACATCATTACACAGCCCTGCCCCCTTCAAGGCATAATGACTGTGTTCAGTGTCACAGAGAGGAAAACACACATTAGCCAGACGGCAGGTTTCGGACGCACGCCTGTGACATTATCTCTAATCATATGCAGTCTATTTAATATCCTCTTTTTTGTGGGCTTCACAACTTATAATTATTGCCAGCAGGAGTAAAGAAGAAAGGTAGGAAGGGAGGGGTACAGATAGGAGGGGATTTCTTTTTGATAGCAATAAACTGTGTGAGAAAGATAGGCTTGAGCTTATTGGAAAATATTAGAAACTATATTTTGTTTAATGTGAAGAAAATAAATTGTCCCTAAGCTGTGAGAGTATATAATATATAATCCCGAGTATGTCTTATGAGGCTTACAGCCTTTCTGACTCATTACACTGTTTGCTCCTCACAACAGAAGGACATTAATAGGAAATTATGAACTATGCCATATTAGGAGCCCAGACCAGTATTTAATAAATCCATATAGGACTTTGAAAGGCCTTGTGAGTCAATGAATTGAACTCTTTTATTTTATGAAAGAGGGGAAATGCCTGAAGAGCTCAAGTCCAGGCCTCCCAACCCATACACCATATTAGCCAATTCTTAGTGAAAGCCAATGCAACAGGGATCTTTCCTCATGTCTTAGAATATGAGGAAATTCCCTTAACCTTGTAGTAGAACCAAGAGAATCTCTGAGAAATTTATGAAAGGAAACAGAAAATCTCTTAGTGATCTTGACATTGTGATTCTGCCTAAAGATCATGGTCTGGTCGTATTTGAGTATGGGTACAAGGGGTGTAGGTTTGGTGCATGTGTGCATGTATAACTGCTGGGCCACAAGACTACAGGGAGAATCAAATTCATGCATGATTTCCTACCTACAGTGTTTCTCACCTCTGCCACATCAGCTCATGAGTTCATCCTTCAAGGTGAGCAGGTAGCTCCCTCTCCTCACACTCAGAATTCAGGTGGTGGTGAAGTGGTTAAGCCTCCCAGGTTCAGTCACACTAACTTCCAGAACCCCTTTTACCACTAAAATTTTTTATCTGAGTCTCAGTTTTCACACATGCAAAGGTTTTATTTAACTTTGTAGAACTGTGTTGATTAAATAATATATTGCTTTAAAGGAACAAGTATAGACAAATAATTTATTGAAGACATTATGCATATAATTTTGCACTTCCCCCCTCATCTCCTGCTCCACATAATAACTAACCTAGTAGCTGTTTTTGTAAGGCTTATTGGAAGGAGGAAATAAGAAACTGCTGGGAAACAATGGTCTTCTTGTGTTTTATGATGGTCAAGCTTCACTAAAAAGAAAAAGAGGAGAAAAGAAGATGACATAGGTCAACATGTAGGGTGCTGGCCATTGAAGGATGGGGTGAAAGCTGGGGAACCTATTATCTGAAGTCTACTCTGCAGCAACATTCCAGGGTGAATTTAGGTCGGTGTTACACAGGACTATGGTCTGGTAGAGTGACAGGCTGTGCAGTGCATGGCATTAGGAGTCTCATACGAGGACAACATGGTTGTGTTACTACAGACAACTAATCTTGACCAATGGCGAGTCATCAGAGAGGGCAATCAGCTGTGTTAATGCCTTGCTACCATGTGAAAGGGAGAGATCTTTGAAAAACAGACACTGAGCAGCCACAGTAATGCTTGAGACCCAGTTTACTGATTTGTCCAGTAGAGTGGGAGGAACTTTCTGTTGAAATAGGGAATTTGGTGGCTGCAAGAAAGAATTTTCCAGTACAGGTACTACAAATGTCATTTATTCCCAGCTTAGCTTGAAGCTTTCCCTGTGGTCCTCACATAACAGTTAAGTGGCAGATGTAGGCATTTAGCTAGTACAGTCAGACCCATAACCCTAAAATTGTCTCATTAAGCCACACTGTCTTAAGAAATAACCCAAAGGAATTAACAGTTTATGATCTAATGCAGGAAGAACAAAGATGAAAATTATATTTGTTCCCTATAGCAATCAAACAAGTTATTATTAAATGGGTGACTTATAACAATAGAAAAGCATTTTTCAGAGTTCTTGGAATTTGGACATCTAAAATCAAGGTGTCAGCAAGGTCATGCTCACTTTGAAGGTTGTAAAAAAAATCTACCTGCCTATTCTCTCTTTTAAGTTTTACCACAGTCTTTAGAGTTCCATTGCTTATGGAAGCATTACCTCATATCCACCCCTTTTCTATATTAGATCTTATTAGGTGTCTTTGTGTCCTGTGTCTTTACATGACCTTCCTATAGGGACACCAGTTGTTGAATGGAGGTCTACCCTAACTCGGTGTAGTCACATCTTAGCTAGATTTATAAATATCTTGCAGATATGGTGTTTGTTAATAAGCACCCTCAAAGGCCCCAGGGCTAGGTCTTCTACATGTCACCCGGAAACTAGACTTCAAATGACAATGTACACCTTCAAAACACACACACACACACACACACACACACACACACACACACACACACACCCCAAAATAGGAAGATTTTTTGGGTTTTGCTTGGCATCTAGAATTGCTGCTAAACATTTCTGAGAACAATACCAGGAAAAACGAAGCCTAAACTTAAAGAACGTATGTTTTCCCCATAGCTGCAGCTGCTCATCTGGCTCTACCTGTTCCAGTGAGTAGCTTGGGCTCAGGAAAGAGTCACAGGAAGAAAAGGGGAAGAATATATTAACCTAGCATGTGTGTGGTGAAGCACTGCTGTGGATAGAATGTTTGTGCCCCCTTCCATTAGGATGTTGAAATCTGACTGTACAATGCAAAAGCATTCAAAATGGGAACCTTGGGGGAAGTAATTGAGTAGGTCATAGTGGGGCCTTCAGAGGTGGGATCAGTGCTCATGAGAAAAGGGCTCCAGGAGTCAGAAAAGGGCTCAGTGGTTAAGAGCACTGGCTGCTCTTCCAGAGGTCCTGGGTTCAAGTCCTAGCACTCACCTGGCAACTCACAACTCTCTGTAATTCTAGTTCCAGGGGATACATCACCCTCACATAGACATCATGTAGGCAAAAACATCAATGCACGTAAAATAAATAATTTTTAAGAAGCTCAGTGTGATGGTGCATACCTTTAATTCCAGCACTTGGGATGCTCAGGCAGATCTCTGTAAGTTTGAGGGCAGACTGGTCTACAAAGCAAGCTCCAGGAAAGACAGGACTACGCACAGAGAAAAATTCTGTCTTAAATAAACCAAAAAAAGAAAGAAAGAAGGAAAGAAAGAAAGAAGGAAGGAAGGAAGGAAAGAAAGAAAGAAAGAAAGAAAGAAAGAAAGAAAGAAAGAAAGAAAGAAAACAGCCCCACAGAGTTAACCACCTTTCTTTCTATTGTATTAGCGTACAATGGGACAGCAGTCATTTGTAACACAGAGATGTGCTCACTGGAACTCATCTATGCTGGCACTGTGATCTGAGACTCTTACTCCTAGAATAGTAGTAAGTAAATGTCTGCTGTTCATTAACTGCCCAGTCCATGGTATTCTGTTATAGTTATAGCAATAACAAATGCCTACGACATCCTCCACAATTCATGAAAATTTAGGACAAAAAGGAAGAAACATGTTCAAAGTTTCACAACGTGTTACCCATGAGAGAACCCTAAATATTAGCCAAGACTCAGAAGCTGTTCTGAGAAAGAAACACTTTAGGAGCTTTAAAACACTTTCATTGACCCAAACATGAAAATTCTCTGACCCAGTAATTCTACTGTTGGGAAATTAGTCTAATGAAGTGATTACAGTTTAGCTAAAAGAAAATTTATCAAAGCATCATTATCAATGGCAGTATTAGTGGTTATCACAAACTGAACATTTTAGTTTGTATCAGACATTGTACTAGGTGTTTTCACAGATAATCAATTCTCAAAACAAGCTTTCTTTCTTTCTTTCTTTCTTTCTTTCTTTCTTTCTTTCTTTCTT
>OU015754.1:48577894-48604616 GCA_907169655.1 Acomys percivali | reverse complement strand
CTTTCTTTCTTTCTTTCTTTCTTTCTTTCTTTCTTTCTTTCTTTCTTTCCTTGTCTCTTTCTTTTTTTTTTTTAAGATAAAAGCCTGGATACTTAGGATTAATTAATTTTCCCAAGAACACACAGTTAAGGTTGAAGAATTTGAGTTGAACTGCACATCTATTTGATTCCAAGCCTAGGCTCTTATTCTGTCCTTCTGTGTTACCATAAATGACTTCAGGATCCGACATGGAGACCTAAGGACTGAGAATCATCTGAATATATCAGTTATATTAATGGAGCAAAATACAAAAAGCCATCACACTGTGTTACAGATGAATACAGCAGATAGCAGTGTACAGTAAAGGACTGGTTACAAAGCACCACTTATTTTGTGATTATGAGAGTAAGTGACTACTTAGAGCGGTTAGATAAATAAATATGAACTGTTAACATTCTTTATCTCTGCAAAGTGAGATTGTGAGCAAGTTTTAATTTTGATTTTCTATATCTATAAATTTTCTGAAAGAAAAATGACTGAGAAAATGTTTTGTTTTAGTAATAAAGAGATCTATAGTGGGAAAGAAAAGATTTCCTGAAAGGAAAAAGGCCAAGGGAGCATTGTTGACAGGGCTTGTGCTTTGCCACATTAGCCTTTCCTCTCCTGACAAAGCGGCCATCTACACAGTACCTGGAAGTTGGTGGCATTTCATTGGCTAAAAGGGTTAATTTCCTCCGACACAGCAGGGTTACCTGGGCAGCACATGTTGCCCTGGCACCTAAATATTGAAGGATTTCGGGGAACTATATCTCTACACTGTGGCTGGAAGAATGTAATAATATCCTACTGCTTCTTTTTCTTCTCCCTTTCCTAAAGATGCAGCAGGTAAAGCTTCTGATTGAATTCCATCCTGATTTCATTAAATATTCATAAAGGCCAATTAGAGAGAAAGAGGCTACAAGGCAGGCCCTTCCATCATCCTGTCAGAGGCCGGCTAGCTGACCGTCAGGCATGGACCAGCCAGTGGTCAATATAGCCATGACCTTTCTGCACTCTTCTCAAGGGTCACTTCTTACTATCCCAGCAAGAGACACAAGACCAACAGGGAATGAGTGGTAGGGGCCAGGCGAAGAGAGGCAGCTCATAACTCTGACAGAAAGGTGCTTAGTGTGTAGAATGCAAAAATGCAAATGTTGAGAAGCCAATCACTGCTGGAATGGAAATCTTTCCCTAATGAGTGATGAAGATGGGAAAGAGCTGATTGCACTGAAGAAAAACCACTTAAAATTCATAATCAATCAAGCAAGTTGATTTTAACCTTATGTAACTAAGCCATCTGGTTCAGTTCGCCAAGAGGAGCTCATGTCTTTCTCCCTTACTTCCCTGCAAGGTACTCAGACAGTAGGTGTCCATGAAGACTCCATGCAACTTGGGTAAATTAGGAAGGTAAGGTGAAGAGACGTGAGAGATTTTACCCATCTTAATCTGGCAGTCTTATGACAGTCAGGAGATGACAAGGGGCCTGACAGCATCATATGGTCAGGAGCAATGCAACCCAGTTGTCCATTAGCAAACCACTAAGGGAAGCTATGACAAAAATGGACACTAAAAACCCAGAGTGCTAGGTCTGGGACCATGTTTGGCTATCTCAAGCTGTGAAGAACAGATCAAAGAATTTATGCTACTCTAGGCTGGAGATCACATATTCAAAGCTGGCAATAATCATGCTGTTAATAATGTCTTCTTCCTTACCTGGCTCACTTCTTATAAGAGTCAAATAATAAAAGGATATAAAAGTGCTTCCAAAATAGTGAGGTACCCTTTATTACTATTCAGCTCTTCCCATTTTTCTGGGCCCACAGGTTCTTCCCTTAGTACATCACACGGCAGTGCCAGAAAGATATTTTCAAAATCTTGGAATGACCTTGTCTTTTCCCCATTTAATCGTTTACACACTGTCTTTGAGATGGAGACTGGTTCTAAGCCAGGTATTCAAGAGACCTCCCAGTTTTGAGAATTTAGAGAACTTTGCTTCTCTGAGCTTGTTTGGTAATTCATGCAATGAGAAAACCAATGCAAGGGAAGACTGATGTGATTACTAGACTTCACACCATAAGTGCAAAAAGCATCGCATTTGGCACACTACATTTGCTCTATATAGTTTATATTATGTTATTAAATTTTACCAACACTCTTGGAAGATAAGTAGAAAATGAATCTCTCTCTCTCTCTCTCACTCTTACTCTCTCTCTCTCTCTCTGTGTGTGTGTGTGTCTCTGTGTGTATTTGTGTGTGTTGTGATAGATATACTTATTACTGTGTGTGTGTGTGTGTGTGTGTGTGTGTGTGTGTGTGTGTGTGTGTGTGTGTGTGTGTGTAGATCAGCTGTTAACTTGAGGTCGCTTTCCTAACCATGCTTAAACTTTATTTTGAGACAGGGTTGATCATTGGACCTGAAGCTCATTGATTGGTTAAGCCAGCTGGCCAAAGAACTTCAGGAGTCTACTTGACTCTGCTGCACCATCATTGCTGTCTTTTGGATCATCCAAATTGAGGTCCCCATGCTTACACAGCAAACAACTGATGAGACTGAATCATCTTCTTCAGTCTCCAAGAAATACATGAAGCAGGAAGAACCCAGAGAGGTAAAGACTTCACTTATACAAATGTCCCAGCTAGAATACAGAGATTTCACTTGGCCTTTTGGTTCCTAGGGGATGCAGAAAGAAAAAGGAGGAGTAGGGGAAGAGGAAAGAGAGAGAGAGAGAGAGATGAGAGGCAGAGGGGAGAGAAGCAAACATAGCTACCTGAGGCTGTCTGCAGCAATGCTTCTTTTCTGCCTAGTTCAAAACTTATAAAATTTCAGTTTATTTTCTAATATGATTATAGGGCCTTATGTCATCATTGGCCCCTCTAACTTCTTTTGCCTCATTTTAACCTAGTGAGAAATAAAATGAAGCAAAGGGAGATTCAGCTATGAAAAAAGAGTTGCTTGAATAAAAGTAGAAGACAAATTTTTCTAACAATAACTTAATGGATTTTTTTCTTTCTGCTCAGTGTCTCCCTTAGGTCTATTTCAAGGCAATGAGCAGAAACCAAATGGAAATGCATGAACTGTTGCAAACAAATGTGTTATTTAAAGATGATTTCCTCAAGACAACACCACATAGCGGGTGACTGCTGAGCCAGGGACAGAGTTAAGAAACTTGTATATGGCTGTCTTTCCTAGTTTCCTTGTCCTCAAAATAAGACCTGACTTAAGTTACTGACTCACCTTGTCATAAACCAAAGGTATGAGCACTCAAAAGATTCTACTTCATTACTTTGATCATTTGACATTATTTATCAAGCCCCTCTTCTGCACAGAGATATTTTGCTAAAGCACAAAATATAAAACAAATCTTGTTTCTATATAGCATTTATATTCTATTGGGAGAAGAATGACTTTTAAAAGAACCGAACATTCACATATATAATTTGATATTTTAGTAGGCATCATGAAGACACCCTTTGGCAGCTAGGGCATATCCACCAGGAGGAACTGATGTAGTTTCAGGAAAGCACATCCAGAAAAGCATCTGTGAGAAGTCACTGATGCAGAAAAGCATGTGAATTTAAGAAGGCTGAAGGCAAGTGAACAGAGGAGGGCTGGTATGCATGGAGCATCTCTGGGTTCAAGGACTCATCACAGCCAAGGAGACCAGAGGGTCTGCAGAACAGAGATGTTGGCAAAGAAGATGCTCTGAAGGCATAAAGGGACTGAAGCACACAGAACATTTAATCAGGTAACACAATCTGGGAAACAAGGAAGTTTTAATGTGGGATGAGCATATTGAGATTGTATTACGAAAATCACTTAAAATTTATTAGATTTTGTTATTAAAATGTCATATTACTTCTGGAATTCATATGAAAATGTAAAAAATTAGAATATCAAAAATAACTTTGAAGAACAAAGTTGAAGTACTAGTACTACCTGATTTCAAGAGTTATTATAAACCCACCGTAATCAAGACAGTGTGCTTTGGAATAATGATATCCATAGAAGAGAATAGAGTCTATGAGTAGACCAACAAATGTGTAGACAGCTAATTGAAGACAAAGGTCTTCAAAAATCCAATATCCCTTCATGTTTAAGGTCTTGGAAATAGCATGGATATAAAGCACATACCTAATCACAATAAGGCAACATACAGCAAACCAATAGCCAACACCCAATTAAAGAAGAGAAACTTAAACCATTTTTACTAAAACCAGGCACAAGACAAGGTTACCTGCTTTCTCCATATCTATTCAACACAGTACCTGAAGTTCTAGCTACAGCAATAAAAAAGCTAAAGGAGATCAAGGGGATACAAATTGGAAAGGAAGAAGTCAAAGTATTGCTATTCACAGATAATGTGATAGTATATATATAAATGACACCAAAAATTCCACCAAAGAACTCCTACAGCTGATAAACACCTTCAGCAAAGTGGCTGGATACAAGATTAACTATTAAAAAATCAGTTGCCCTTCTGTATATAAAAGACTAACAGTCAGAGAAAGAAATTAGGGAAACTACACCCTTGACAATAGCCACAAATAATATAAAATATATTGGTATAACTCTAACCAAGCAAGTGAAAGATCTGTTTTACAAAAAATTTCATGTCTCTGAAGAAAGAAATTGAAGAAGATATCAGAAATGGAAAGCTCTCCCATGCTCATGGAAATGTAGGATTAATATGGATAGTAAAAATGGCCATCTTACAAAAAGCAATCTATAGAGTCAATGAAACACAATTCTTTACAATCCCTGAAAGAACAATTCTCAATTTCATATGGCAAAACAAAAAACCCAGAGTAGGTAAAAAAAAATCCTATATGATAAAAGAACTTCGGGAAGTATCACCATCTCTGATTTCAAGATGTACTACAGAACATTGGTAATAAAAAATGCATGCTATTGGCATAGAAATAGAATAGTTGATCAATGGAATCAAATCAAAGACACAGAAATACACCCACATACCTATGAACACTTGATTTTTGACAAAGAAGCCAAAAGCAAACAATGGAAAAATATAGCATTTTCAACAAAATGGGCTGGTCTAATTGGATGTTTACATGTAGTGAAATGCAAATAGATTGATATTTTTCACCCTACACAAAACTCAAGTTCAAGTGGATCAAATAACTCAACATAAAACCAGATATACTAAATCTATTAGAAGAAAAAGTTGAGAAGAGCCTTGAACTCATTGGCAAAGGAGACAATTTCCTGAACAGAAAGAATACAAACAGCTTAGGCTCTAAGATCAACAATTAATAATTGGGATGTCATGAAACTGAAAGGCTTCTGTAAGGAAAGAACCCACTTTCAATATAACAACATGACATCCTAAGTTTGGGAAAAGATCTTTACCAATTCCACATCTCACAGAGGGCTAATAACAAAAAACTATAAAGAACAGAAGAAATTAAACACCAACAAACCAAATAACCCAAAGAATAAAATGGAGTACAGAGCTGAACAGAGAATTCTCAACAGAGGAATCTTGAATGGCTGAGAAGCACTTAAAGAAATACTCAACATCCTTAGTCACCAAGGAAATGCAAATAAAAATGACTCTGAGATTACCTCTTAAACCCATTAGAATGGCTAGGATAAAATTTTCAAGTAACAGTGCATGATGGCAAGGATGTGGAACAAGGGAAACACTCTTCCATAGCTACTGGGAATACATACTTGTACAACCACTGTGGAAATCAATCTGCAGGTTTCTCAGAAAATTGAAAATAGATCTACTTCAAGACCCAGCTATACCACTCCTAGGCATATACCCAAAAGATGCTCTGCCATACAACAAGGGCACTTGGTCAACTATGTTCATTGCAGACTTATTTATAATAGGCAGGAACTGGAAACAACCTAGATGCCCTCAACTGAAAAATGAATTAAGAAAATATGGCACATTTATACAATACTGGAATACTGTTCAGCTATTAAAAACAAGGAAATTATGAGATTTGCAGGAAGATGTATGGAACTAGAAAAGATCATTCTGAGTGAGGTAACCCATACCCAGAAAGACACACTTGGTATGTACTCACTTTTAAATGGATATTAGTCATAAAGTAGAGGATAATCATACTACAGTCTACAGACACAAAGAAGCCAAGGATAGTCCAAGGGAAGAAGCTTGAATCTCACTCAGAACAGGAAATATAGTAGACATCTGAAGTAGATGGAGGGAGAGAACTGGGTGGGAATTGGTGTGGGGAGGATAATCAGAGTGGGGATCAGGTGGATAGAGAGATGAGAAGGGTGAGTTAGGGGAAGAACAAGGAGAGAAAATGGAAATCCGTTGTGGAGCATCTCTGGGATATGGGGGCTCTTGGAAGTCTATGGGGATAACCATAGCTGAGACTCCAGGTAACAGGCATATTAAGGAGCATAAAGTCACCACCTCTTGTAGCCAGATGGGACTCCCAGCAGAGGGAGGGGACACCAACCCACACATAAAACCTTTGACCCAAAATGTGTCATGTCTATAAAAAGTGTAGAGGCAAAAATGGAATAGAGATTGGGAGAATAGTATACCAATGAATGGCCCAGCTTGAGAATCACCTCCATGGGAAAAAGAAAATCCCTGTCACTATTCATGATACTCTGTTATGCTTGCAGACAGGAGTCTAGCATAACTGTCTTCTGAGAGGCTTAGTCTGGGAGCTGACAGAAACAGATGCAGAGACTCAAGGCCAAGCAATGGGAAGATCTCTGAGAATGTTGTGGAAGAGTGGAAGGAAGGATGGAGGGAGTTAGAAGGGTGAAGAACACCACAAGAAGACCTACAGAGTAATCTAACTTGGGCCCATGGGGACACTCGGAGACTGAACCACCAACCGAAGAGCTTGCATAGATAGAACTTAGATCTCCTATGTCTATACATACATATACAATGTAGCAAATGTGCAGTTTGGTCGTCATGTGGGCCCCCTAACTATAGGAATAGGGGCTGCCTCTCAATCTGCTACCTACTGTGGGGTCATTTTCCCTTAGCTGGGCTTCCTTGTCACTCCCTGGTGGGAGAGGTTGTGCTTTATTCTGCAAGGATTTAAGATACCAGAGTAGATTGTTACCAAATGGGGGCCTCCCCTTCTCTGGTAGGAAGGAGAAGGGGAAATGGTAGGAGGGGATGTGGGTGTGGGACTGGAGGAGAGGAGGTAGGGGGCTTAGATAGGGATGTAAAGTGATTAAAGAAAGAAAGAAAGAAAAACAAAATGAGACTGTTCATATTATGTTAGTGGAAAGTGTGTACTGAATTTTCATCTTCGGTTACTGAAAACATAAACCTATTATTTGACTCAGCCAGTTCATTTGCAGGCTCTCCAAGAGAAATAGAAGCACATGTCCTTGAAAAAAGTTGCAGTTGGAAGTTTAAGGAAGCCTTGTTTTAGACTGATCAAAAACCTAGATAAAATTCAAATGTTTACCAACAGAACTTACATAGGATTATATTTATGCAATATAATACTCTTCACCAATATAAAGGAATGAAAATTGATATACATAGCAATGTAGTTGAATGTCAAAATAATCAATCTCAGTGTCTGAAGGTTGACTATAAAGTACAAGAACTGGCGCATGGAGATAGTTAAAGGGAAGACACAGTTGCATTTAGAGTGGGTAAACAGAAATCCAGGAGACAAGTGGAGATAGTTCAGAAAGACCAAGGGGGTGGATCTTGTGAAAAGTACAGACTTGGGAATTGAAAAAGAAGGGATTGTGGATGGAAGGGAGTGAGTGAAGAAGAGTGGAATGGTGATGAACAAGGGCCGAAAGACAGCATGTAGAGGTTTGGATTGACTATTCTATCCTAGCCAGTGATGTCATGGCCAGGCCTCCAAATCCTCAAGTTCAAACATCAGCATACTGAAAATTCTAAAAAAGGGAGTCTGTGCTGAATCCATAGAGACTTCCTTCTTGCCAATAACCCCTAAACCATACAGTACAGCAACGATTTACATAGTACTTACGTTGTAGTCATCGATGTACAGGTTATGTGCAAGCAACCCACTTTATATAAGCGACTTGAACGCCCTAAGATTTTTGAATCTGTGCTTTTAAAATTCTAAAGAACAGCCCTTCCTGTGTCATTTACCTCTATCTCCTCCTCCTAATTCCATCACCACTTCCTAGCATAGACTAAATGCTGCTCACCTGCAGTTTTGTATTTTTTTTTCTTTTATTTCCCACATTCAGTTTTAGCTTCTGGATTTAGTATTTCACACTAGAGAACATTTTAACCTTCCTACAAGACATGTGTGACAGATTTGTTTTCCTGTTCCATTCCTTACCACAAACCCCTTTTGCTCTCAGGATGAAGTCAATGCTCCTCTTATCTTCTGTAGCCATCTAGCACACCATACCAATATCTTGACTTGGTCAGCTATACTGAATTCTTGTAGCTTCTTTAAATATTCCCCCCTCTTTTCCTGTGTATAAGTTGATCCACTGACTTTAACTGATTTCCAGAAGCATCATCTATTGTACAAGACTGGATTCTGTGTCTCCCAAATGCTCTTCCAGCCTTTTGTGCATCTCTCAGAGGTATTTACTTGCTGACTTTTCTGGCCCTGCAGTACCTGGGCTCCACTCATCTATTAAAGATCTCCTTAAGCCACTCACAGGCATCAGACACCACGTGATGGCTCTAGCGTGTCAGCAGGGCTAGTTCTTTTGCTCGGCGGTTGTCAGCCCTCTGCAGACATGTTTTGGAAATCTGCTTTTCCATGCCTGTCTTACTATATTGTTATTCCCTTCTTCACATGCTGTCTCAATTGTCTTACCTGTGCATGGCAATGAAAAGATGAAGACAGATGAGATACAGTCTCTGACCTCAGTGACTCCAGACATGACACTAAGCAAGTTGCTCCCATTCCCTGACTCTTAGTTTCCTCATCTGTAAAATGATGTTTAAAGAAGTGTTTTTTTTTCCTTTATGATTTCATGCTTCCAAGATTAGAATGAAGTGAGTGACAGGGAAGTGAAGGGAGGTAATTATGGATGATAAGTAGCTAAACATTTGAAAGAAAATATGCAACATGGATAAAATTGTCTCAATTATTTCTTGACTGATTAACTTCTCTAAAAAAATAAGTGACTGTGGTATGTGAAATGTGCAGGACCACTGTTTCCATCATTGTTGCAAGTAGAATGCTTTAACTTGAAACTCTGTAAATAGAATGGATCATGAACAGCATGAAAGAGGTGCTCTTGAATGTTTTTGGGAGAGGAAGTTTCTGAGATGCATGCTCCACGCCTTCAGGGAAGCAGTTTAATGAAAAGATGAAAGTAAAGTTTAGGGCATTCTTCCAGTACTCACAGAGTAAGTCAAAGTGTTCCTTGTGTAAACACAGACAAATCTACCCTTTTTTGGTTTTCATGACCTTGTTTGTAAAACATGAATATAATTAAAACCAACAACCAATCAATCAACCAACTACTGACTAGCAAACAAAACCCCACAAACCTACCTACCTCACAGGGTAAATGTGAGAATTGTTAAGTCAATAAATACGAGCATGAGGTAAGGATCAGTGAATACTGACAGCTGTTATTATCCACGGAGACCCAGGGCTGGCTCAAATTTCCCAAAGAAGAAATGTGTAAATGCAAAGATAAAAAAAAAAAAAAAAAACAACTGAGTACAATTACTATTACCAATCCAACATCCAGGTACCATTGCCACCTTGGATTTGTACTTCTCCTTGCTGTCATAAGGGGGAGAACTGTATCCAGCCTACACTTGCCAGGCACATGACTCTTTCCAATAATAAATGTGATCATATTCCCTAGAGGATTTCCTATTTCAAAATTATAATTACAATTCAATGGCTTAATTTAATTAGACCCTTCAATCTACCCAGAGGGCTGATGCAGAAGAGAATAGGCAATCATGAGTCTAGGTAACTAACAAGGAATCTTTAGGAAGGAGAACTATAAATTGTGGGTTACTCATTTACTGGGAAACTGTCTTTTACAAGGGTTCTCAACTTTTAGAATCTTTCATACAATCAGTTACTCTCAGCAAGAGGGGAGTGGAAATCAGTGTCTATTAAGAATCCCACTCCCATGCTCACAGGCCTTCTGT
This sequence comes from Acomys percivali, assembly GCA_907169655.1. Lineage (NCBI taxonomy): Eukaryota > Metazoa > Chordata > Mammalia > Rodentia > Muridae > Acomys > Acomys percivali. Next base: position 48,594,498 of record OU015754.1, on the reverse strand, counting down.
TTCATAGTTACCACTTAAGACACAAACTGAGGGACAGAAATACAGTAATAATGTTTGGTTACAAATTTACTATGCAGCAATGTCTTTAAAACTAGCCAACCAAAATAATGTATAAATTATTTTGTATATTATTGAGCATACGATATTGAGATAAAATTCTAATTTGGAGTTAAAACCACACCTAACATAAAAAGAAAAAAAAATATGTAGAATCAATGTATTTTATATGGACAGTTTCTAGAGCAAAGAGAAATAACTGCTATCATTTATATGAAAACCTCATGCAAACATTTTCATGTCAATAACCTTTAAATGATTATTCTTGGGGAATTGCAAACAATGCACTTGGATGTTATTTACTCCTAATTCTTCTCTTCAATTTCTTCAACCTCATCTTCTCACTTTTATTTATTTTTCTTTAATAACCCATTGACTCCAGTTTGTGTTGTCTCTATACTTCTGAGTATGTGGACATTTGTGAGGAGTGTGATGAACCTATCAGAAGCTAATTCTTAAAGAAACCCGGCATCTCCCATTCCCCAGAAGCCATCAATTGTAAATCGTTCCTCAGTTAAGATTGGGGCTCATAAACCATTCCTACTCTTAGTGGCTTCATCTTATACAATTCTTGCACACAAAATCACGGTAGATGTGAGTTCATGAGCTTAAAAGTCTACCTACTGATGGGTAAACTAACACACAGAAGTATTAGGTAGTTTGTACAATTAGTAAGTCCTTTGCCTGTGTAAACTTCAGGTTCACTTAATTCCTTTGTCCTGTGAATGGGAAATGTGCTTGGGTAAAATATGTAATTCTAAATATTAACCCCAAGGCAGGCATGGCAATTTCATAACAGTAGCAATTAATCAGTGTGGTGGTCTGAATGAAAAAGGACCCCACAGACTCATATGTTTGATTATTTCATCCCCAGTTGGTGGAACTTTTTGAGAAGGATTAGAAAATGTGTTTTAATGGAGGAAGTATCACTGGGGTGGGCTTTGAGATTTCAAAAATCCCATAGCATTACCAATTCTCTCTCTCTCTCTCTCTCTCTCTCTCTCTCTCTCTCTCTCTCTCTCTCTGTATGTGTGTGTGTGTGCCACATGCTTGTGGTGCTTGGGGATTGAGATGTAAGTTTTCAGTTAGTTACTGTTCCAGCACTATGCCTGCTGGCCGGCTGCCATGATTATCAACTAACTCTAAGACACTGGAATTGTGAACTCTAAACTTCAAATCTTTCCTTATACGTTGCCTTGGTCATGATGCTTTGTCACAGCAATTAAAAAGGAAATAAAATGCCCACATCTTCCAATTTTCACTCTCTAACAATACCTAGTAGTATTAATTCACTTTAAAAACACTAGCTGACCAGTTACTATGTGACAGGAATCCTTCAGGTATGAATGACAGAGTGATAAATAAAATTTGCCAAACCCTCTGTCCTCATAGCTTTTACTTCTAATGAAATCTATAGAGAACACATCAAAGTAAGATATATAGTACTTTAAAATAGTGATAAGGGCCACGGGGAAGCAATGGATATTTTGAGGACAGAATAATAGTTTATACTGGGAAAACAGGGAGGCCTTACTGGGAATAATAATAAAAGATTAAAAACTTAAATGAAGAGAGAAATCATGGAGATGTTATATATATTAATACTAAGTAATAACATTATTCTTTTTATTTACCCATAAAATAAATAAAATAAATATGTTACTCAGAAAATTAAAGCCTTTTGGTTTGGTGAGTGAAAAACTGGATACTGATCCTGAGTGTGTATCTTCAATCATGATAAGCACTCCAAAACGTGGAGGTAAAATAGTTCCTACCTTTAGTAAACTTTGGTTACTGAGAAGAATAACTTGAGAGATAGATGAATTATAAGAATGAGAGCAGTAAGATTTAAAGGAGGAACAAACAATTCTATAGAAGAAATGATTATGCAACAGTGGATAAGGGTTGGGAATGGAGAAGGCAGACCTTGGAGCCAAGATGGGCCCACAGGTTGGAAAAACAAATGGAACAGCATCTTCAGAAGCACAGATGTGAGAAACAGAGGGAGGTGATGACATTACCAGCAGATGGGGTGTGAGGAGCTAGAGCAGATTGCTAAGGAAGGTAAGAGGAGGTAAAAATATAACCAACTTGCTTATTTCTTGTCACAAAAAGTAATCAAATGACTTGGCTTGATTGTCCTGTGGCATTAGGCAGCTTATGACAATATGAAATCTTTTTAAATGCATAAAGGATCATGCAAGCTATAAATAAATATGTACACTCTGCACCAGACAGTGGAAGGAGATAAGTCTCTGTGGCTAGGGAAAAGCTGTCTACAGTGTTGAGCTAAAACTAAAGAACCGTAGGATCTGGTCTGCCGTAGAGCCGTGGAATATGAGTGTGATCTCAGATAGGAGCTGGGGGAGAAAGTTCACTTTCAAACATTTTTGTGACATCCACAAGGTCCTTCTCTCCTGAAACTATTATTCCTATGGCTCCCTATCCAGGGAAGGCAGCAATTTGGTTCTGACCTTGTAAGAAAGCAGCTTTCCGACAAGTTGTGATTCCCTCTACCAGGTTCAGATGCCACCATGTGACCATGATTGGGTAACTTCACAGCAGGTCAGTTCTCCTGGGGATACCCCAATTCATGGGCCAGCAAACCTCTTCAAGATCAAGATTCCAAGGTACTTAGTAAAGCTGCCTTTTTCAGAGGTCTGGGAAAAGCATCATATTCAACCAATGCAGCATTTCCTTCCCCTCTTCTTCATGCTGTCTAATGCCAAGTTTCTAATTTTACAGGCAAGTTGTGATCTTGCTGAAAATAAAATAAATTCCCTATAAGGGAGCTTATGGCTTTCTTGCAATGGCATTTTTAGGTACATGCATGTCTGTATTCCAAAGTGTCTAGGGGTTTATGGGAGCGAGAATATTTTGGTACACTGAGCATCAGCCACGTGCCAAGCACTGAGCTAGCTGGAGACTCTGTGTTTCCTCATTTAATTCTCACATTGCCCTGTGAATAAGAAGTGTTTTCCCCCAATTTGTATATTGCACTGAGAAAATCAAAACTCAGAAAAGTAGATTTCACCATCTACAACTAGAAAAGAGAAGCCTGGGAATTAAACCCAGGCCCACAACTCCAGAGCTGATCCCAGCTCAGGGCCCCCGTCTTTCCACATACATACAGTTTCCAGACAATTTAGTTGACTCTATAGCTTTCTTATTAGTTTGATGTAACTTGAACATTGTCTTCTTAGGTGATCACATCTCCTTTTATGCACTATGTAGTCAATGCTGATCATAAATTAACCCTGCTTTCATGTTTTTTAAGAACTCTGCATTTGTTCTAGCAACACTCTCATCATTATGTCTGTTCTTTGATTAGCTTTTAAGTGATGGCAGCCTTTCCACAGTTCTAGTGCTATGAGTGCTTGACTGTTGACGACCTTCCCAACTTCTTTACCTTTACCTCCTATTACATGTTTCAGACTGATAAATAGAAGTGTACTGCTTATTTAAATATGCACAAAACAACGTGAATTATATTAGTTGATAGCTGGGAAGTCTGGATTATGTGGAAAATGTGAGTTTACTGTGTATGCTGTAGCAGTAGTGCCACCATAGTTAGCAGAACATAGGACATGTTATGATGGCTATAGTTCTGTCAGCTTTCATTTTGTGACCCAATAAGCAATTTGCTTTCCACATCAAACAGACCAAAAGCAAACATTTCCTGTTTCTATCCACATGACTCTGGTAGGATCTTGAAGCCACTGGACATAGTGTACTCATATTAGAAGTGGAGATATGTCAGCCTCAGAAACATATATAGAAAAAAGCATTTCTACTAAAGCTATTCTCCAGCAGGACACAGCTGGCAGAGCAGACTAGAGGAAGCCAAACTTCCCCCAGAGCAGCCCTGTGGAAACCTTGTCAACAAAGACAACTTGGAGCAAGTCAAGAAGCAAATAGTAAAAGGTTTTTTTTCCTCAAATAATAAAAGCCTTATTACTAGTGAAATAATCACCTTGCCTGAGACAGAGGCGATAGGCACCCGGGGGAGACAGAAATGGTAAAACTCATAGAGTGCAGAAGAAAGAGGAATCTAGACTCCGAAGAGTATTTACCATTCAGCTACACATAGCTACCAGTATCCACCAGGCTGTTCCTGAGAAGACAGTGAGGACAAATGCTGGGGCTCCACTGAACACCTCGCATGCAGAGCCCCCTGGATAGAGCTGCACTCCATGTGGCACATGCATCCTCATTAAGACCCCTTTTCTTCAAATCCTGAGTTTGAGATTCATCCAATATTGTGATAGAGATTTAGACTTTATGGGATGTGTCTAATTATTGCTGTCAGATTTTAGTTCCCACACTGGGGCCAGGGAAATAAGCCTAACTAAGAAGAATTTCCATAATGAAGCTTCATAATTTGATCTCAATGTGTGGCATGATAAATAAGGACTTTGTGACACCTTCTAAGAGGTCTTCAGGTTTCTAGATTTCATTTGGGGGAAGTAACCTGACTATATAAAGCAGATTGGGTGCTCCTTAAATACCGCTGATTCTATTTGAAGTGAATACAAATGAGTCATAATGTATAAGAACAATGACTTTGACTGGACTTTATTATTGACCAGGATTATTTCCTTGGTTGAGGCTCACAGAAAAAGAAGTTATTTTTCAGCTATAGTATCCTAATGTTTTCACTGAAAACTTGGAGAGTGACAATTTCCTTAAGAAACACTTTTGAGATGCCCCCTAACTCCTTAAAAGAAGAAAGTCTTTCTACATCATCCAGATGCAGAAAAATATGCAGACCTCCTAGAGCTTAAGAAGGCATTCATTAAGACAGACTGTCAAAACAGTCAGCTCCCAACCAAATTTAGGAATTACACAAACAAGTCATTGGGTTGCAGGTGAAAGAAAATGACAATTCTGACAGGCTTTTCTTCCATCAATACACAGCTACTGAGTGCCCTGACCAGTTGGCTTCAATGTAGGGCACCATTGAGGGGAATGCACTCAGGGGAAACAGAAGTAGTCATACTTGGTGTTCTTCCTGGAAATAGATTTACAAAATGGGAGTGTTTGGATGGCAGTTCTTTTCTGTTGTTGGGTTGTAGCTCTTTCAACCTTCACCACCAACACTAATCTATACCACATCAGAGAACGCATTCCTCCCCAGGTGTAGAATTTGCTTCATTCATTTCCAGGAGACAGAGCCTCTACATAGAAGAGATGTCCAAGCCAGCAGTTATGCTTGTGGCTTTGTTGGCTAACATCAAATGGGATCCTTAGAATACTTCTGGACAGAACTGTTTTCTTTTCCTTCTGTCCCTCCATCCCTCCATCCCTTCCTCCCTTCCTCCTTCCTTTCTTTCTTCTTTCTTACCATCCCAGGGCCACTTCTGCCCTCAGAGAATCCAGACACCATTGCACGCTAGGCTGAACTGAAAGGAATAGAGCTTAACCAGGAGGGTGAGTTATGCAGGACCTTGGTTGGTGGTGAGCTCAGGGAGAAACACCCTCCTCCAAGATGGTTTTCAGCAGAAACAGCTCTCTCTTTTATTGGGGGGGGTGATAAAAGCTATATAAACCTTGGGGAAGTGGGTAGGGGTTTCAGTGTGGGTGTACACCATTGGCTGGGGCTGAAGTTCTGGGAATGCTTCATTTACATGAAGAGAATTTCAGGTGCTAGCTGGACATGTCCTTATAAGAAAATAGGAAGTTTTAACCTCAAACCTGGCCACCAGGCCACGTGACTACCTCAAGGTGGCAGAAATGGGACTTGCAAGACTATGTGCACCAGGGCATGCAGACCCAGAAGAGGGAGGGAGCAGTCCTTACTCCTGCTGGTCTCAAGGTAAGATTTTCAGGGTCTGGACTCCTCAACCTTTCTTTTGCTGTAGGCCACATTTATTTATTTATTTATTTATTTATTTATTTATTTATTTTCTTTTTCATTCACTCACTCATTCATTCATTCATTCATTCATTCTTTCTTTCATCAGCTTTATGAGATCCGTTAAAAAAGAACAGAACTTGAAACTGACCCAAAAAATCTCATTCATTTTGCTTTTAAGCATCCTAAAAGTTTTGCCCTCATACTTCTTGCTTTATTTTATAACTACTGATGATTTTCCTATCAGTGATAAACACTGTGCTATGAAGAAGGATTAAAACAGTGATTCTCAACCTTTCTACTGCTGTGACCCTTTAATACAATTCTTGATGTTGTGGTGACCCCTAATCATAAAATTATTTCATTGATATTTCTTTTTTCCCCATGTCAAAGCTGTTTATTGATTTGCTTTGTCCTGATCTCCATAGCACAGCTCAGACCCCACTCCAGGGCTTGGTACATATAGAAGATACAAGGCCCCAGGTGGTGCCTAGGCACGGCAATCAGCTGAACAACAAAACGAACACAGCACTAGAAGGGTAGCTGGTAGATCACAAAGGTCACTTTGGTGCCCAAGGCTGAGCCGCTGTCCAGCTCCTGGTGCTGGGAACAGGGGTGCAGTGGAACAGGGGTGCAGTAACCGTTCCAGCTCGCCAGTCACTCATACTGCAGGAGAGAGAAGAATGCTATCGGTTTTATCTTCTCCCTGCCCTTCAGCGAGGTCAGCTCCACCACCTCACACTCCACCACCTCGGCCCTTAGCTGGACCAGCAGTTCACAGGCCGCCCACCCACATGGTTCCTCCAGAGGCCAGGAATTATCGACAACGACCACCCTCTGCCTGGGTTCCAAAGCATCTTTCTCGATCTCCAGCTCAGCCTTTCTATACTCCAGACCATAGGAGGCTGACAAGGTGGGGCCCGGCAGCTTCCCTCGCTTCTGTATGAGCACACAGCCCAGGCCCAGCTCCCAAGCTAGGGAGAGGCCAAAAAGGAAGCACCTGGAATCTAGGCCTGCTATGTAGTCAATCTTGCCGCCGTGCACGGACTTCAGATGCCTGGCCAAGAGGCGGATGGAAGCTCAGCTCGGAAGGGTCTTTCAGGAGGGGTGAAATATCCCCGGACAGCACTCCCGAGATGGAGAAGTCCGGGAAGCTGCGGATATGCACCAGTTGCAACTTGGGTTCTGCCATGGCCAAGTGCACATGAAAGGAAAGGCCTCATTGATATTTCTTACCTATAATTTTGCCACTGTTATGCATTGTAATGAAAATAAATATCTGATATGTAGTATATGTGACATGTGACCCTGAAAGGGATCACAACTCACTCACAGGTTAAGAAGCACTGACCTGGGTCTGATGCCCAGGACTTACATGGTGAAAGGAAATAACTGATTGGCATACATTCGCCTTACATGGCCATGGCATGCACGCGCGCACGTGCACGCGCACACACACACACATGCACGCATATGCCCACACACATACACACACACACACACACACACAGAGAGAGAGAGAGAGAGAGAGAGAGAGAGAGAGAGAGAGAGAGAGAGAGAACAAATGAGTGAGAAAATTATTTTTAAAAAGAAAAGCTCCAATGTTTGAAGAGTTCCACTTCCTCTAACGGCTAGTTAGGCAGACTAGCTTAAGACTGTTACCCTTCTGTTTCCTTCTCTGTAAATTGAAGATAATAAAGACCACCTCTAGGGTTATGTTTATTTATTCATTTATTTTGTGTGTGCACGTGTATTTGTGTGTCTGTGTGAGTGTGTGGGCACATATGTGGAGCCCAGAGGTCAATGTCAGAGTTTTCAGTTATTGTTCACTTCACTTGCTTTTTAAAGACAAGGTATTTCACTAAGCCTGGAGCTATTCTGGCTCACCAGCAAGCACTAGAAACCCTCTTGTCTCCTCATTGCCCACCATTAGGGTTACAGGTACATAATTCTGTGTGTGTGTGTGTGTGTGTGTGTGTGTGTGTGTGTGTGTGTGTGTGTGTGCAGGTTCTTATACTTGCACAGCAAGTACCTTACCAACTGACCTATGTCCAAGATTAAACTTTCAGATTATTAAAAGAAAAAGCAGGGTATTATAGATAAGGTACCTAGCACATTATAAGCATATGAACTAGTTGCTATCATAATATTGTCATTAAGGGCGGGGTTGAATGATGTATTTTCTGAGACAACTTTTCTAATTTTGTTAAGTTAAAGCAATTTCTCCTCTCCCTTTTTCTTTTAACTCAGTGTACATTTATGGGTTCCTGCCGTATATTAGATAGCAGGGTGGAAGCCCAGCTGAGCTACTTGTTCAACTGTATGATCTTCTCCAGCATCTTTACAACACTGAAAATTTTGTACACACGTGTGAATGTGTCTTAAGCAAACCCACCCCATTCCTTCTCCTATACTTTCATCTCTATCCCTACCACTATTTTTGACTCCCAAATTCACATGCTCTTAAAACCCACTGAGATAATCTCGTGTCACTTGTATGTTCATGAGTATATTACCATCTACTGGAGCATGGGCAACCCTTTAAAGGCCACATCTCTGAAGAAAACTTGGGAACCTCCCTTCCCAAGATGCCATCAGTGCCAAAGCTCCTCCGCTCAGATTGGGACTTTATGGTCCTTTTCCTTATCTGTACTGACATTTTGCCTAGCTAGATCTTCTACACGCTGTCCTAGCTATGAGTTTATGTGCACAATGGTCTCATAATGTGTCACTACATATGTTTTCAACCTCTAGCTATTAATCTCCTTCCACTCTCTCTTCCAATAAGATCCATGAACTTTGGAGTGGGGGATGATATAGATACTGTATTTAGAGATGAGCATTCTGCAGTCTCCTATTCTCTGCATATTGATTAGCTGAGGGTCCCTATATTCTTGTATCTATTGCAGAAAGATACTTTCCTAATATGGTACATGTATACATATATACATATAATGATGAAATTTATATGTATAATTATAAAAAAATACAGGGCAATTTATTACTATATCCATTTAGTAGAATAGTATTAGGTTCTCCTTCCAGGCATAAAACGTAGCTGTCTATGAGCTATGGTCCAGTCAATGGTACCAGGCATGAGTCCCATCTTGCAAATCCGGCCTTTAAATGCAATAAAAAATTTGGTTGGTTACTATCATAGCACCTGTGGCACTATTACATCAATAAGAAGAGAAAAGCATATCTTGGTTATTGGTATCATATTTGATAGTGGAGATGGATAAACAGACTGGCTAGCCTATGAAAATGATAGGCAAAGTGACCTATTAGATATGTGTCAACAAAGTGAGATCAATGAGTTACTCAAAGTGTCCTATGGAAATTTTCAGAATTTTACACTCACCAACATACAAAAGACGTTTTCTTCATGATTGCCAAATACAAATAGCCAAAACAGTATGAATGTAACATTTATGTAATTCCTGATTGTTTCATCATTCTTCTTGATGTATGTTATTGTATATATGTGTAATAATATAAATATGTACGTAAAAAGCAAGGAATGAAATAAAAGCCTGCAGAGATAAATTTTTTTTCAATAAACTTCCTGCAAAGTGAATTTAAGATAAATTAAGACAAAAAAATATAGATCATGACCAAAGTGCTTTCACTTATGGATATTAAGATGACAAAACCAGTAAACAAACTTAAAGACTGAAAGCATATGATCAGCTAAGTAGATGCAGAAGAAAACCTTTGACAAAGTGCAGTATGATTTTAAGATAAAGGCCCCGAGAAACCAGAAATAGAAGTTATTAATTATCTATTTGTTGCTATAATAAAACATAACCAAAAGTAACTTAAATGAGGGAGAATGTGTTTGGGTTTATGGTTCCAGAGGGGTAAGATTTCGTCATGGAAGGAAAGTATGGCAGGAAGCGGCAGGCATGGTGTTCAGAGCAGTAGGCTGTGAGCTTACATTCTCAAATATCAGCATTAAGCAGAGAGAAAGAACTGGAAGTGATGCACAGCTCACAATCTCGAAGCTCACCCCTAGTGATATAATTCCTCTCGTCTGGGCTGTCTAAACCTCCCCAAACATCACTAACAACTGGGATCCGACTTTTCAAATGCCTGAGATTATGGGAGTATTTCACACTCAATCACTCACCATAAGGAATATATTTTACATAATAAAAACTATATATTACAAAATATATTCAACATTTTATTTAATAAATAGAAGTAAAAGCATTTCTTTTAAAAAAGGAATGAGACAAGGATGCCTACCTACACTCTATGCTCTTATTCAACATAATGTGCAATGTTTTAGCTGAAACTATAGGATAAAAGAAATAAAATATGCACAGGAAAAGTAAAGCCAAATTCTCTCTATTTTTCAGATGACATGATCTTATATTGAAAAGAGAGTAAAAGTTGTCCCAGAAACTCTTAGTGTTGATAAACACTGTCAGTACAGTAACAGAATATAAAATAAACAAAAAATAAACTGCATTTCTATATACTAATAATGCATTTAAGAAATATGAAATTAGAAAAAACAGTTTAAAACTCCTAATTATAAACCTAACCAAGTACTTTGCTATTCTCCCATGCTGCTCTCATCTAGAGTCCCAATAAGATGTCCTCCCCTCTGTCCCAGTTTCCTGGTAAGGGAAGGCTTTCGTGGGACATGCCCCTTGGGCTAGTATGCAGATATAAGTGAGTATATACCATTTGAGTCTTCTGCTTCTGGGTTAACTCACTCATTATGATCATCTCTAGCTCAATCCATTTGTCCACAAATTTCGGGAATTCCTTGTTTTTAATAGCTGAGTAGTATTCCATAGTGCATATGTACCACTGTTTCTTTATCCATTCTTCTACTGAGGGACACTTAGGCTGTTTCCATGTTCTGGCTATTATGAATAAAGCTGCTATGAACATGGTTGAGCAAATTTTCTTGTTGTGTGCTGGGGCATCTTCTGGGTATATTCCAAGGAGTGGAATAGCTGGGTCTTGAGGAAGCCCTATTCCCAGTTTTCTGAGATAGCACCAGATAGATTTCCAACAAGGATCCAGAGGGTCCTAGAAACCTACAAGTAGAACATTATGATAGGCAGATTTGGGCCCAGGGGTCCCATTCAAACTAAGGCACCAGCCAAGGACAATACAGGCAGTAAACTTTAAATCCCTACCCAGATCTATCCAATGGGCAGAACATTCTCCACAGTTGAGTGGAGAGTGGGGTATGACTTTCACATGTACTCTGGTGCCTCATATTTGACCATGTCCCCTGGAGGGGGAGACCTGGTGGCACTCAGAGGAAGGATAGCAGGTTACCAAGAAGAGACTTGATACCCTATGAGCATATACAGGGGGAGGAAATCCCCCTCAGGAACAGTCATAGGGGAGGAAAATAAGGGGAAAATGGGAAGGAGGGAAGAATGGGAGGATACAAGGAATGGGATAACCATTGAAATGTAACAAGAATAAATTAATAAAAATAAATAAATAAATAAATAAACAAACAAACCTAACCAAGGATATGAAAGACCTCTCTGCAATGAAAATTTCAATTTACTAAGAGAAGATATTGAGGGAACACTAGATGTCAGAAAGTCCCATTTTCATGGATGGCAGAGTCAATATTGTGAAAATGGCCATATTGCCCAAAGAAATCTGGGGATTCAGGACCATATTCATCAAAATTCTAGTGACATTCTTCACAGAGTTAGGTGAAACACTCCTAAAATTCACACATAATCACAACCATCCAGGAAGAGTTGAAGCCACTCTAAGCAGAGAAAGCAGTGCTGGACATGTCACAAAGACCCCATCTCATGCTGCATTACAGAACCATAACAAGACCTACATAGTACCAGAAAAGCAGACACACTCAGAAAACAGAATAAAACAGAGGACTTAGGAATGAAATCACCCAGCTACAGACACCTAAGCTTCCACAAAAGTCTCAAAAATTTACCTATGGGTGAGGGAACCTATTCAATAAATCCTTCTAGAAAATTGGATATCTAGATAAAAAATGAAAGTAGGCCTAGATCTCCCAATCTACACAATTAAAAATAGACAGATACCCTTCACATAAGACCTAAACTTCTCAAATTTTTAGAAGAAAATAGATACAGGTAAGGGCTTTCTGAAAAGGATATTAACAACAAGAGAAACTCACTTAACTCACAAGTAGTATTATATAAAATTAAAAAGCTCCTGAAAAGCAAAGGAACTAATCAGAATGAAGAGGCAGCCAACAAATAGACAAAAAATCTTTCCCAGATACAAATTAGACAGAGATTAATATATAGAGTATATAAAAGGTTAAAACCTACAAAAACTAGACAACTGTGTCATTCAATCAGTAAAGGGGTTAATTAACTGGATAGGTAGTTCCCCAAAGAAGAAATTTAAATGGCCAATAACTCTTTGAAGAAGCACTCAGTAATTTTATCTACCAGATAATTGTAAGATAAAAGTACGTTGAGATTCTAGCTTACCAAGTTAAAATGACTATCATTAGGAAAACAAATCACACACAAAAAAGAAAGAAAATGAATCACAACAAATGTTGGTGATGATGTGGGAAAAGAAGTCCTTACACTGCTAGTGAGGATCTAACATGATTAAACCACAATGGGAATAAGTATGAAAGTTCTTTTTAGAAAACTAAAAATAGATCTATGTGATGCAGCTCTACCACATTCCTGGGTATGTACCCAAATGAGTCAAAGTCAGTGTGCCATAGAGATACTTGCACAGTTATGTTTATTGGTACAATACTCATAATAGCTAAGATGTTTATCAACAGATGCATAAACAAAATGGTGTACATATTCAATGAAATATTATTCAGTTATAAAAAAATCAAATCATGATATTTGTTGGAGAATGAATGTGACTGAAGAACATTATACTGCATGATATAAGTCACTCAGAAAGACAAATATCACATTTTCTCTTATATGCAACTTACCTTTAAATCTATGTACACACACACACACACATCTATGTATGTATATATATGTAGAGCATGGATTATAAGCAGGAGAAGAAGCTGTAAAGAGAGAGGGTGGAGGGAACAAGGACAGTAATGGATTATGTGACATTAGAGTGAAAGGGATTATTTGGGTGAAAGAATGGATACCAGTATAAAGAAGGAGGCATGGGAAAGGGGAGGCATGGGGTGTTAAATAACAAATATAATGAAATATGGAAATGTCAGTGTGCATTGGTGACATCTATGTTACTGTGATAAAATACCATGATCAAGGCAACTTAAGATAGAGTTTATTGCTACAGGGTGCAGGCAGGCTGGGGCCACAATGATGAGCAAGTATGTGGTGGAGAGATGGGAGAGAAAGAGAAGCAGAATGTTTGAGCACTATGGAGAGAGACAGAACTGGAGACCCAAGCGTGGTAAGGAACAGCCTAATATGAGTAAACTGGACAGCCACCTGAGGCCCTGATGATGTCCTGGCCCATTCTGCCCCTGGAGTCCATGTCTGGGTCAGTGACCTGTGATAACCACCAATGGCCATTCACACTTCCCTGGTCTTGGATGCCACCTGGGCCTTGAAGGTGTAAAGCTGGGTGAGCTGGCCCCACCCCTCACTGGTTGCAACACTTGGGAGACCTGGTGGCATGGCTGCAATACAGCTAGCCCTGCCCCTTGCCTGGGAAAAGCGAGAGAGCTGGTCCTAGTGCATGAGAGCTGAAGGGCTCACCAACTCAGCTACCATCAAGGCTCAGATGCTGGGCTTTGGATTGGCCCACTCCAACATCTACCATATCTATGAACTGCTGGAGTGTAAGAAGGGCCTGATCCTGCAGAGCCAAAGCTGTGGGATCTCCATGACATAGGGCAACTACAGGACATCCAAGAGGAAGCACAGTGAGGATCCAGTATTGATAGTGTAACAAAGAGACCTTGAACCAGACCAATGACTCATTGCAATTAACATTTGCAGGCAAAGCTGTTTGGGCAAAAGGGTATACTGTATGACATACTGCAGCTTCCAAGGTGAGATAATTTTGTTTTGTTTTGTTTTGGGGGGGGTTGCAAAAGTAGAGGGAAATATGGGGGGACAGGTAAACGAGTGGGGTTGGAGTGAATGATATAAAATTTATAAAGAATCAATAAAAAGTAAAATTAAAAAGTTTATTCTGGCACCCCGTCTCCAGAGGGATAGAGCCTATAGCAAGTGAGGCATGGCAGCTGACGGCCACAGCAGGAGCCCGAGAGAGCACATCTTCATCCACAAATATGAAGTAGAGAGTGGAATGAAAGTGGAGTGAAGCCGTGGACCTTAAATGCCTTCCCTTAGTGATGTACTTCATCCAGCAAGGCCACTCCTCCTCCTCCCCCTTAAACAGTGACACCCACCAAGTGTTCAAATTCCTGAGCTTAATGGGAGACAATTATCATTCAAACATTACATAGTGAAAGGTGTTTCTTTGTATGCTAACTAAAATTAATATTAATAGTAGTGATTTGATACAGGGTTTCTCTGTAGAACAGTCCTTGCTGTCTTGGACTTGCTTTGTAGAGGCTGCCCTCGAACTCACAGAGATCCATGTGCTCTGCCTCTTGAGTGCTGGATTAAATAAGACCAAAGGATGGGGTGTTCACGCCTTTCCAGATAACTAAAACATAGCTAGGTCAAGGACTATTGCCTTTAATTTGCTTGAGTTTCTGCATATTTATCAGTGTCCAAGTGTGCCCCAGCTCTCTGCTCAGAAAAATGAACTAATCATATAATCGCTATTATACCACAAACACACATTACAGAATTCTGAAGATCAAGCAGGTAAAATTTAGCATCTTCTATTCTCACTTAATAGGAATTTGTTATCCAAAAGATGGCAACTGGCCGGATCACCAAAGCAACAATTTATTCTGTGTCTCTCAGTTAACATATTCTGACCTGTTATTTATGATAGCAAAGTCCTAAAAATTTCAATGTTTTACAAGTAGTAAGTGAATGCATTGAGCCAGTGAGTGCTACAATAAAATACACAAAGTCAGAAAAGATGAATGCAAGTTGGAGTTATTTGGCAAAATGTGGACATATTATGCATCAGTTTATGGCCATGAACATTAAAGAAAATATAAGCATTACACTAGGCTTTCCAAATATTATTTCATCCCAAATAGTCCTCAGAGGGACATTTTATATTACACAAATATTTGCTTTGAAAATTAAGGAGCCAAATCTTCACTAGGAGAAGCAACTTCTCAAGGGCACAAGTACCCAACAATGCCTGACCTCAAATGACATTCACTGTATCTTCCTGCTGCATATCCCGATACAATGACTTTATATTCCTGAAACCCACATATTAGGCAGAGACAGACACTCACATGGTGGTAGCAGCAGTGATATCATTATATGGTTTTTACTGACTTCTGTCATATGGAAACTAATATTTCATGCACTAAAAAATGTCCAATTTTTCTTCCTCTTTCCCCTTTTTATGTTGTGTCAATTCCAGGAGCAAGTGGTATCCTGGGGGTCATTTTTTCTGAGGATCAGCCTTGGGAAATGGAGAGCATTGCTGATGACCACCAAAGCTGTCAGATCTCCCTTAATGATCAAAATATATGACTCAAAGTTTTTCTCCCTAAATTTTATGATACAAGAGAGAAAATTATTAAATTTGAATAATTGAATTTGTTCAAAGCTGAGTGAATCCCTGTGGTAGAGTTAATGCCATAAACCTGTTTCTTTGCTTAGTAAATGTAGGTAGAATGAATGGGTGGATGCAATCTTACTCTTCCTCATTAAGGGGAATTTGTTAAATGTATAAGTAGTGTTGATATAAATTTTAAAATTTCTACTGTATGCTTTTCATGTAAATTGATAGATGAACAAAAACTTTTTATGATACCACATCATGGCTGGTTGTTAGTTCAAAATATTTAATACCCAAACATTGCATGTTCCGACCTTTATTAAGCTGTTGTCATGGTTGATTATGAGGCCAGATTCTGGAAGAACTGCTCTCATAAATCCTGCATTGGTGCTAACTGCCTTTCTTTCTCCAGGGCACATCCTGGTCACATTTTACTCAGTGTCTAATTCTAAGGCATGTTTGGTAAGACAAGTGGACTATGAATAAAAGCAACACAGTTATTCCTTGCCTGTGCATAAATTAGCCTGAAGGCATGACTTACAGGCACCCCAGTATTCCCATGTCCTAACCTGTGCTCGTGAGCTTCTCACCATAACCTGCTTACCCTAGTGAGTAGACTCTAGCTCAAAGTATAGCATCGCCATTTCCTCAGGTACTCAGTTCAGAACTCTGTGTTGCCCTTGCTTCCTCCTGCTAGTCAGCCTTTACATAGACAGATGTCTGGGTAGTTCTAGGGTATTAAGATGTTCACTTGTGAAGTCCTAGCCACACAGCATGAGAATCTGGATTTGAAATTCCTGAGACCATGTAAAACCGAAATGACAGTACAATGTCTGTAACCTGTGTAAGATGGGAGGTGTAAGATGGGAGAATTCCTAGAAGTTTGTGGGCCAGCTAGCCTGGGAAACATAGCTATGAACCCTATTTCAAAAATGGTGGAAATGGAGGACCAATACCTAATGTTGCCCTCTGACTTCCATAGGTACCCTGTGGCATGTGTGTCTACAAACATATCAAACACATGAACATATGAATGTGAAAACACACAGATACATACACAGAAATAGGTGTACACACACACACA